>CM047811.1:29987246-30587246 GCA_026214975.1 Gentiana macrophylla | reverse complement strand
AAACCCTTAGTCAGCACATCTGCCACTTGATTCTGAGAGTAGACAAAAACAGTATTGATGAGACCTCGGTCCAGTTTTGTAGAATTATTTGATAACAAGTTGTTGTTATATTTTATTCCAAGAATGAATCAGGACATATAGGTTACAATGAGTAGCATTAAAGAGGTAGTTGAAGGTTGGAGGCCAGCAGTAATGGCTAGAAAAGGTTTTAAAATATTACAACGGTAAATGACCTAATTAATATTATCTTTTCAGCTGAACTTGATCTTCACAGCTGACCTTCTCAGCTGCTTATTTTCTTAGATGAATTTCTTTTGAGCTGGTCTTCTCAGCTGAAAGCTGATTGCTGAACTCACCTGAGCATAATTTTCTCAGCTGATCACCTTCACAGCTGAATTTGATCATTAACATATTTTACTTTCTACATGTTTTTCTTTGATGAAGTGCGTATCAACTTCCACATGCTTGGTCCTATTATGTTGGACTGGATTGTGAGAGTATCAATAGCAGACTGATTATCACAATATAGGATTGTCCGTGATTCCTCTTGATTCTTAGGTCGTCCATAACGATCCTCAGCTAAAGCAGTTCACAAACCCCAATAAATACTAATAGATCATCTTCAGCACTGGATCTAGCAACAACACTATGTTTCTTACTCCTCCAGGAAATAGGATTTCCAAATAGGAAGATGCAGTAGCCTAAAGTTGATCTCCTATCATGATGACATCCACCATAATCTGAGTCAGTGTGGGCTTTAAGTAATCTTTGATCTCCTTACTTGAACATAATCCCGTTCCCTGTACATGTCTTTGGGTATTGAACAATCCTTTCCGCAACTCTTTGATGACACTTCTTGGTATTCTGCATATACTTGCTGACAATGTTAACCGCAAATGCAATATTAGGTCTTTTGTGCAATAGGTAGATTAGCCTTCTAACAAGCCTTTGATAGGAATGTTTATCCACATATTCATCTTCTAGGGCAAGATTATGACCATGATTCAGTTCAATAGGTGTTCCAATAGGTGAAGTTGTGAAACTAAGAAAACACAACAAAATATAATGATGAATTTTATTACTCAAGAATAATGAATAAGTTAAGTTACAATGCTTCTGATCATAGGGTATTTATAGCATCATACACCTCATGAATCAGTTAAGAAAAGTTACATGACGGTTATAACAGAATAACCGTATATCAAGTATAATCTTGTAATATCATTCTGCTGAGTCTATGTTGGGCAATTGAGTATGTTCAGTTGTCTGGCATGCTGAGTTGATCATCTTGCACTCAAAAACCCCTCATCCATATACTGTCACACCCCTCGAGATGAGAGTGATATATGAATCCGCTTGCACTCAGCACTCATTTATCGACTAGAACTTGGTTGAAATATCTTGGAAATCCCCAATTTGTCCAACAAATAAGAAAATAGTGGTGCATCTAAAGCTTTTGTGAGAATATCAGCAACCAGCTCCTTGGTATTTACAGGCAGTTATGATGCACTGATACATCATTTTTGGGGCTGTATTCGTGTCCGACACGCAGAGGACACGATACGCCAGATACGGCTCAAGACACGGTGTCGGACTGAATCGGAATTTTCAAAAATTTGGACATGGCTAGGGATACATGGCGGATACGTATCCGGTTCGCGGAAACGTTTTTCAACAAAAAAATTGTCTAAACGATTCTTTTTTAAGCTGACGGGTATTCAATACACATTCCAGTTTCCATCCTCAACAGAGAAATGCGCGGCTGCCTCAAACCAAAACCCTAGAAGGTATTCCATCCCGTTCGCTAGCAGGCTGTTCTCCGGACGGCGTTCTTTACAGAGTCCGGTCCTAGGTCTCATCTCTTCTTCTGTGCATCGTATGTCATAGTTTTTTGTACTAGTTTTTTTGGTTTGTTTGTAGACTTGTAGTGAACAAAAGAAACAATTTTTACTCTTGAATTAGAGGTAAAAGCTCTAAATTGCAGTGGTGCTGCTGGGAGGAATTTGTGGATAATCCAATTGAGTGTCTATCGACAATTTTTTAACAATTTGTATTGGTCGGTGTAGTGTTATAATTGAGTTTTTAATTAGTCCACCACTTGCAGTTGAATTTGACCTTATCCCTTTGGATGCATTAGAGTCTCCGATGCAGGACGAAGTGTAGATTTCCTGTATGTTCTTAATGCAGTTAAGAGCTTTGTTGTTTTAAAACATGGAACTTACATTCTTTTTGGTGTCTACAATATCTTATGTTTGACAATGTGTTCATTTCTAGTTCTTTGCACTTCAATAGCTCGTTTCCTCTTGCATATGATTTAGTTCTTCATCAATCATCTTGCATATTGTTTAGTTCTTCATCAATCATCAGCTAATAGCACAGAGGCTTCAAGTTATAAGATTTTTTTCCTAAAACTTATAAGATGTTTTTTCCAAAACTTTGAGTTTATGAAATTTATGAACTTTTTGTGTCTAGGACCCTAGGTTTTATTGAAAAACATGCATGTTTGTAAAATTTATGAACCTTTTTGTGTCTACAACCCTAGGTTCTTTTGGAAACATGCATATTTGTAAATTTTTGCTTTTATTTGTTACCTATGATGCAACGATACGCCATTTTTGTTGATGTCATTTATGTCTAAATGAAAGTATTTACTTTGTCTTTATATTTTTAGTTTTAAATATGAGTTCTTCCGGCGGTAATGTTATGTCTTCTGCTTTTGCGGTTGGGGAAGAAGATAGTCTTTTATAGAGTTTTGTATCATCAATTATAGATAGAGGAGAAAATCATGTTGGTGGTGATAATAAAACATTGACTTGCAATTATTGTCATATTGAGTTTAACGGCAGTTACACACGAGTTAAAACTCATTTGCTTAAGCTTGCTAACAAAGGAGTTAGGGTATGTAAAGTTGTGTCGGAAGAAAACGTAAGAGATATGAAGAAGGTTAGGATGAAGCAGTAAGAGATTAGAAAGTAGGAAGAAAAAAGAAAATTTCCCTTCCTAGTTCAAATTCTAACATGCCTCATGCTCCAATATTCTCTTCAAACACATCGAAAAAGAAAAAAGGGCTCCACCATTGAGAAAGCATATGACATAGAAAAAAAGAAAAAAAAAAGTTGGATGCCTTGATTGCTAGATTGTTTTATATTTCAAGAGTGCCTTTTAATATAGTTAAAAATCTAGTTTATTACGAGCCTCTTTTATTTGCAGCAAATAATGAATTTTCTGGTTATATTCCTCCCGGGTATAACCTTAGAACTACATTTTTTAATGCAAGAAAAGACACGTGGAGAAATTCTTACTGCCAATTTAAGAAAATGAGGGTGAAAGGGTGTAACCATTGTCCCGGATGGATGGGGGTGAAACAATACTTCATCATGGACTTTAGTAATCCAATGACACTCTATATAGACATCTTGGTTGTTCTCAAGATTCTTAGAAGCACACATATTTTTCAGTGCAAGATTAGGAGTATGAACAACACAAGAAGTCCAATATATGCTAGAAAATTTTCCTTTAATTATCTCTCTAGTTGCTTTGCAATTGAGAGTATTATCCATGATTACCTGTACAACTTTGTTGTCCCCAATCTCATTAATCATTTCTTCCAATTTTGCCGCAATAAAATGTTTATCTTTAACATCCCATCAACTGATTTAACACAAAAGTCCGCCATCCGAGACAACCATTAACTTAATAATCCATCCGTCTGCCACAATGGTTACTCTTTTCATCCTATTTGCTTTAAATTGGTTGTAACAATTTCTTCACGTGTGCTTTTACTTGCATTAAAAGTGTAGTTCTAAGCTTATTATACCCGGGTAGAATATAACCAGAAAAATTATTATTTGCTGCAAATAAAAGAGTTCCGCAATAAACTGGATTTTAGCCATATTAAAAGGCATCCCTAAAGTATAAAACACCCTATCAAGACATCCAACTTTTTTTTCTGTTTTCTGTTTTGTATGTTATGCTTTCTCAATGGCGGAGCCCTTTCTACTTTTCTATGTGTTTGAAGAGAATATTATGGCTGGAGGCATACTAGAAATTGAACTAGGAAGGGAAATTGTCTTTTTTTTTTTCTTGCTTTCTATCCCTTTACCGCTTCATCATCAACCTTCTTCATATCTTTTACGTTTTCTTCCGACACAACTTTACAAACCCTAACTCTTTTGTTAACAAGCTTAAGCAAATGAGCTTTACCTCGTATGTAACTGCCGTTAAACTCATTATGACAATAATTGCAAGTCAATGTTTTATTACCACCACCAACATGATTTTCTACTCTATCTATAATTGATACATAACTCCATAAAATGACTATTTTCTTACCCAGACGTCAAAGCAGAAGACATAACACTACTACCGTTAAATAAAATAAATACTTTCATTTAGACATAAATGACAAACAAAAATAAAGTATCGGTGCATCATAGGTAACAAATAAAAGCATAAATTTACAAACATGCATGTTTTTCAAAAGATTCTAGGGTCCTAGACACAAAAAGGTTCATAAATTCATAAAGATTTGATGAAGAAGTAAACCATATGCAAGAGGAAATGAGCTATTGAAGTGCAAAGAACTAGAAATAAGCATTTTGTCAAACATAAGATAATGTACATTGTAGACACACCAAAAATAATATAAACTTCATGCTTTTAAAACAACAAAGCTCTTAAATGCATTAACAACAAATAGTAAGTCTACACAACACACTCCAATTACAAGTGGTTGAATAAGGTTAAATTCAACTACGTGGACCAACTAAAAACTCAATTATAACACTATATTGGCCAATACAAATTGTTACCGAAAAAATTGTCGATGGACACTCAATTGGATTATCCACCAATTCCTCCCAGCAGCATTGCAATTTGGAGCTTTTTACCTCTAAGAGTAAAAATTGTTTCTTTTTTCACTACAAGTCTACAAACAAAACCAAAACAAAAATATAAAATAATACAAAAAACTATGACTTATGATGGACAACAAAATAGAAGAGATGCGACCAATGACCGGACTCTATAGAGAACGCCGTCCAGAGAACAACCTGCTATAGAACGAGACGGAAGACCTAGGGTTTTGGTTTGGGGCAGCCGCACATTACTCTCTGTTGAGGATGGAAACTGGAAAGTGTATTGAATACTCTTCAGCTTAGAAAAAATCGTTTACACAATTTTTTTAAAAACGTATCTACGAACTAGATATGTATCCGCTATCTATCCCCAGCCGTGTCCAACTTTTCAAAAAAATTGATTTAACCCAACACCGTGTCGGACACAGATACAATCCCAAAAATGACATATCGGTGCATCATAGATAACCGTTTATGAACAATTGCATATAACCGGACCGCTATCCGAACAATTTATAACTGAATTAAAAAATTGAATAAAAACCAAACCATTTCTAACCAAATAGAATTGTTCAATTTTGATTCAATTTTCGGCTAACCGGAACCTGTTACAATATATGGATAAAGGATTGTTGGTACAAGATGATGTGCTCATCTAAACAAGCTTAACAAGCAGATCAGCTGAGTGCCAAGCAGATCAGCTAAGTGAATGTGATCAGCTGGCTCTACAGTAACTGTGACACAAGGGAATGTGATCATTAACTCTATGTTATCCATAAAAAATGTTCTTCATGTGCCCAAACTTTCTACTAACCTAATTTATGTGAGAAAACTGACCAATGACTCTAATTGTCATGCTGTTTTCTTCCCAAATCTGTGTGAAATACAGGAATCAGAAACGAAGAAAATGATTGGGCTTGCTAAAGTCTTCAATGGGCTGTATTACTTGGAAAATTCTGAAGGAATTAGACTTAATAGGGATCCCTGCCATGCTTCTTTTTTAGCTAATGTTAATGTTGACAAACTTTGGTTGTATCATAAGAGGATGGGTCATCCACCATTCTCAATTTTGAAAACTATGTTCCCCGAAAAGTTTAGAAACATTAATATTAAATCTTTACAATGCCATGTTTGTGAAATAGCTAAGCATAAAAGAACATATTTCCCTTATCATGGAAATAGAATGTCCACTCCTTTTTCCCTTATTCACAGTGACATCTGGGGCCTCTCTACTGTTGATAATATTTCTCATGCTATGAGGTTTGTCTCTCTTATTGATACTTAATGAAACAAAAATCTTACAAATCTAAGATATTTCTATTTTTGTGCAAAGATTAAAAATCGTTTGATATTAGTATTAAAAGAATTAGAATCGATAATGATAAGGATTATTTTAATCAAGTTTTAACACCATTCTTTGAGTCTCACTAAATTATTCATGAATCATCATGTGTCAATACCCCACAACAAAATGGGGTTCTTTGGAAGAAAGAATGGCCACTTAATGTTGCTAGAGCCCTTCTTTTTCAAAACAATGTTCTAAATCTTATTGGGAGAGAAGTGTGTTAACCGCCACCTATTTAATTAATAGGATACCCTCCAAAACTATAGAGAACAAAAGTCTTTGTACTCTCCTTACTGAGTTTAATCCATCCTTTTATGACTTCCCAAAAGATGGAGCCTTGGATTTTTTACAACATTGCCTTTGTCCATGATCATGCACCTAATAGAAGTGAACTTGATCCTAAGGCTCTAAAGTGTATCTTTATAGGATATTCCAGTACCCAAAAAGGATACAAGTGCTACCATTCTTCTACAAAAGGATTCTAGGTATCTAGGAGTGTTACATTTGATGAAATTGTGTCCTTTTATGATCCTGCCCATTCCATGGTTCGGGGGAGTTTTTGGATGATCATAGTAATTAATCATTCTTGCTAGATCTTCCCAAGGTTCGGGGGAGTTTTTGGATGATCATAGCAATTAATCATTCTCGCTAGATCTTCCCAATTGCAGTAACATCACCTAACTTTGTGACATAAATTGTCAGAGACCTACTCTCTCTCTTCCCCTTGAAAGTGATAGGATTGATACACCTAAAAAGGTTCATGCTAGAAGAAACAAGTCCATCCTTGCTCGGTCTTCCACCCCTGCCAGGTATAACTATGTTTCTCCTCAATCTCAGTCCACTCATTCTCAATGCACCCCGAGGGTTCCTTACCCAAAAATCCACCAAGACCTAAGAAATTGTGTCTAGACGACCTTCTGGATGATCTGTCTCTGCCTACTGCAGTATGAAAGCTTAAGAGAGCTTGTACTCAACACCCTATCCAATCCCTTCTCACCTATCAGAACTGTTTCCTATCCCACAAGACCTTTCTCAGCAATCTTCATACTCACCTCATTCATAAGAATGAACATGAGGCATTAAAAGATAGGAGATGGCAGAATGCCATGAAAGCTAAATTCAGGCTCTTGAAGGTAACAAGTAACAACACTTGGGAAATTGTGGACAAACTTAAAGAATGCAAGCTGTAGGATGTAGGTGGAGCTACACTATTACATACAAGTCGATGGATCCATTGAAAGATTCAAAGCGGACTTTTAGCCAAGGGTGTAGTCAAACGTATAGGATAGATTACTTTGAAACTTTTGCCCCGTGGCAAAAATGAATACTGTTAAAGGTTTTTTGTCCCTAGCTGCCAGCCTTGACAGGAAAATCCAACAATTTGATGTCAAGAATGCATTTCTCCAAGGTATGAACATCCCTCCTGGCTTTGAAAAGATTAAAGGCAAAGTATGTAAGTTGAAAAAGGCCCTATATGGGTTGAAACTGTCTCCCAGAGCATGATTTGGAAAATTCTCCAAAACCATGTTGTCCTTTGGATATTCTCAATGTCAAGGTGACCATACATTATTATTTAAACATGCTAAATCTAGTCAAGTGACTATTTTATTGGTTTTTGTTGATGACATACTTGTTACTGGTAATGATGAAATGAGCATTGACCATCTAAAAGAATGTCTTTTGAATTGAAGGATTTGGGTAGGCTCAAATACTTTCTAGGAATTGAAGTTATATACTCTAAACATGGTATCTTCATATCTCAAAAAAATATATTTATGATTTATTTAATAAACTGGAAAACTTGGATGTTAAACCCTGCACTTTCTCCAATTGATTTCAATCATGGTTTAACAACTGCACCTGATGATATTCATGATGATAAAGGTAACTATCAAAGATTGGTGGGCAAACTAATCTACTTGGCCCACACTCGTCCAGGTATAGCCTTTGTTGTTAATGTTGTAAGCAAGTACATGCAGGACCCTAAGGAGATACACTTCAAAGTTGTCCACCAAATTCTTCACTACTTAAAAGGCAATCCTGGCTGTGGAATTCTGTTCAAGAAAGGGGACAAGATCATTCTAAAAGCTTATACCGACGCTGACTATGCCGGAGCCCTTGATGATAGGAAATGTACATCTGGTTACTGCATCTACTTAAGAGACAACCTTATTATTTGGAGGAGCAAAAAGCAAAATGTTGTAGCTCGCTCCGGTCTTTGGGGCGTAATTTTGATCCATGGCTCATGGCATTTGTGAACTCCTATGGTTGAAGATCATCCTAGATGACTTGAAGATTCACTGGCAGAAACCAATGATGCTCTACTGTGACAACAAATCTAGCATTAGCATTGCCCACGATCATGTACAACATGACCGGACCAAACATATCGAAGTGGATAGACATTTTATCAAGGTAAACATTGACAGTGGCATTATTTGTACTCCATTTGTTTCCACAAGATCCCAACTTGCAGATATTCTAACCAAAGGTCTACCAGGGAAGTGTTTTTAAGACATCAAGAACAAGCTTGGCATGATCAACCCTCATTCACTAGCTTGAGAGGAGTATTAGCATATATACAAATATAATTATTATTATTATATGTTAATATATCTGCCCCATGTTGTATTTTCTATTATTATTATGTCTCATTAATTCTAACAGCTAGTATGAGCTGAAGGGTCAGTACAACTGTAATATTAATTGTATTACAACTGTTCTCCCCATCCCAATGTTCCCTTCTTCCAATAAGTTAATGCAACCTTAATGTAACCTTTTTAACCAATAAACTAATACGAATGATTCTTCTTCTCCATTCTGTCTAACAGACTCAATGGGACCAACTACCTTCTATGGTCTCATTCTGTCCTAATGTTTGCCATTGGTCATTACAAAGATGACCATCTTGCTGGTGTTGCTCTCCAACACAAACCTAAAGAATCCTCATACAGCCAGTGGAAGGGAGACAACAACCTTGTCATGTCTTGGCTAATAAGGTCCATGAACACTGAGATAGGAGAATGCTTCATGTTCTTAGAGACTACAAGTGAAATATGGGATGCAGCTCGTGACTTGTACTCAAAAAGGGACAACACTTCAGAAATATATGAGCTGTAGTCCCAACTCCAGAATCTAAAATATGGTGACCTTATAGTCACTGACTACTTCAATCAGCTACATGAAATATAGCAGCAACTGGATGCCCTTGAAGAATGCAACCGGATGCCCTTGGAGAATGAAAATGGAAGTGTGCAGATGATGCCAAGCTCCATACGAAGATGGTATAAAGACAGGATCTATAGGTTCCTCATAGGACTAAACCCCAACTTAGATGATGTAAGGGGAAGATCCTCGGAGAGAGCCCTTTTTCCCTCCTTGAAATATGTCTTCTAAGAAGTCAGACATGAGGAGATCAAAAGGAAGATTATGTTGAAAGAACCACCAAGCCTTGGGCACATTTCTCATGAGGACTATGCTCTGGTTGTGAACCAGCTTCAGTTCACAAAACAGAGAAAAGGTAGACCCTAGTGTGAACACTGCAAAAGACCACGCCACACTAAAGAAACCTGTTGGAAACTCCATCGAAAGCCTGCAAATTGGAAGCAAAAATATGAGAGATCCAGGGAAAATCATAGGCACCATGCCAGGTTTAGACTGGAACATCCACAGGAGAATCATGCATGTTCAGCAAGGAACAACTGGAGGCTCTAAAGAAATTCCTCAACTGCACTCAAACTACCGAGACATGTGAAACTGGTTCTCTTGTTCTCAGGTAAACTCTTTCATGCCTTTGTTGTGAGCAACAACCTCACTCAACAATGGATTGTAGACTCGAATGCCTCAAATCATATGACCGGGAATAAAAACTTTTTTGAAAAACTTATTCCTAGCCAATCCCATCACATTGTTAAAGTGGCAGATGGATCCATCTCAGTTGTGGTAGGAACAGGGACATTCATTTCACTAGTAAAATCACTCGAAAAGATGTTATTTATGTACCAAATCTCCATTGTAACCTAATTCCTAAAAGTAAGCTGACTAATGACTTGAAATGTGGTGTTAAAATTTTCCCCAATAGATGTGAATTTAAGGATTGAGCTCGAGGGAGATGATTGGCAGTACTGAGTCAATAGTGGACTCTTCATTCTAAGAACCTGGATAAAGCCTATGAGGGAAACCTAGCTAATTGTTATAATATCTCCAACTCTAGATCTGACATCATGTCTTGGTATTATAGACTATGACATCCCAATTTTGAGTATTTAAAGAAACTCTTTCCAAGCTTTTTTTGTAACAAAAATCCAAAAGATTATAAATGTGAATACTGCCAATTGTCTAAGCAATCTAGATTTATCTTTCACAAGAAATTGTACCAACCTTCAAAGCTTTTCACTCTTGTTCACAGTGACATCTGGGAACCATCAAGAATCAAGAATATCACAGACACTAAATGGTTCATCATCTTTGTTGATGATTACACAAGACTTACTTGGATATTCTTGATGAAGGATAAGTTTGAAGCATGTCGGATTATTAAAAAATTGCAATATGGTTCAGGCCCAATTTGATACAAAAATTAAGTCTGATAATAGGTCTGAAATTCTATAAAAAAATTCTGATGATGGCATTGTCCATATGAGTTCTTGTGTTGACACTCCCAACACAATGGGATTGCTAAGAGGAAGAACAGGCATGTCATTGAAGTTGCAAGATCTCTCTTCTACACTATGCATGTTCCCAGCAATTTGTGGGGAGAAGCAATCTTGACTGCTACAAACCTGATAAATAGGATGCCCTTAAAGGTCCTAGGTATCGAATCACCCATGAAAGTTTTGTCTGATTCTTACCTTCATATGCATTTGCTCACTAATCTCCCTTTGAAAGTTTTTGGTTGCACTGACTAAGCTAGAACCTAAAGTTGTGAAATGTGTCTTTCTTGGGTACTCTTATAAGCAAAGAGGGTTCAAATGTTGTTGTCCTAACTCTAGAAAGTTTTATACATCTATTGATGTAACTTTCTTTCAACATCGGTCTTTCTTTTCTCCAAATGTGCAAGAAGGGAATTCATCCCTCGGAACTCTGTCCTAGAACATGGAAGATAAACCTCTTAAAGAAGCTGCTGATCCTCTTCAAGTCCTACTTGAAGAACTTATGATCCACCATAATCCTGAAACAACCAGTGGTACCATTCAAGGGGTATATATTCCCAACAGACCATCTATCCTACATGTCTACTCCAGGAAAACGAAGAAAGAGGATAGAGATACTGCAAACCTACTCAACATCTGGATCAAAATTATGATAAATCTGCTCAGGATCAGACCACTGAGGAAGTTATCCTTGACTCCTCTCAAACTGAACATGACAACATGCCTATTTCCATAAGGAAATTCATAGGACCTATACTAAGTATCAAAACTTATCTTCTAACTATCAGTGTTTGTTGCTAATCTTGATCTGCAACAGGTCCCTAACACTATCAATGAGGCTCTCAGGAACCTTAAGTGGTGATGTGGAGGAACTACAAAATCTGAAGTCTTCTAGCCAAGGAGTTCGAAATCAAAGACATGTGATCTCACAAGTGCTTCCTTGGAATGGAAGTTGCAAGGTCAAAGGATATATTAGTTGTCTCACAAAGAAAGTACATCCTAGACCTTTTACAAGAAACAGGTCCACTGGGATGTATGCATGTTTTTCCTCCTACTGAACCAGGCCTCAAACTTGGACATGCAAAGATGTTGATCCTGTTGACAGAGAAGGGTAAACTTATATATATCTCCCACACTAGACCTGATATTTGTTATGTTGTTAGCAGGGTTAGTCAGTTCATGCACAACCCTGAAGTACACTAGAGGTTTTTTTTAGAATTTTGAGATACCTAAAGATCCTTGACAAGGCTTCTCTTCAAGAAGAATGCTTATAGAGAAGTTCAAGTGATAGATGGTCAACCACTGCTACTGTTCATATGTATAGGGAAATTTGGTCACTTGGAGAAGCAAGAAACAGGCCGTGGTCTCTAGAAGTGGTGTTGTAGATGAAGTTTGAGCACTTGTCATGGGAATATGTGAAGGGTTGTCGCTCAGAAGGGTTCTCACTGAAATCCTAGGATGTCCAAAGAATCGTATCCAGTTATTATGTGACAACATTTCAGTTATTCGCCTTGCTGAAAATCCTATACACCATGACAAGACTAAACACGTTGAGATTGACAGACACTTCACCAAGGAAAAGTGGAGAATAGAGAAATTATCAAATCCTACATTCCCTCCAAGGATCAAGTGGCAGACAACTTCACCAAACACCAAATCTGTTCTGGTTCATATTTACTAGGTCCTTTGCAGCAAGCTTGGTTGTTTCAACATTCACAATCAAGATTGAGAGGGTGTTGAAATATAGATTATATTGTACTTGTATAATATAATATTAAGAGTGTCTTAGATTGGTATAAGATTATTTATTCTAGAAGTTATCCATTTTCTAGTAATCTTTAGGCGGTTTTTTCTGACTGCTTGGGATAAGTACTTATTCCCTTAATTGGTAGTTGTTAGTTAGAGAGTTGCCTACTCATTTAATGCGTCCAGCTATGCTAGCTGGCTTCAGTTGTGGATGTTGACCTCTAAGGTCCGTTTTATCTCAATGAGAATACTTTTCTCTCTGCAATTCTTTCTTACTTTCTACAGTTCCAACGGCTAGTTGGACAGTTTGTAATGAACTGAGAAATTCGAAGAGAAGAGAACAGGGGATTGGGGAGAAGAAAAAGGAAGAACGCAGGGAAGGAAGAGAGAAAATAGACTGAGAATTGAACAAGAGTTTTCTAATACAATTGTCGATACACATTACAACATTGTTCCCACTGTTTATAATACTCAATGGCTCAATTCTCATAACTGAACCGTAATCTCGGCCCACTTTGCTGAACTGAAGGATCGGTTCGCCAAACTATTGAGAGATTGCACATGATGGTGTTGACAATTCGTGACTCAAAAGTCCCGGGTCATGACATCTCCTCCCCCTTGAGAACATCCTTGTCCTCAAGGATGCAAAAGGAAAAAATCTCGGGTTTCTCAGTTGTAGCCGCATTCACATTATATCATCATCCCCTTACCATCAATACCATTTAGACATCCATTTGTATCCTATTATCATTAATACAATGTTCATTGGTATTATCCTCTTTCCAAATACCAATGTAGTATCCATATATCACCAATATAGTATCCATGAGTACTATATCCTTTCTCACCCCCTAAAAAACATCCTTGCCCTTAAGGATGTAGACGAAAATGGCACATAGACCCGGATCCCACACAAAATTAGCACACAAGGGGAACAACAAGCAATGCCATGTACCAGAACTGCTCATCAAAACCAACCCATTTGTCAATCCATCCAAAAACAAAATCCAGCAACGTATGACTGGAACAAGAAAAAAAATTCAGCTCCAATATTTGGGTCCAGCACCAAAATTCTGAACCTTTATCACCAATGAATACCCAATTCTGGACTTCCCTGTTTAAAGTGTTATTTGCCACACATGGACGCATTTCATAGCTCAATTTCAGGCAATGTATCCATTTGTTGTAGCTTGTTAATAGCTTCAAGTACATTAGATTTTTAGCTGCCAAGTTCTTGGTGAAAATATCCTCTTGAGCAGTTGTGACAGTCGGAAATCTAATCCTATCCACCAAGCCATCCCAAAATGGACATATTACTGCCAACATAAGTTCGAACAGATTGTGCAAAACTAATAGTCCAAGCATGAGCCACTGATGTGCAACACCACTTATAGGTTAATGGGGGTGTTCAGATTTCAAGATACGGGGGTTGAACCCTTTTTCTTCCCATAGCCCAAATACTCATACACCATACGCCATCAACCAAAACAACCAGAACATCATACATCACTCCAATATTCTGTTTCTCATATCTCCTAGAATCATACCTCAATTGCTTAGAATGATTTCTTCCATGGGAATCACCATCCCCACAAATCCATAAAATACCATTCCATGGTGTAGCATTGCAACTCCATAAAACCTTTTTCCCATTAATCCAAACACCAAAATCAAAATGTTGCTTAACACCATTAGGCTTGAAGTGATGACAACCCAAATGGTACCAAGAACTACCACCCGGATCAAATACGACCATTAGCACTTACCAACCCATAATTCAACATTTAAATTGCTGGGCATTTTATCGCAATTTTGCTTCACACCCTTTGATTTGATGAAACCACAGCCCTTACGGTGCCAAGAATTAATGCCCGGGTCGAACATGAACACCCCGTCTCACCAAGCATCATTTTTGATGAGCTATTGACTGAACCAACTTTCGTTTCATCAACTTCTGAGCCTAATCTCTTGTAAAATTGAGCACGGATGGCTTCCGTTTCTCAAGTCCCACAATCCCAATTTTCTGTTTTGCTGAAAATTGTTTTGACATTTCATCGAACAAGTTGCGGGCAGCTTTCAAACATCCCATTTTCATCAAAGGAAGTTGCCCCACCCCATCACCCAACTGATTTTAGGCCTTATTAGGAACCAAAGATCCCATAGAAGACGATTGCTGAGTTGTAGTGACTGGCTCAGGCATTTCAGCGAACACCTCGCAGGCTTCAGGTTGCTCAACAATTTCAGTAATAGCAGTTTCATAATACTCTTTTGTCAACCGCAAATCAGTTGAATTTGGTTTAACCATTTTGTCGAATGCATTGCAAGCTGACCTTCCAATACATCCACTTGAGATTTACCACCTTGCAAGGAATTTGACTCTGCTGGGAGGTCTGACTGGAATTTATCATCCACAAGACCTGAAGCATCAAGCACAGCATTACCGTCTTCATCTGAAACATCCTCAGCACCTTGGGATGCAGCAATATTAATGGAATTCGGATGAGACATTTCTTCAAACAGGTTGTGGGTAGGTTCCTCACTGCCAAGTTTTGAAGGAAGGCTCCCAGCTTTACCCTCCGACTCAACTTCAGCAGCCACAATGAAGAGATGTTTAGCTTTCTTTTCATCGAACACCTTGTGTTCTTCATTGTCCAATATATTTGGAGCAGAAATATCGATATCCAACGTCTCATTAATCGAATTTTCTATCGTTATGGCTGAGTTGGGATCTTCCTTAACGGAAGCTTGAGGTTGTTCGTTTGTACCTGCGATTTATCATCACTGCTATCAGCACCATCATTGCCCAGGACAACAGAGGTTTGGCTGGGCATTTCATCAAACACCATGTGTGCTTTGATCTTCTTCAGAGCCTCTTCCATAAATATCATCGATTCCTCAAATTTTGCATCATAGAAAACACCAATGAATCTGCGTTTAAATACCCTTAATCGAATGTCCTACCTCAAATTCTCAATGAATCCATCAATATAATCCCCTTCTTTGGCTGGAAATGATAAGCTAACCATTTCCTCTTTCCAATCACGAAACTGAGTGTAATAATCTTCAACAGTCATTCAAATCCTTTGGTTAGGTCTAAAGAACCACTTCCATTGCCAATGAAATTCTGCTTCAGCAAATTTGAACACCATACTGATTTCTGAATTTTTTTGAATCAATGAGCGATCAAACCCAAGCAGGCAGAAAGATCGAAGTCTCTCTGATACCAGATGTAATGAACTGAGAAATTCTAAAAGAAGAGAACAGGGGATTGGGGAGAAGAAAAGAGAAGAACGCACAGAAGGAAGAGAGAAAAAAGACTGAGAATAGAACAAGAGTTTTCTGATACAATTTTCGATACACATTACAACGTTGTTCCCACTATTTATACTACTCACTAGCTCAATTCTCTGAACCGAACCGTAATCTCGGCCCAAGCTCGGTTCGCCAAACTATTGATGTTGCACATGATGGTGTTGACAATTCGTGACTCGAAAGTCCTGGGTCATGACACAGTTTTACAGAAGGAAAAAACCACTAAAAAGAGAGAAAAGGATTACAAACTAATTAGCCACTAATCAAGCAATGATTAGGGATAATTAGGGTATAATAAGTATCAATAATAATACAGTTTTTGACAGGTTTGAGGAGGGAGAGGAGGCGTCAACAGCTTACCTGCTGGGCGGAAGCCGAGCTCTAGTGGATCTACATTCACAAACAGAAACGTTATCACCAACCTGATACCAATGCATGTGCTTTACCTGGAAAACATTGCTGCTGCTAAGAAGTTTGTGAAAGTTAAAAGAGGATAAGACATGGAAGAATAGTATAGTAACAGATTTTACAACAGCTTCTTCAATGTAACATACTAAATCATAGATATCTCTCATCCAGACGCATTAGCGCCAAAAGAAATGCAACGTCACTCACATGAAACTTCCCATTCCTCAATTACGTCACTTTTGTAGGTTAAAATATTACTCTTACTTTTTAACTCAATGCACATCCTGATTTGAGTGTTTGCAAAATGAAAAAGAAACAAGAAGTTGCATTATCTTCAATGATGAAGGATGAGGTAAGGCATGCAGAAGATCGAAATAGCATAAATAACACACCAGGAAAGTTCTATGCTTCATAATCATGTGTGTGTTAACACCAATCTTATTGTAGACATAACAGCATCCTTCTTCGGGGGTTGTCCCAAGTCCATTGATTGATCCCAGTGGAATATGAGATTGAACTGAAAAGTTCATACCAGAATCTTTAGAAGATCCCCGAATCGTTTTTTTCAGACCTTCATATGAAATAAGATAAACTTGAATACTGTCCTGTGAGTCTTGCTTTGGAGGAGCTCTTGTAGCCACAGCAACAAGTTTCCCTGCAACATGCAGTTCCAAATCTTTATAAGCATCAGTGATTATGCAATTAGATAGTGAGGTTTGCTTCTGAAAACATTCATCAGAAGCTGTATCCAAGCTGTTCCAATCATCATCAGCAACCTCAGCAGCTTGACTAAAGTACGATGAAGAAGATGTCAGCTTCTCATAATGGCCATCTGATAATTCAGGAATTCTGGCCGCTACACGTACAACCCCAAAAAGGTCTCTCCCAGAAACCAAGTGCAACACCTCGGGGGTCTCTTGCCCAGACCTCTCCTCAGCTTCAAAACAATCAGGTAGGAAATCCAATGATTCAATATCAGGGCCGTAATAAGCTGTATGTAAGGCTGAGTAAAAATCCCTTTCCAGTACATCAAAATAAGATGATCCATCTACCACCCTTTTCTCTGAGACAAGATCACTTACAGCGTCTCTGTACCACTTCAACCAGTCAACAACTTCCATCTCCACAGGTGGTTCGTAGGATACATAGTCATAAACCACTTGACCTTCTCTAGGATGCTTATCAGCTAAATTTTGTAGGGATAAAAGATAGCGGTCATAATGTGACCTCCTATCGGGATCGGACAATATCTGCATTCAACAATATTCTTTTGTCAAAACAATCTTTAGATTACTTTCTTTACATTTCTGTCTAGTTAAATGCAACCTTGATATTATCACTGTAAAATGCAATGGCCATCGATCCAGAAACATAAACACTCTCAAACATAAGAATGTACAAAGAAAATGGAATTTGATTGATTTCCTGTTATAAAATAAAAAAACAATTGCAAAAACTGAAAGCCAACGAGACCATAACTAATTCAAAGCAGTCAATTTCAACACAACACCTGCCAATTTCAATAACTTAGACATTCCTGTACAATCACAATTAATCAGAGTTGACTTAACCTATTATTAACATAAGAATGAGAATTTTCAACAAACAATTCACCTCATAAGCTGCGAGAATTTGAACGAATTGCCTTGAAGCAGAGTCGTCAGCTCTTGTCCTAGCTAGGTCCGGGTGTGTCTCCTTGGCTAGCTTATAAAATGAAGCCTTGATTTCATTAAATGAGCTGTCCTCTGAAACACCGAGCAATTCGTACGCGTTAGGTCCACGGAACTCAGCCGGAGTTGGCTCAGTACCGCAACTCATGCGCCGGATTCGATGATCAATCATATATATTTTGAAAACACTTTTGAAAGTATGTCTTGCTGATTTAAGTGAAATTAAACAATCAAACCGGTAATATAAGTACAGATCCGCAGCTTTGATGTTTCCGGTAGAAGAAGCCATAGCCGGAGAAGTGAACCAGCGAGGAAAACGGGAAATGCGGGAACGGTGCAAGACTGGATATTTTTTTGGCCGGTAACTTAATATTAGTCCCTCACCTTTTGCATAAGTTTCCTAATGCCCCCAAACGTTTTAATTAAGTGTGATTAGTCGTAACTCGTAAGCGTGTAAATGAATCAAACGGTTCGAGTTCTGTTTGATTTTCTTATTTAAATAGTTCAAGATCAAATAAGCTTGATTTGAATATATCTCGGATACCTATAAATAAGTCATTCTAAAGCATTATCGTGTTCGACTCCTTAGCTCGCAAGAGCGCTCGAATTAATAATGTATGTGTAAAATTATGTATGAGTTTAGTTAATATTTATTATATTTTATGTTTTATCATTCTTGTTAGTGAGTTAAATCGATATTTTATATTTTCAATTTAAGAAAAGATTTTTCTTCTAGCATATATATATAAAGATTATTTCATATTTATTCTCACAGCTGTAGCGACTTCATCCCCTTCCCGATGATAGAGAAGGATGAGCTTGCGGACCTAGTGTGCTCTCTCTCCCTTATAGAGACAGGCCCTTCTTACCTTTCTCTCCGTTCAGCATGCTCACTCCTTCGCATGAGGTTTCCCGGCGCAGCATCGTCAGCCGCTACCTTGGGCCGAAGGATATTGTGGCGGGGGCGTCAAGTCGTCCATATCGAAGTCCTGGCAGCTTGACTCGTTCACAGCGTTTGGTGCAATTCGTGTTTGATTGTAATAAGGACCTTGAATTTGTGACGGTAAATGGCCCTTGGTATTTTGATGGCTATTTGCTTGTTCTTCATCGACGGGAGGCCGGGTGGGAAGCCTCGCCGGAGTTTTTCATACAGTATACAGTAGATTTTTGGATTCACGTCTCGGGTCTTCCACCCAATCTCTATACAATTGCAGTTGGTCTACACTTGATGGGGGTGCTTGAAGGGTGTTCGGTGGGGCTGATTTGAGAAGAAGTGCGATTGGGAGCTCGTAGCTTCATATTTAGGTTTCCGATGGTAATTTACATCTGCTTCGCAGTTGTGTTTGCTTGGTGGATGATTATGGAGCTGAATTTCGTGGTCTTGTGCAATATGTACGGCTAGCCTTCCTATGCTTCAATTGTGGTCACTTGGATCACACTTTGCGTTTTTGTGGGCACATTGTCACGATCCGTATCACTTTTAGCCCATACTTTGAAAATAATTTTATTTTCAAAATTAATAGAACAATTAACATTTAAAATTAAAATATTCGGTTTTTAGCCAAAACACAGGTTGGCCTATTGTCTAAAATTAGTTTCTTGTGTATTTAAGTATCCATTAACTCACCATTAAACAACCCCATTTATCTTCCATTCAATCTATCTTATTATCTATCAAAAAATCCTAATATTACATATCAACACTCTCTTAGTAGAAAATTCCAGGAAAAAGAAAAAAGAAACTAAGGTCTTTTGAAGAAGATTTCGTGGCAACCCCAAAAGTTTATTGTCATGCTAGGAGAGAAAATTCATGGGTTTTCTTGGTGCTAGAGCCTGATGGTGATTTCAAAAATCCAAAAGGTAAGGAAATCATTATCAATTGCTATTTTAAATATGTGTTCTAATATACTTTATTTTATGCAAATTTTTCATACATAATAGTAAAAAAAATATATCACCATTTTGTATACACTGGGCCTTATGATATAAAAAAATATATAATGCTAGAAATTTTAGACCGTTGATACGGTTGTTTCTCTTAATAGATTATTCACATTCTTATAATTTTCCTACCATAAGTATGTTTTTCTTTAAAAATGTTATTTTATAAGAAATACGAATTATATTATATTTTGTTAGAATGGCTATAAGTTATGATATTTATAATAATATCTTGATAATGATTTTCGAAGAAATATATATATTTCAATTATAAAATGGTTGTGAAATACTAGATTTATTTTTAGGCATTAAATAGTTATAAGGAGGAATTTTGAATTATGAGTTTAGGATTCAAGTTTGATATATAATTATTTTTTTGTTTTGAAGAAAACAAACTTTTTATTAAGCCAAGTCCGCAATGGCGGCAAAAATTACATCATGAGGTGGAAAAGTTCCCCAATCTATGCGACCAGTATGCACTAACCCATGTCTAGCCAACAAATGCGCCGAAAAATTGCCAGTGCATTTGATACATAAATTTGGAATACTTATATTAAAATAGTAAATATATGATTTTATTGAAAGTAAAATATATGACTTATAAACATTATATTAAATTTATAAGTATGTATTTTGAGGACTATTATATTTTATAGGATACGATGAGTTATTTAGAGTATAAAAAGATGAACACGAAGCAGTAGACAATCAGAAAAATGCTACGGTTCATGTCACTCTATGTATTCATTTTCATTCTCAGTGGTCATCGAGGGTCCCCGGCACTAGCCCCTACTCAAGGGTAGTAGATGTGAGATTATTTTGCCAGAGCCGGTTAATTAGTCCCCGTCCATGGGAAAGAATAATGGATATCCGGTCTGCATCTAGTTTAGTTATTTCAGTTATGACATGAGAACCGTAACATCAGTAATATTAGTTTATGCTCCTTATTTTGGAGATAGTCATATTTATAATTTCAGCAGAATTACTTCATCATGTTAGATGTTTAGTTAATATATTGTCTTTTCATTTCAGTATTTCATTTATGCTATTTATTTTATAGTATATTACTTTAAGTATTATTTTAGAATTATTAAATCAGGAACTCTAGATAGCCTGCCCAGTGGCATCTTTAGTTCTCTTTTGATAGTCTATTTCCTTACGGGGCTTTCGAGCTCACCATTTCCATTTCCTATTTTTTTCAAATAAAGCATAGTATATGGTAGATGATGATGAACTTGGATGTCTAGCTAAGCAGCACTGAAAGCAATAAGTTTATTGCATTTTGTTGGTCCCTTAGAAAGGCTAACACAAGTTTAGAGGGGGGGGGGAGTGAATAAACTTGTCACCAAAAACTTTCCCAAAATTGAAAGTACCCCAGGAACTGAGTTTCTCCGAAACTCAGACTGATGCTCAGTTCAGTTTTTGTTCCTGTCCCTTAACTTGTGCAGAGTTCAGTTAACTCAACTAAGTAAAAGTCAATGCTGACTTATTCTTAGTCCAGTTAACTGGCAGCAGATAAAACTAGTCTTTTGTGCAATAGATGTGTCAATAAAGATCTGAACCTCCTATGTATCAGTTTTGTGCTGACTCAGTGTCTGACGTTTGCTGAGTGTGAAGATAACAAGATAAGGCAATAATTAAATCAATCTCAGCACAAATGTAAATGCATAAAATAAATCAACACAAGATTTGTTTATGGAAGTTCCGGGTGGTGTAATCCCGTACGTCTCCCCTTCTCCTGTGGTGTAGGAGGTATCACTAGAATCTTGAGATAACCGTTACAAAATCCTAGCACAATGACAGTCCTTCACGACACCCTAGTTTCACTGTCTACACATAATGAAGAAAGGTAGGATTGCTCCCTTCATTCTGCACACTGATCCTTCGGAGGTGGAATGACTCATTCACCAGCTCACCACTAACAAACACACAGTCCGCAGACTGCACCAAAAGTTGTGGCAACCAAGTTGCAACCGTATGAGGAAAGGTGGAGTTGCTCTCCTCAAACTATGCACAACCAACCCTTTTTCACAAATGTTAGGTTTAGAATTAATCAAGGATTAATTCAGTGAGCTGTCTGATTCTTCTGGATATAGCGTTGTAGCTTCAAGATGCCTTCTTCCCCCTTAATGGGTTACTGGATCTTTCTTGTAAATCTCCAAGGCAATTCTGTTGGCTTCCCATTTTCTAGATATGAATCTGATTTCCTGGATCTGGATCTTTAGATATGTGCTTTTCAAAACTTCTCTGATCCTCTCCCTCTTTCAATCATTTTTCTCTGTGTATTTATAGGGGTGATGTAACGGTCAACTAGCTCTTGTAGCCGTTACATTTGTCGTTTAGCCAACGTTCATATGTACGACCTTTTGTCGTTTGGTCAGTTCAAATTCAACAAGGCCTTAACTCAGTTTTCTACTCTTCTTCAAAACTGAGTACCTTGTATTCTTGACATCCGACTTTTATTGACTAAGTCGGAGTACACCATTCAGCTTCCTTCTTCTCCGATAATCTTTGTCCTTAAGATTACTCGTTTTACATGATCTATAGTTGATTTGAGTCACCACAGACTTGCTCGAATCCCGACTTATAGTCACGACTTAATCGACTTCTAGCGAGTTTGCCACCTCGCTTCTTGATCTTCGACAACTAAGTCTCTGTGTCCTCGGTTCTTGATCTTTCAGATAAGCCAAGCGAGTCTGTGTGATCCTCGGCGAACTTATCTTCTTTGATTTTTCATAACTCGAGTCCGAACCCTCGATTCTTTATATGTAAACTCGTTTTCTTGTTGCGACTCGGTTTGCTTGCCTAGTTCTAGCTATTACAATGCTTGTCTCAAATAACCTATACAAGGTTCGGACTACAGATAGAACTTATATACACTTTTCTGTGATCGTTTCTTGCTTCTTCTTTCATTGTGCACTATAACGGCTAGTTATGACTTCATCATCATGGGTTATAAGTGATCTTATTAATTACGTGATTTAATCATCATCAAAACACAAATATTATTTCCAACACATTTGTTTTTGGAGGTTGTGTATTTGATGATATTTTGAAGTGTATGTTGTAATGTACAGATGATTAGAATATGGTTGTTGTAATGACTATTTTATTTTGGGTGTTGGTGATTTAATGGTGAAATAGATCATTATTTGTTTTTCGAAAATACACAGTTTTCGGGATCGGGTCGTTACAGTTGGTATCGGAGAATTGATCATATTGGAATTAAGTTTGATATTATAGGATTTTATCTCTAGGGGTGGAAAAGTATATGTTTATTAGGAGTATTTAAGTATTAATATCCCAAGATATGAAATCCCGTTAAGCGATAAAATTTGTAAATATAAGTATTGACATCGTATAGTACGCCAAGACGCTACACATTCCTCGTTATTTAATACTTAAGAAAACTTTCATTTTGTATGACAATTATGTTTTAAAAGTATATAAATAATTAACTCTTATTATAAGTAGCCAAAACAAATATTTAAGCTACAACATTTAAGTATAGTACAAATATGGACGTGTAATATTTTTATCTTACAACTATTTAAAAGAGATGACTCGTTTATAATAATGTTTTTAGATGTTTTGACCATAATGACTCCGTTATTACCTTAAACATTTATAACTTATGAGGTAATTTGTCTTGTGAAAACAATTCCAACAATAAATGAGTTTTTATGACGTAATAATTACCATTGTTTTATTTTTCAATTTGTAACTTACCTTGACATTAAGTAGAATAATAAGTAATTAAGTAATAGGGGTTTAAATATGGAATTAAACATGTCATTATTACAATATATTAAATACTATACTCTTTCATGAATTATTTTAAACATTTTTTTAAATGATATTTTAAACATTTCATATGTAGATTTTTACTTTAAGTATCGGAAAATATTTGCATAATATAATGACAATAAGTTTCCCAACATATGAAATACATTAACAAAATTACTATTTCAACATTTTGTTTTCTGGAAAAAAATAATACAATGATTTTATATGTTAGAGTGATTTGGAAATATTATTTTCCGTTATGTACACAAAAGAAATCTTTTAAGAAAAATTGAAGCATGTTTCCATACATTTAACGTATTTTAGAATTTTTACAGCATGTGTAATTCCGATTTTTGGAAAGATCGCGTGTCGTTTTTTGCATAAAACGAAATATTATTATTCTTTCTTACTTACGTGGAGTTAAGTATTTTTTATATATATATATATATATATATATATATATATATATATATATATATATATATATATATATATATATATATATATATATGTATTAGTTATAAACCCGTGCTATGCACGAGAATATAAACATCTTAAGAAATCATGTATTTTCTAAAAAAATATTGTTATTGACACCACGATAATCTCTCCTTTAAAAGGCACAAGAGAGTAATTCGATCGCTCGAAGTCGAATTTATATATAAAATTCGACTCTAGAGAGGTTGAAAAAAAATTCAACCTATGCAAAGTCAAATTTTTTTTCCCGAAATATAGTGTCCGGATAGATCGATCGTGATGTCCTTAACAATGTATTTTTTTTAAATATGACACATATAAAGAAAAGAAAAACGTTTACATTAAAGAAAATTACATTAAGTTCCATAAAATTTTAATTTACAAAGTCTATAGGCTGTATTAAACAGTTTACATTAGTCCAGATGGCAAAAACAAACATGTACTTTAGGGAGCAATTTTGAAATTTTTGAAAACAAAAAAGAAACCATTGAAGGAGTACAGCAAAATCCTATTTTCCTTGCATATGGCACTTCATATCCATGATAGAAGAGTAACCTGCTTCCGTAACCATAACAGATTGTGTCCAAAGAGAACAACCTGAAATGTATCCAATATTATTTATCACAACAAAGCATTAAAAAACACCAAGTGGAAGTAATTGTAAATTTGTACGTAATGGATTCAGTTTACATCCATTTAACATATTTAAACATTGTCAATTTATCCAATTTAATTAGAAAGTATATATAGTCCATTTAAACCATCTTTACCTTCTTGATTCGTCAGTATTCAGCTATTTGCACCGATTAAATTTTGTTCAGACCCTTCACCAATGGCCGAGAATCTTTGAAACATGACCGTGATTTTATGACATTCAGGTCATATCATGTCATCACGTTCTTCGCAAAAAAAATATTTTTTCCCAAATTAACATGTGGACGCAAACAAAAATAGTGGAATCATGATTGGATCGGACCATTTTGTTGTCGGACAACCATAAAAATTTGCCCGTGGGTAAAAGATAACTACGTTACACTATTGTTCCCACTTAATAATTAAGAATTAACTTACCGGGACTTAACAACATCTCCTAGGCATCTGAATGTCAAAAACTGCAGTCAAGCGTATGCACCAAAAATTAATACAAATGCGAGAATTTGAAGGAAAAATTATATATACAGTAAGTAAATTGCAGATTGCCGGATCCAAAAGAACGAAACTTAAAAGTAGAACTTGAGAACTTAAACTTAACAAAAAAAAAAAAAAAAAGTTGAGGAACAAAATTTGTAAGCTCTCACTGAAAATACTCAATTCTCCACTTTGTAACCACTGAAAATACTCAACTAAGTAATAATAATTTCAGAAATGAGGAACAAAATTTGTAAGCTCTGGCCTCCCAAAACTACCATATCAACAAACAAATTAAAGCTGCATAAAAATTTATCCTCAAGATAAGGCTAACGTGAGACATGATTGAATCCCCAAAAAAAAAGATAATGTTAATTATAAATTACCTGAAATTTAGCCTCTGCCTTGGGATAGAAGCTTTCGTGCATGTGAAAATGGACACCTCCTTGAAGAAAATAAAAAAAATAAAAAAAAAAACACCAAAAAAGAAAAAGGAAATGATGAAAGCCAGATAAATTGATAAATAAAAATAAATATAAAAAAAGAAAAATCAATCAAACAAACTTGCTGAAGAAAAAAAGGATTGACCTTTTGCCTTATTTTGATCAGTGATGGTGTCGTAGAATAAGCAAGTAACCAATCTATCGAACAATTGTAATTTGTACCTATGACTACCCGAAGAAGCCGTCACCCCTAGCTACACCCCAAGCCATTAGCAAAAGCAGAAGAAGCACTAAAACTAACGGTAATGCAGGCATTAGCGGACTCCATTAATTAAGTACTACCTTTAGCCGTCACCGCCGCACTTATCAATGACATCACGTGCGATCTGCATCTTGCATCGCACGGTGGTGGAGAGCTTGAAGTGAGTAGAATTTGATCTCTCGCATTACTCTGAAACCATTGAAATAGCCCTTTAATGACACGATGATAATTGTAAACTGTAAACTATACTCAGTTTTGAAATCTATAGCTATGAGCAGCGATTTTCTTCGCTCTTGAAAGAGTTGAAAGAAACCTAATTGATAAAAAACATTATATGAAAGCAGAGTCTGTTTAGATTTGAATTTGAAGAAGTTTGTTTTGATTTATATTTGAAGATAAAGTGGATATTTGGATTCGAGAATATTCGGCTATGGAAATTTGTTAGCAGATAAGGTGAGTTTGTTTGAGAGTTTTTCGGAAAAAGGAGGTGGGAGAGTCCGTGTGTTGTTTAGTCGGGTTGAAGTAGGAATTTTTCGGGTACGGAGCAGGTCAATCGGGTAATTGGGTTAAATGTTGCTTTCAAATATATATAGATATAGATATTTGGGAAAAATCTGATAGTTTTAATAATAAGGAAAATAATAAGGGGATTCATCTATTTAAGGAAAACAAATCCCACAATTCTTATAACCTATTCGAAATCAGATTCTTCTCCTCCTACGTTCTTGAGGGTCACATAAGGGCTGAGAGACTTTTCAGAATTTTGAGTCGTTTCTCAACCGTTTTCAGATTCGAGTAGAGCGTTGGAATCGTCGTGAAAGGAGCGTCATTTCAATACTCAAAGATCAGAGCTTTGTTAAGGTATGTAATTCGACCTACCTGATGTTTTGGATGATTTTGATGGATCAAAACTTATATCTTTCATAGGTTGTGTTAATCGAGGCGTGTGATCCAATCTAACCCCTTTTTGGAATTGATCACATAGGTTTTCTGTGTAAGGAAGGATCGTTCTTTGCGAGTTTTACGAGTTTTGGATTTGGAATAGCTTGCTAAAGGTAAAAAGGTCTTCTACTACACGTTAATTACGGTTCATAGGGTTTAAGTTACGATTTTGTTGATGTTTTGATGGTTAGAATTCATGCTACGAGTTGTTTAAGAATCATAGGTTGTTATGGTCCTGTAAAGGTCAAGTTTCTCTACTATTTTCTGAGTATATTGATGTTGATTAAGTTTGAGAACGATTAGGGATCGATTAGGGTTAAAAAACTGAGTTTTTTGAGAGTTGTCGCGCTTGGTTCGGGCGCACCAAGCCCAGTGCAGACGCACTGGAGGCCCTAAACATGAATTTTACATTCAGAGAGTTAGTGTGGGCGCACTGAATCCCAGTGCATGTGCACTAGAGCCCGATCTTGGCACACTGGACCAGTCTTGGACGCACTGCAGACCGATCTTGGGCGCTTTGGTCGAAAGCAGATTTTGGATTTTACATACAGAGGCTCAATGCGTGTGCATCGAACCCGATCTTTGGCGCATCGCCCCTGTTTTGAGGAGAATGTGGGTTAAATCATGCAATGAGTTTTAAATATTAATCATTTGATCTAATAACCTTAATTAAACATAAACAAGCCCCGATTAAGTTTCTGATGTGTTTGGTTCCGGCACCAGGCGTACTCTTAAAGGGAGTTGAAGTTCGGGACCGTCGGAAAGGCATGAAAAGGCTTGTTCTTTGATGATCTAGAGTTCATCAATGTTTGTGTACTTGATAGGATGTGATGTCTAGCTGTCTAAGTGAGGGAGTAGAGTTGATAAGTGAGTTTTTCTTTGAAAACACTTAGGTGGCTAGTTAATTCACAATAATAATTACATAAGTGTAGTAAAAGATAAAACGTCACTTATTCTCGATTAGGCACTATTTCATATCGGTGATGTGATACATTCATAAAAGGTGAACAACGCTACTGGCTCAAAAGGCTGAAGGGTAGTGGAGGAAATTCATCGGACGTATACGCATACCGGGGTGACCCCGGAGCTAATCGGTGCTAATCACCGTTAGTTAGCAAGTATATCTTCAGGCTGATGAACGCCATGCACAGTGCCCTTGAGTAATGATGTAACCAAGATAAGCTTAGCTAGAAACATATAGTCATGAAGTGCCGATGGGCACGGAATGAACCTTAGATCGAGTCGGTCTCATAAAGATAATTGTTAAAATAAAAACTGTTAAAGAGCCTTAGTTAATTTGTAGCTTCTACTTCTTACTATGTACAATGTAATTACCTCAAATGCATGTTTATTTATGTGTTTGAGGGAGAGAAGATGAATAGGTGAATCCAAAGTTTGACGAGCACTTTGATGACGACGTTTAAGGACGCCGAAGTTGAAGAGTTCATTTATTCAGGATTTTATTTATTATTTTAGGCTTGAAGTTCCTTTGGAAACCTTATATTTCTCTTTTAGTATACGTTTGGAGGTTTTTCGTACATTTGGTTTTCGTTTGATTTCTTTTCCCAATGTAATAAATGTCACATTTCTATCTTTAGATATTGAGTTTATATTATTGGTTATTTGAAAAAAATTATTACCCGAGTATTTTGCTTCCGTTTTGCTTAACTCGATACGACGTAGTAGAGGCTTACGTATAAAGTGGAATTTATTTTATTTTATACATGCCGAACGTTTTTTTCCGGATAAGGACTCGGTGTCCGGGAACGGGGCGTTACAGTTGATATCAGAGAGAAGCGTCTTTTAGGCTTCCTTTCTTTTAAGATAAGATTTCTTTAGATCTTTTAGTAATGTTCTAGTTTTCCTTGATCATCAGGATGTTGTTCACTAGAACCGGAGCGAGTGCAGAAGCTTCAGGAGTGCGACGTGAGAGTCCGCGCTGGTTGTAGGAGACGGCTTTGTGAGGCAAAATCCTTCGCCTCACCCGAACTACACCCCACCCCCTTATACCGCGACCCTCACACCTCTATCTCAGCGGAGTCTATCACCGCGACCACGTCAGGATCCTACACCACGACCTCAACCAAGGTATAACTTTATCTATGATGAACCCGAGGAAGCCCTCATCCGAGTCACTGTAGTAGGGGACATCCCACTAGTCTACTTTCCCCCAGCAATCAACATTTACCCTCCACCAGTGAGTGTCTACCCTCTACCGGTAAGCCATCCCTCTCCACCAGTTTTCCACCATCAGCAGCACCAGACCTTTTATCCACCGCCAGTAGGTCACACTCCTCGACCTACTATACCCCCTTCACCACGTTTTGATCATCAGCAAGGCATTGGTTATCCACCCTACGGTTTCTATCAACCACCACCTTACCAACACAAATTTTACAAAGAAGAAATACTTTTTGATACCAACCGGTTCCACCAGTTAGACCAGTCTTTGAGCAAGCACCACCACGGTTGATTGGTATACAAGGTTAGAAGAGCAGACTTCAAGACTTCTTTGGGAATGTGGAACACTCAAAGGCTGAAGAGTGGTTAAGGAGTTTTGAGAAGGCTTGCAGGAACATAAATGTCCACGAATCGAGATGGCCCGATTGGCGGTTGGTTTTTTCTTTTGGAGTGCAAATTGAAGCTTGGATTGATGCCATAGAGAGTAGCAGAAGGAAAGTGACAGATGGGAAAGCTTTAAGGTTATGTTTTACAATGAGTATTTTCCAGCAACAGTGCAAGCAGACAAGGCGAGCCAGTTCTTAAAACTTAAGCAGGGTATTCATTTGACGGTATCTCAGTACACCAACAAGTTCAACGAGTTAGGAACGCTCTACCCTGAACATATGAAGGTTGAAGAGAGGAAGATGGCACTTTACAGAGAAGGATTATCCCACGAGATACAATATGGTATTTTAGGTTTCACGGCAAGGAATATGGCTGAACCTCTGAACAAAGCCTTAGAGGTTGAGACCTTCAGGAAAAAGGCCACCGTGGTTATTGGGAACAATAGAAGTTTTGGAGCAAGTCAAGGCTATAACCGAGGAGCACCGCATCAAAATGCCAAGAAGACGACAGCCCATGTGGCAGGTAAACCTCCAACCGGTGCACCACTTTGCCCTTAGTGCAATAGGAATCACTCATGTGAGTGCCGAGTTCACGTAAACGGTTATCTCTGTGGAGAAACGGGACATTTTGCTAAGACCTGTCCGACGAAGGGAGCTTCTAGTAATCAGAAGCAAGGAAATAGAAAAGGCGGCCCAAGTCGCCCAGTTCGAGTGTTTGCAGTGGATGCTGAGATGGCTGAACCAAATGATAATGTTATTTCAGGTACCTCTATTGTTTATTTTGAATTATTAGAGTACGTTTATAGCACGATTTAAATCATGTTGTATTTGTATTTAAATAAATGAATTCACATCATAGGTACAATAATATTAGACAACTTAGCAGTTACAACATTGTTTGATACGGGAGCGTCTAACACCTTTGTGTCAACTAAGGTGGCTAAAAAGCTTAACTTACCAATGGAAACCTTAAGAAACACCTTGGAAATAACAACACCATTAGGAAAAGTGACTAAGGTAGCCAAGTTGATGCCTCAAGTGGATGTGTGAGTAGGAACGTATTGTTTCAAGAGTGACTTTACGGTTTTGGACTTTTCAGATTTCGATGTAATTCTTGGAATAGATTGGCTATCCGAGAATTATGTTCACCTGGATTGTAGAGAAACGAGGGTGACATTTAAAGTACCCGGGAAATTAGCTAAGTCTTATCAAGGTAATGTATACAAGCCTAGTAAGAAGCGTCATCCGATAATTTCAGCAGTTAAGGGTTGTGAAGGCTGCTTGTTGTACGAAGTGAATGTGAAACAAGTGAAGCCTAAGCTAGAGGACACTCTTGTAGTGAAAGAGTACCCATAAGTGTTTCCGGAAGAGTTACCGGGAAACATGCCGGATAGAGAGATAGAGTTTGAGATCAAGTTGGTACCCGGAGCGGCACCAGTTGTTAAGGCACCCTATAGAATGGCACCGGCTGAATTGAAGGAGTTGAAAGCTCAACTTAAGTATATTCTTGAGAGGAGAATAATTCAGCCTAGTACTTCGTCTTGGGGAGCCCCAGTTCTCTTTGTTAAGAAGAAGGATGGTAGCATGAGGATTTGTATAGACTACAGAGCATTGAATAACCTCACCATCAAGAATAAGTATCCCTTACCAAGGATTGATGATTTGTTTAATCAGTTGCAAGGCAAGAGAATGTTTTCCAAGATTGATCTTAGGTCCAGTTATCATCAGTTGAAGATCAAGGTAGCGGAGATACCGAAGAAAGCTTTCAGTACGAGGTATGGACATTATGAGTTCTTGGTCATGCCATTCGAACTCACTAATCTGCGTTTATGGATTTAATGCAGCGTGTTTTCATGCCGTACTTGGACAAGTTTGTGATAGTTTTCATAGATGACATCCTAGTATACTCTAAGTATGAGAAAGAACATGAAGAACACCTGAGGATAGTGTTGGATACTTTGAGGAAGAACCAGTTGTATTTTAAGTTCTCAAAGTGTGACTTTTTGTTGGATCATGATGACACTCTAAATAGTACCAATATTTATACATATATTCACCCTAAATTCTGCTCAAGAGAGGATAGATAGGCTCTTTATTGCTTAGAATATGTGTTAATTTCTATGTGAGTGTTTCCAGGATCGTAATTCTGCATCTACGCTATTTTCCCGATTTTTTGGTACTGTTTTGTCTCGTTTTGTGTATTTTATAAGATGTGCCAATTCTGGAGCATTGGAGAACGGATCTGGACCAAAAGGAATGCATCGGGCTGAGTGATTGAAGTCCAAGAAGAAGCTTGCTGAAGAAAAAGAAGAATAGAAGGCCCGGTAACCCGAGGGTTAGGCCCGGTAAACCGGTGACTTATTCAAAACGAAATTTATTCTGCCGCATTGTCTAAGTCGGTTAGGGTTTTAGAGAGTCTTAAGTTGGTCATTGTATTTATATAACGCCGCATTAACAGAGTTCTTCATATGATTCATAAGTTATAATAACTTTTGATTAGTATTACAAATACAAAATATATTATTACGCAATAAAGTTTTCTTGAGCTTTGGAGAGTTGCTTTTGGTTTCCTCCCTTCTTCCATCATCTCTAGCTTGAGTAGATCGAGCATTGTTGAAGGTATGAAGCTTTGAACGTTCCTTTATTATCTTCAATATGGTAGATCTGTTCGTATTTATGTGTTTTAGTTAATCTGCATGTTTAACAACCCCATAATTTACTCGTCCAGAGCAATGTAGATCCAGAATTTAGGAAAAGCCGCCCCCGGTAAACCGTCGGTCTATACCGGTTTACCGAGGCATATTTTAGAAAACCTAAACTGGGATTCACTACAGCTACGTTGATCGGCAGTAATAATTAAAATGAGTAATAGGTCCGGCCAATCTAGTGTTCATAATTCATAAATTAACATGAAGGACCGCAAGTGAAGTGTTAAATCGGACATAGTCTTGATGGACACTAGGAACATGCTGGTCAATGTCAACAGCTGTCTAGGCGGGTTAGCGGTATGAGGTAACGCTCAATATCGGTAGTTCTAGTTCTTTATGCGTATGGGCTATTACGGAGCAATTAACGAGGGTAGCTTGCGTATAGATTGTCTACTGCCATTTTCGGAGTAGATAGGGTTAGGAATTGCACCGTAGCTGATAAATATGATAATAATCATTAAAAGCTCGCGATTAATCTAAGGAAATTATGTGGGGAAGTAAACATAACGATTAACTAATCCAAGTTAGTCGATCAACGATGAGAGGGAGAGGTATACCATGCTTGTTTTCTTTTATGTTATTGTTGGTCAATGACCGCCTATATGTTGCTTCTTAATTATGTTAGAATCGTTTATATGTATAAGTTGCATTGTCTCTGTGGGATCGACCTTGACTCGCATTTACTATACTGCGATGTACCTAGTATTCTTGCTAGTAATATCGACGTTAGTGACTTACACGCGATCAAGATTTTTGGCGCCGTTGCCGGGGACAATGGCCAATTTTTAATTATAAACATTTTAATTCTAATTAAGAAGTCGTTTTTAGTTTATTTTATTTTATTTTGAGTCTTGAGTCGTTCTGTATCAATCCTGCACATGTTAAACTGCCAGAATTAGAAAATTCAGGGCCGGTATCCCGAAGGTAACCTCCGAGTTACCGAGGACTGGAAAATCGATTTCTAAGCAGTTCCTATTATTCTGTGTTATTCCTTGTGATTTTAGTTAGTAGGTCCGTAACAATTGGGATCACACCCAGCTGAAGCGGAAGTTGCTAACATTTTCTTTGTTTTATTTTGTCTTTTTGCAGATTGATCAGAACACTTCAGAAATTTGATCGATTCAGAGTTGAAAAAGAACACACAAGTCAAACAATATGCCTAGAACAATCTTGAACATCACACCAATTTCCATGTATCCCGGAACTGAAGGACGGGAGCATTATGAGACTATAAAGAAACGGTTGGAGAAAGAGGAGAAAGCAATCAAGCAAGAGCCTGAAGATGACCTGAAGGAGTACAACACGTATCGTCCGGGTGAGTTTCCTTGTGAATTAATTGATATATCATCTTCAGATTATGATTCTGATGATCCTGAAGAGGATCCTGACTTGATGTTTTCTGAGCCTGAGGATTACACAGACTCAGACACCGTGGTGAAGTTAGGAGACCATGGCACGTTCAGACTCCCAATTTCTGTCAATGGAATATCCGTAGGATTAGGTCTCTGCCACTCTGGCTCGATTTGCAATATTCTTCCTTTTTCCCTCTGTCAAAAGATCAAACTTCCGGTCGTGATAAATCACCAGGACCATGACCTTCGTAGATAGAACCAGGGACATGCCTGCTGGTTTGCTTAAGAAATGTACAATTAAGGCATGAGGGTTCACGTATCTTATTGACTTCACGGTCATAGATGTACCTGAAGATCCTAGTGCCCCAGTTCTCTTAGGACAACCTTTCTTAGCAATGAGCAGGGCGGTTTTGGATTTTGATAAGGGGGAGATCACTCTAAGGATGAATAATGATGCTGTATCTTTTAGGATTTTAGAACCCCTAGAAAACCGACCGGAGAGTTGTAAGATGACATATGCTTCAGGGAAGGTGGAGATCTTAGAAATCGAGGGGCATAAGAATAGAGAGGTTTTCATAGAAACCGTTGAGCAAGAGTTTATGAGATTAATGCTTAGAGAGAAAGAAGATAAGGACCACGACAGGATGCTCACGGAAGCCAGTCCTTCCGTGTTGCGTAGTGAACGAGTCGAGCTAAAAGTGAAAAACGTGGAGTCCTTGTGCTTAAAGTCTAAATCTCGATGCAGAGGCAAACCTAGCACACAAGCTAAGAGAGAGAGGCGTGCTAGGAAGAGAGCTCAAAAAGGTTCTTTGAAAGGGCAAGCCTTTGGAGCGAAAGTTTGGCGAGTTAAGGCTCCAACCCTTGATTGATCAGAGATCTGAAGAAAGTCGATCTGGCGACTATAAACTCAGAACTATCTCTTCAAACCCTTAGGTAGTTTAGGATTGAATAAAGATGAAGGGGCGAGATTTTTTTCATCCTACCACAAACTTAGGCTTGAAACCGAATGGTTGTGGAAAGGTTTTTCTTTACCTCGTTGCGGATTCTAGTGAAGTAGGTTAGGTTTTGAGTCGGAAATGACAATTGAAGAATAAAAGGGTAGTCAATTTGAGATCAGAATTGAGCAGAAATGATGAGTAAGAAGTGCAAAGGTAGATCAAAATCTGGGGAAAAGATACCCCCGGTATCGCGAGGGTAACCTCCGGGTTACCGAGGCTTGATTTTCAGGTTTCTGAACGTCAGTTCATAAAGCTGAATTTTTAGAGACGCGTGGAGGACACACGTTGCACCAGATACGGTCAGTCAGCAGAAACCGAACCATTTTCCCCTCTTTTCAAAATTTTCATCCTTTCCCACACTCCACCATAACTCCACATCAATCTCATCAATCACCTCCTCAAATCCCTCACCCTCATAACTTCTCTACCCATTATCCCACTAAACCATCCACATTCATTCCATTCTCCCTATTTAAACCACCCCTTCATCACCAATATCATCATTCTTATCATTTTCATCTCTTTCATTTACCAAACTTCTTCCATTTCTTCTTCCTTTCTAAAATCCGGCCACCAACACCAACACCACCATAACCAAACCAATTTCCTTCCATTTTCCAAACCCTAAACACCACCTCCTTCAACCCATTCTGTGTTGCTCAGAAGGTCTTTGCTATGGTGAGTCTTCGCAATCCTTCTTCTTCTATGATCAGAGGCACAGACCTGAAAGAAAATCAGAAAATTTCAGGCCGGTAAACCGAACCCTACCTCCGGTTTACCGAGGGTTCTTTTTCAGAACAGCTTCTGTATTAGGTTCTATACTCATTCAAGATGGGTCCTAAGCGTCAACGGTCAGCTGTTCGTCCAAGTGGATATCAGACAGTGTATGTAGATGCCAATCCGTTAATCGACGGGGTTGCGCAGTTCCATTCTCTTGCTATTTACGAGTCGTTCTGAGGCCATTGGAACACAAGACCAGTGGCTCGAGAACGAGGGGTAGATTTGGATGACTGCGGGTCGATATTGCCAGAGGCCCTACAAGCACAGGATTTATTGGACATGGCTGAGGCACCGGCAAGGTTCAACGCCACGGTGGTAAGGGAATTCTATGCTTATGTTTCGTATAACCCCGGAGCCACATTTGCTATGGTTCGAGGAGTTAAGGTTGATTTTTCTATTGAGAGGATCAACGAGTATTTTAGGGTTAGAAATCCACCGGTGGGCCCGGATGAGTACACATCCTCAAGCAACATTGCCGATCTCGAGAGGATGGATATGGTTGCTGATTTCTTAAGGGTGCAATGGAAGCGTAATCCTGCTGGAGCCCCCACCACCTTCCTAGAGAATGAGCTATCTTGGGACCGGAAGATGGTCAACAGATTCGTCTGTGCACGCCTTCTTCCGACGAAGCACACGGTTTCTGTCACCACTTCGAGGGCAGAGTTGATGTTTTACCTAGAGACGGGTGCCCCGATCAACATCAGTCTACTGATGCATAGCCGTATTCATAAGCTTGCCGCCACTTTTGAGCGAGAGATGCTACCTTACGGGCCGATGATTGATATGTTTGCTCTAGAGGCCGATGTGAAGATGCTTGTTAGTGACGATTGGGAAGACCCTGAGCCATAGCTCAGTTCACATTCAGTTTTGAAAGTTCAGAGATGGGTTAGAGCAGGGAGAGAGTGTACTCCGGTGCTTGGAGCACCGAGGACTCAGAGAGCCTTGCTTAAGGAGCACTCATGAGAGATTGCGTGTCTGTATCGCAAGATGGATCAGATTATTGACTTTCTAGGAGTTCCGCCTGCTACCTGTTGGTCCCTTGAAAGGCTAACACAAGTTTAGAGGGGGTGAATAAACTTGTCACCAAAAACTAATCTCAGTGGAAAAGTCCCAGGAATCGAGTTTCTCGAAACTTAAAGCGATCTTCGATTTTGTTCTGTCCCCTTTAACTTGTGCGGAGTTCAGTTAGCTCAACTGAATATAAGTTATTATTGACTTATATTTAGTCTCGTTAACTGGCAGCGGATATAAAATTAGCCTTTAACAACTAGTAACTATAATTTCGATATGAAAACCACTATAAGGAAATAAATGAATGCATAAAGTAAATAGACAAGAATTATAGAGGTTCCAGGTGGTGTAATCATGTACGTCCTCTCTTCCCCTGTGATGCGGAGGAAAATTCCACTAGAACTTCTTTGAGATGGCCCAGTTACAAAAAGTCCTAAACTGATAGTCCTTGGCTAATCCCTAGCTTCACTATCTAAACACTTGTAGAGCAGGTAGGATTGCTGCTCTTCAATTGTTTGAACCACTTTGGTCCTTGGAGGGTAGAATTGCCTCTTCACCACTCATCACAAACACAGTCTTCTGATCGCACTCACTCAGTATCCTTCACACCTTCTTGGTGTTTCATGATCTAAACCTTTGATAAGATCAAAGTTGAGACTTTGAATCAATGACTATGATTCAACTGTAATTTGAGCTTTTCTTCTGGATAATTAATTTAAGCACGGCTCTGTATTTCTTCAAATGTTAGATCTTGAATCTGCCTGAATATGCTTGAACACTTTGAAGAAATTTTCTTGATCTTCCCCCTTAATTTGATCTTTCTTGACTAGATGGATTTCTTGCTTGTTATCATATGCCCTGCATCCCTTTGATGTTGTGGAGGTAATCTATTTATAGGGGTTCATTCAACATTCATCCTGCTTCGTAACGGCTATATTTTCTGACTGTTCCTGCTGTGTCAGTGACTCATCCAATGAGATTTCTTTCTTTACAACGTTCGATTGTATTTCCAGTTTGTTGGATGACTAACTTGTAAAACCGAGTTTCTTATCGCTTTATATCGAGTTTATTACTTGTCGGTTTCTTCTCGACTTGGAGCATTAACTGAGATTTTATTCTTCTTCAAATATCAGTACTCCAGTTTTCATCTGATTATAATTGACTTAATCAGAGTACACCATGATACATTTATCATCTAAGAATTCATTGTCCTTATGATTCTTAGGTCTTCATACAAGATCCATAAAGTCAGTTCAGGTCATCACAATCTTGCTCGAACTCCAACTTTCTGATCTCGACTTGTAATCTTCATAACTGAGTTTGAGCCCTCAGTTCTTCATTTCTTCAATAATCAGAGTCTGTGTCCCTCAGTTCTTCAATCTTCTAGATAAGCCAACCGAGTCTGTAACTCTCAGCGAACTTATCTTCTTCAATCTTCTGTTGGTGTGCTCTATTGTCAGTTTCTCGTAGAGTCTCAGCTAGTCAAAATGTCAGTTTCTTCATTTCTCAGTTCCGGTCAAGAACTATTACAGTGCTTGTCTGATTTAACTTATACAAATATCAGACTTTAATAAATCCTATACATTGGTATCTAGACATCTTTTTGCTTTGCACTATAACAGCTAGTTATGACACTTCATCAATGGGGTTAAGAACAATTAATAAACTAAGTGATGAATCATCATCAAAACATAAATTTTATTTCCAACAACCCCGCCACCTAGGACTGCCCCACATCGTAGAGCATCATCTTCATCCGCCGCCGCCACATGTTCTACACCACCTCCCGGTTTTGAGCATGGAGTTGACTGGGAGGGTGATTCTGATGAGGACTAGCTTTTATTTATTTTTATTGTAGTTTTCCATTTTCTTGTTTTTCTTTTTGTTTTTGTTTTTCTTTTCCTACTTCGTTGATGTAGCAGAATAAAATTTATATAATAATTTTGTCGGCTTAAATTGTTTTGGAGTATATTATTTTCTCTTTTACTGCCGTATTTTTATTTTACAGTTTCTTGTCACCACTATTCTTCTTGGTATTCTTGAGATATTTAGTGCAGATTCTTCGTAGACTACTTACATGAGCCTGCTAATTTATCCGATGATCCATTTCTTCTTTGGTTCCACCCTTAACCGAAGCTAAGTTCCTTTTCGTTTTTTTATTTCTCATCTTACGCATTGGGGACAATCTTTCGATTAAGTTGGGGGGGGGGGGGTAGAGGAACGTCACTTAGCTTTTTAGCATTATATTCCATGAATTGCGTGATTGTCTTGATTCTCTTTGATGCACGATTGACCACTTAGACTTTGATTCCTTTCGACAGAATTTCGAAAAATTATGATATCTTTGATCTTTTTGAGTAAATTAAATTCATCTTTGTTTTACCTAGCACGAGTAAGAGAAAGTGTCCACTTCTGAAGTAGTGGCGTATTAAGCGTATGTTCTGTTATGAGCCACCATTTTAAGCACGTATAACTCACTTCCCTTAGTGTGTAGTCGATAGCATATTGCTTTGACTAGAGTTGACCTTGGCTTTATCATGAATCATGTTTCACCAACGCTTCGAAAGGCAATGGAATTTTGGATTCGGTAGTTTATCATGAGTGGGGCCATGAGGATGGTTAAATCAATGAGAGGTTACCTGCCAAGCAAGAGAAGTGCATTGAAATATATACATTTATAATCTCTTTGGCAATATCTTAGTCGTTTCATTTATAATCTCTTTGGTAATATCTTAGTCGATGGAGCGTAAGATGCATGACTTTTGCATAGACCGATAAACATGAGCCTAAGAGTAAAATGTGCTCGGTTCTCGATTAATTAACAAATACATATTCGAGACTGGTTAGTTCGACTACAGGTTGACGTAATGTGAGATTGTCTGCATTTCTAAGCGGTTGTGAAAGTTATTGCACACACACATTGGCTCATGACATGAATAGTGTTTAATATGTTACTAATGGATATGAGTGGCATGATCTTGATCTTGGCTTAGTAAGGCATAGTTGTTTTTAATTAACTTGTGTATTGCTCAGAGTGTTATTTAGTTGATGACACTCTAAATAGTACCAATATTTATACCTATATTCACCCTGAATTCTGCTCAAGAGAGGATAGATAGGCTCGTTATTGCTTAGAATATGTGTTAATTGCAATGTGAGTGTTTCCAGGATCGTAATTCCGCATCTACGCTATTTTCCCGATGTCTTGGTACTATTTTGTCTCGTTTTGTGTATTTTATAGGATGTGCCAATTCTGGAGCATTGAAGAACGGATCTGGACCAAAAGGAATGCATTGGGCTGAGTGATTGAAGTCCAAGAAGAAGCCTGCTGAAGAAAAAGAAGAATAGAAGGCCCGGTAACCCGAGGGTTAGGCCTGGTAAACCGGTAACTTATTCAACATGAAATTTATTCTGCCGAATTGTCTAAGTCGGTTAGGGTTTTAGAAAGTCTTAAGTCGGTCATTGTATATATATAAGGCCGCATTAACAGAGTTCTTCATATGATTCATAAGTTATAATAACTTTTAATTAGTATTACAAATACAAAATATATTATTATGCAATAAAGTTTTCTTGAGCTTTGGAGAGTTGCTTTTGGTTTCCTCCCTTCTTCCATCATCTCTAGCTTGAGTAGATCGAGCCAGATCTCCATTGTTGAAGGTCTGAATCTTTGAACGTTCCTTTATTATCTTCAATATGGTAGATCTGTTCGTATTTATGTGTTTTAGTTAATCTGCATGTTTAACAACCCCATAATTTACTTATTTTAATCGTACTGAGCAATGTAGATCCAGAATTTAGGAAAAGCCGCCTCCGGTAAACCGGCGGTCTATTCCAGTTTACCGAGGTATATTTTAGAAAATCTAAACTGGGATTCACTACAGCTACGTTGATCGGCAATAATAATTAAAACGAGTAATAGGTCTGGCCAATCTAGTGTTCGTAATTCGTAAATTAACATGAAGGACCGCAAGTGAAGTCTTAATTAGGATATAGTCTTGATGGACCCTAGGAACGTGCTGGTCAATGTCGACAGCTGTCTAGGCGGGTTAGAGGTATGAGGTAACGCTCAATATCGGCAGTTCTAGTTCTTTATGCGTATGGGCTATCATCAGCCTTCATTTTAAAGTTCTCAAATTTCTGTTTTGCAACAGATAATTTGTTTTCTTTTCTTGCTTGAGATCCTTCATTTATCAATGATAGCTTGTCCCACATCTCCTTTCTTTGTTTTGCGGTCTTTGATTCTCATGAACATGTTGCTACCTAGGGTCTTCAAGATCATGTCTTTTGCAACAAAGTCAGATTTGCTCTTCTCCCGTCATCCTTGGTCCAATCCTTTTAGGTTTGTCAATTTCCTTTCCTTGATACATTCTGTGTGCTACCACAGTAGTGATTGTGATTGGTCCATCATTAATTACATCCATCATCTCTTCATGAGTTCTTTGCAAGATGAGTTAGCATCTTAATTTTATATTCATCAAAATTATTAACATTAAAAACAGTACTTTTGACAAGAAGTTTGAGGAATCCATCAGTGCAAATGAAGATATAAATGTAAGCGTATAGAAAACTTAGATTTGAAAACTACTTTGAAAATAAGTGATCTCCTTGTTACCAGAAATTAGATCTGAACAGGTTCGATACTAGGAACAACGCTCCGATACCAATTGTTGGTCCCAGAGAAGGGTGAAACTATAGTCGAGAGGGGGGGTGAATGACTATAGTGGAGTTTCAAAAACATTTCTTTTATTTATAGCCTTGAATAACCTTGAATAACCTTGATTTTGAAATTCCGTCCGTTGGCTATATTAATGAGGGAATAATCCTTGATTTTATTCTTGATTCCCCTTAATTGCATTCTCCTTGATTTCGGTGATCGGATTATTTCTTCAAGCGTATAGAGAAAATCCGTCCTTGATTGATCCTCTATTGATTGTGCATTTAATGCATGATTTCTGAATCTTCAACGTATATTAAATCTGATCGGTAAGTGTTACTTCGCCATTTTTAGAACGGTCGAGTGATCCTTCCGACTTAGCCGTTTTAGCTTTTCCTTCACCGTTTCGTCTTTACTTAGCGAAAGTGAGTCCTTTGCCGATTCTTTGTTTTCTTCTTTGTTTGTTTGAGGAGAATCTTTGTACTTCACCGATCTTTGATTGGGGTGAGATCGGTGTACACCATATTCGAATATTAATGTGCATCGCTTGTAGTATAACTTAGACTTGTCCAAGGTCATCACAGACTTCCTTGGTTACAAGTCGGACCTTTAATATCTGCATTGCTTCTCTCTTTGGTGCTTGGTGGCTTCACTCTGCCGAATATCTGCTTTTTTGCTTTGCCGTCCTACCAACTAGTACAATACTTGTCTCGACTCAACTTAGACAACATGTCGGACTCTAAGTAAAGACTTATACTGAGAGAATTCTAACTTATTTCAGGCTTGCTATAACAGCTAGTATGGCCATCATCAAAACATAATAAAATGTTCCTAACAAGTTTGTACAAGACTTCTCAAAGATAGCTACACCACTTACCCGGCTCACTCAAAATAATGTGAAGTTTAAGTGGACCAGTGAGTGTGAAGATACATTCTAGACTTTGAAGGAGAAGTTGACTGCGGCCCCAGTTTTGGCAGTTCCGGAGATCTTTGATAACAACGATGTTTATACTGATGCTTCGGGGCAAGGGTTAGGTTGTGTGTTGATGCAAGGAGGAAAAGTCATTGCTTATGCATCTAGATAGTTGAAAGTGCATGAAAAGAATTACCCAACACATGATCTAGAGTTGGCAGCGGTAGTGTTTGCCTTAAAGATTTGGAGGCACTACTTGTATGGAGTTGAGGGTAGGATCTTCACCGACCACAAGAGTTTGAAGTACTTCTTTCTCTGAGAATTTGAATATGAGGCAAAGAAGATGGATAGAATTCGTAAAGGATTACGACTTGGATATCCAGTACCATCCGAGGAAAGCAAATGTGGTTGCAGATGCTTTGAAGCGAGAAAACCGGTGTTTGCGATTTCAAGCATTGAAGAATTTTGAGAAAGGTTAGATGGGCTGAAAATCCGAGTTTTGATCAGATTGAAGACCGACAGTTTGTGGCACTGTTGTTAGCAAGATCAGAGTTGATGGATGATATACGGGAAAAAGAAGATGGAGATCCAGTTTTGGTTGATTTGAAGCGAGTTGCAAAAGAAAAGCCCATTGTAGGTTATGTGTTAGATAAGAATGGAAACCTTTGGTATCAAGATCGGTTGTGTGTGTGTAATGTCGGTGATCTAAGCCAGAGAGTTATAGAAGAGGCACATAGGATTGCTTTTGCAGTTCATCCAGGAGCTTCTAAAATGTATAGAGACTTGAAAGAAAATTTTTGGTGGCCCTCGATGAAAGTTGAAATAGCTAAGTTTGTAGTAGAATATGATACCATCAGAAAGTTAAAGCAGAGCATAGAAGACCGGGAGGAATGCTTAAGCCATTGGATATCCCTGAATTGAAATGGGATAAGATCACAATGGATTTCATCACCGGTTTACCAAGGACAAAAAAGTGGACATGATGCGATTTGGATCATTATGGATAGATTGACCAAAACCGCTCATTTCTTACCGTTTAAGGTTTATATGCCCTTGAAGAAGATGACCACACTATACTTGGACAATATAGTGAAGTTACACGGAGTACCTATCTTTATAGTCTCGGATCGAGATAGTCGGTTCATTAGTCGGTTTTGGAAAGGTTTACAGCAAGCTTTTGGTATGAGGTTGGATATGAGTACGGCCTTTCATCCTCAGATAGATGGGCAGTCAGAAAGAACCATCCAAACACTTGAAGACATGTTAAGAGCTTGTGTTTTGGAAGTAGGCGGATCATGGGATGATTACCTACCTGTAGCGGAGTTTGCCTATAACAACAATTACTACACAAGTATAGGCATGCCACCGTTTGAAGCTTTGTATGGAAGAAGATGTAGAACGCCACTGTTTTGGGATGAAGTCGGGGAGAGACAAATCACCAGTCCGGAAATGGTTGAACAAGCTAAAGAAAGAGTTCAGTTGGTTAAGAAGAATTTTAAGGCAGCTCAAGATAGACAGAAAAGTTGGGCGGATGTTAGAAGAAGACCTCTTGAGTTTGAAGTTGGTGAAATAGTTTATCTACGAGCTTCACCAATGAAAGGAGTTAAACGTTTTGGACAAAAGGAAAGTTAAGTCCAAAGTATGTTGGACCTTTTGAGATTCTGGAAAGAGTTGGACCGTTGGCTTATAAGCTTAAGTTACCGGAATCGATGTCAAGAGTCCATAATTTTTTTCATGTATCGATGTTGAAGAAGTGTTTGTCGAAGAGTGATGTTGAAACCACAGTTGATCCGGAAGTTCTTCAAGATAATCTTGCTTATGATGATAAACCGATCAAGATTTTTGACCTGAAGGAAAAGATGATCAATAGACGATTAATCCCTTTGGTTTTGGTGCAATGGAGCAATCATTCACTGGATGAAGCAACTTGGGAAGTTGAGGACGACATGATCAGCGAGTCTCTAGAGTTTTTGGATTTACCAGGTATGTTCTACGTTTCGAGGACGAAACTCCTCTTAAGCGGGGAGGAATGTAATATTCTGATTTTCGGGAAAGGGCAGACGTGTCATGTTGTGAAAAAAAAAATATTATTCTTTACTTCTTACATGGAGTTAAGTATTTTTTTATATATATATATATATATATATATATAAGGGCCAAAAATATATATGTATATTTGGGAAAAATCTGATAGTTTTAATAATAAGGAAAATAATAAGAAATTATTATTTTAGGGATTTATCTATTTAAGGAAAACAAATCCCACAATTCTTATAACCTATTAGAAATCAGATTTTTCTCCTCCTACGTTCTTGAGGGCCACATAAGAGCAAGGGAAAGGGCTGAGAGACTTTTCAGAATTTTGAGTCGTTTCTCAACCGTTTTCAGATTCGAGTAGGGAGTTGGAATCGTCGTGAAAGGAGCGTCGTTTCAATACTTGATGACACTCTAAATGGTACCAATATTCATACCCATATGCACCCCGAATTCTGCTCAAGAGAGGATAGATAGGCTCGTTATTGCTTAGAATATATGTTAAATGCTATGTGAGTGTTTCCAGGATCGTAATTCTGCATCTATGCTATTTTCCTGATGTTTTGGCACTGTTTTGTCTCGTTTTGGGTATTTTATAGGATGTACAAAATTTGGAGCATTGAAGAACGGATCTAGACCAAAAGGAATGCATTGCGCTGAGTGACTGAAGTCCAAGAGCAAGCCTGCTGAAGAAAAAGAAGAATAGAAGGCCCGGTACCCGAGGGTTAGGCCCGGTAAACCGGTGACTTATTCAACACGAAATTCATTCTGCCGCATTGTCTAAGTCGGTTACGGTTTTAGAGAGTCTTAAGTCGGTCATTGTATCTATATAAGGCCGCATTAATAGAGTTCTTCATATGATTCATTAGTATTACAAATACATTATATATTATTATGCATTAAGTTGGTAATTGTAAATCAAGATCCCCCAGTAGCTCAGAGTCAATGGGCTTACCTTTTAACAGGAGGGAATAATTCGCCCCTTGTGGGAATCGAACCTCTAACCTCCCGCTAGGCTGCAATTACGCACCCACGCCCCTTGCCAACTGGGTTAAGTCCAGGGGACAGAATAAGCACTGTTTGACAAATTATGTTGTAAAGGATAGTCCAAGAGTCAATTTTGGCAACAAAAACACACCAAGATACACAAATGGATATGAAACACTGGTGAGGAATGGATAAACTATCAGGAATGTTGCATTTGTGGAAGGACTGGACTACTAAGACTGGACAATTTTGCGACATGGGTTACAAGGTCACTTTTGACAAAGGCAACTGTATTGTCATCAGTGAAAGAGGTGAACAAGTTGTGTTGGCTGGAAGAAGACAACAAAACATGTATGTTGTGGATTGTTCTACTGCTATTCCAGAAACATGCCTGATTGTGCATACCAAGTCAGAACTAAATTGGTTGTGGCATAAAAAGTTGAATCATCTCAATTTTGATGATATCAATCAATTGGTGAAAAAGAAGTTGGTGATTGGTTTTCCTGAGATCACATTCAAAAAGGACGCTATATGTGATGCATGTCAGCAAGGTAAACAAACAAAGTCAAGCTTCAAGTCAAAGACTAAACAATCAACAAAAAGAGTTTTGTAGCTAATGCACTTGGATTTATTTGGACCAGTAACACCAACAAGTGTAACAGGAAAGAAGTACACTCTGGTAGTTGTGGATAATTATTCAAGATACACTTGGGTAGTATTTATGAATAAGAAAAGTGAAACACTTCAAAAGATGCATGAACTTTTGAAGAGATTGCAAAATGAGAAAAGTTTGACAGTACTGAAGATCAGATCAGACAAGGGTACTGAGTTTCTCAATAAAGTCATAAGAGAATGTTGTGAGAAAAATGGTGTGCTGCATCAATTAGCAGCTGCTGGTACACCTCAGCAAAATGGGGTTGCTGAGAGAAGAAATAGGACCTTGAAAGAAGCAGGGAGGATTATGATTTGTCAAGTATTACTACCTGGAAGATATTGGGCTGAAGCAATCAGTACAACATGCTATACACAAAATAGGACCTCAGTTAACAAGAAGCTGCTGAAGACACCTTATGAGATATGGAATGGAAGAAAATAGAATATATCATATTTCCATCCATTTGGAAGCAAGTGTTTTATTTTAAATCATAAGGAGCAATTGAAGACATTCCAACCAAAATCAGATGAAGGAATCTTCTTGCAATAGAGTTTTCTTGATCTTTGGAGAGTTGTTTTTGGTTTCTTCCCTTCTTTCACCATCTCTAGCTTGAGTAGATTGAGCTAGATCTCCATTGTTGAAGGTATGAAGCTTTGAACGTTCCTTTATTATCTTCAATATGGTAGATATGTTCGTATTTATGTGTTTTAGTAAATCTGCATGTTTAACAACCCCATAATTTACTTATTTTAATAAATCTTGAGCAATGTAGATCCAGAATTTAGGAAAAGCCGCCCCCGGTAAACCGGCGGTCTATACCGGTTTACCGAGGCATGTTTTAGAAAACCTAAATTGGGATTCACAACATCTACGTTGATCGGCAGTAATAATTAAAACGAGTAATAGGTCTGGCCAATCTAGTATTCGTAATTCGTAAATTAACATTTGGACTGCAAATGAAGTGTTAATTAGGACATAGTCTCGATGGACCCTAGGAACGTGCTGGTCAGTGTCGACAGCTGTCTAGGCGGGTTAGCGGTATGAGGTAATGCTCAATATCGGCAGTTCTAGTTCTTAATGTGTTAGGGATATTAAGGACCAATTAAGGAGGATAGCTTGCGTATAGATTGTCTACTGCCATTGTCGGAGTAGATAGGAGTAGGAATTGCACCCGTAGCTGATAAATATGATAAAACGCTCACGATTAAGCTAAGGAAATTATGTGGGGAAGTAAACATAACGATTAGCTAATCCAAGTTAGTAGATCGGTGAGGAGAGGGAGATGTATACCATGTTTGTTTTCTTTTATGTTATTGTTGGTCATTAACTGCCTATATGTTGCTTCTTAACTAGGTTAGAATCGTTTATATGTATCAGTTGCATTGTCTCTGTGGGATCGACCTTGACTCGCATTTACTATACTGTGATGTACCTAGTATTCTTGCCAGTAATATCGACGTTAGTGACTTACACGCGATCAAGATTTTTGGCACCGTTGCCGGGGACAATGGCCAATTTCTATATATAAACATTTTAATTCTAATTAAGAAGTCGTTTTTTATTTTATTTTATTTTATTTTGAGTCTTGAGTCGTTCAGTATCAATTCTGCATATGTCAAACTGCCAGAATTAGAAAATCCAGGGCCGGTATCCCGAATGTAACCTTTGAGTTACCGAGGCCTAGAAAATCAATTTCTGAATAGTTCCTGTTATTCTGTGTTATTCCCTGTTGATTTTAGTTAGTAGGTCCGCAACAGTTAGGATCACACCCAACTGAAGTGGAAGTTGCTAACATTTTCTTTGTTTTATTTTGTCTTTTTGCAGATTGATCAGAACACTTCAAAACTTTGATCGATTCAGAGTTGAAAAAGCACACACAAGCTGAACAATATGCCTAGAACAATCTTGAACATCACACCAATTTCAATGTATCCCGGAACTGAAGCACGAGAGCACTATAAGACTACAAAGAAACGGTTGGAGAAAGAAGAGAAAGCAATCAAGCAAGAGCCTGAAGACGACCTGAAGAAGTACAACACGTATCGTCCGGGTGAGTTTCCTTGCCAATTAATTGATATATCATCTTCAGATTACGGCTCTGACGATCCTGAAGAGGATCCTGACACGATGTTTTCTGAGCCTGAGGATTACTCAGACTCAGACACCGTGGTGAAGTTAGGAGACCCTGGCACGTTCAGACTCCCAATTTCTGTTAATCTAATATCCGTAGGATTAGATCTCTGCGACTTTGGCTCGAGTTGCAATATTCATCTTTTTCCCTCTGTCAAAAGATAAAACTTCCGGTCGTGATGAATCAAACCAGGACCATGACCTTCGTAGACAGAACCAGATATATGCCTGCTGGTCTGCTTAGAAAGTGTACAATTAAGGCAGGAGGATTCGTGTATCCTATCGACTTTACGGTCATAGATGTACCTGAAGATCCTAGTGCCCTAGTTCTCTTAGGACGACCCTTCTTAGCGACAAGTAGGGCGGTTATGGATTTGATAAGAGGGAGATCACTCTTAGGATGAATAATGAAGCTGTATCTTTTAAGATCCTAGAACCCCTATATAACCGACCGGAGAGTTGTAAGATGACGTATGCTTCAGGGAAGGTAGAGATCTTGGAGATTGAGGGGCGTAAGAATAGAGAGGTTGTCATAGAAACCATTGAGCAAGAATTTATGAGATTAATGCTGAGAGAGAAAGAAGATAAGGACCACGAAAAGATGCTCACGGAAGCTAGTCCTTCCATGTAGCATAGTGAACGAGTCGAGCTGAAAGTGGAAAACGTGGAGTCCTTGAGTTTAAAGTCTAAATCTCGACGCAGAGGTAGACCTAGCACGCAAGCTAAAAGGAGAGACGTGCTAGGAAGAGAGCACAAAAGGTTCTTTGAAAGTGCAAACCTCTGGAGCGAAAGTTTGGCGAGTTAAGGCTCCAACCTTGATTGATCGAGAGATCAAGAAAGTCGAGTCGATGTGACTATAAACTCGTAACTATTTCTTCAAACCCTTAGGTAGTTTAGGATTTAATAAAAGTAGGTAGATGAAGAGACGAGCTTTTTTTCATCCTACCACAAACTTAGGCTTGAAACCGAATTGTTGTGGAAAGGTTTTTTTTTACCTCGTTGCGGATTCTAGTGAAGTAGTTTAGGTTTTGAGTCGGAAACAACAATTGAAGAGTGAAGGGTAGTCAATTAAGGTCAGAATAGAGCAGAAAGGTTGAGTAAGAAGTGCAGCAAAGGCAGATCAAAAATCTGGGGAAAAGATAACCCCGGTATCTCGAGTGTAACCTCCGGGTTACCGAGGCTTGATTTTTGGATTTCTGAACGTCAGTGCATAAAGCTGAATTTTTAGAGACACGTGGAGGACACACGTTGCACCAGATATGGTCAGTCAGCAGAAACCGTCCCCTTTTCCCCTCTTTTCAAAATTTTCATCCTTTCCCACACTCCACCATAACTCCACCTCACTCCCATCAGTCACCTCCTCAAATCCCTCACCTAATAACTTCTCTACCCAAAATCCCACTAAACCATCCATATTCACTCCACTCTTCCTATTTAAACCACCCCTTCATCACCATTATCATCTTTCTTATCATTCTTATCATTTCCATGTAGGATGTAATATCACCGGATGAATCATAGATCCACCCGATTACGCAGCGGAAAGAATAAGATCTAGATCTAATCAACCAAAATACATAAAATAATAGATCTAAACCTACGAGGGGGTTTAGATTACAAACCTTTTTATGGTGCAATTACTCCAAGAACAAAGGTCAATCCAGGATCCAAGCTAGATGAGAAGCCACAGTCTTCCAACGTGTGTCTCCAAGCAACACCAGGTGGATGGTGTTTCAAGCCGCTTGACCTCCTTGATATGCTACCGGAATAGTCCCGAGGATTATCCTAACTTGAAACCCTAGTATTTACGCCAAAATATCAAAGCCTAATACTTCTCAAACTTTTTGAAATTATCATATGTATTTCAAAATCTGTCATGTGGTCTTAGGCTTAGGAGAACTCTCTTTATATAGGAGAGTAATCCTTGTCCTCCGATGATTATTTAATTAATACAAAATTAATCATATTAATCCTTTTCCTTAAAAAGATAAATCTAGAATATTCCTAAATTAATTAGGATATACAAAAGATTTTCTTTTCCTTAAATTATTTAACAAATAAATAATTTAATCACATGTCTTATTATTTATCAAGAAAACAAATTTCCCAATAAAAATAAAAACTAAAATGCGGCCAAACCCTAGGTTACACGCATTTTTTGACAATTGGGCCGAGTCCATGAATAATTTCTTTTCCATGTATTTAATTATCTTGTCCAACTAAACAATTAATCCACATATCAATTAAATAGTCCAATCCAACTATTTAATTATAATTGAGGTGAAACGACGAGAAAACATATGTATGTTAGGAGCCATGCCGGGGACCATGGACCCATATTCAGTAGTTACAATAAATTAAATAACATTATCCATCAGACCGAACAATAATATTCAATCTATTAGTTCGGGATTACACCACCATAAACCCGCCCGAACTCACGCGAATATAGATAACTTACACTCAACAATGAGTTGATAAGGTGTCCAATGATATAATCATTACATACGGATAAATCCTTTGTAGACTGTTCGTTTTGATTCGGGATATCTCCGTAAACCCTTCTCGAAACCTCTTATCCTTATTTACCATTAACCCTCTAGTGATCAATTAGTTCATAACTAATATAATATGAACTCCCGGGATCGATCAGTTTCTAGGATTAACAAATAAGGGAACTGTCTGTCTCCTTCTCAGATTGCCTCTGATTCAGTTGCTTCAGTTTGATGTGAATGCGATTCACACACTTGGTTAGATCAATCTCAGCGCCAAGTATGACTTTGTAGCTCTGATATCTGAGTTGATCACTAGATGTTTCCTTGTAAGTTCAGAGAGAAGGCTTTTCAAATTGACAGAGTTTTCACTTGATTTTTCTTTTCAGTTCGTCACATTCTCTGTCTGTCAATGCCTTTTATTTATAGCCTTGAATAACCTTGATTTTGAAATTCCGTCCGTTGGCTATATTAATGAGGGAATAATCCTTGATTTTATTCTTGATTCCCATTAATTGCATTCTCTTGATTTCGATGATCGGATTCTTTCTTCAAACGTATAGCGAGAAAATCCGTCCTTGATTGATCCTCTATTGATTGTGCATTTAATTCATGATCTTCTGAATCTTCAACGTATATTAAATCTGATCTGTAAGTGTTACTTCGCCGTTTTTAGCTTTTCCTTCACCGTTTCGTCTTTACTTCACCGAAAGTGAGTCCGCTTTGCCGATTCAACTGCTTTTCTTCTTTGTTTCTGTTTGAGGAGAATCTTTGTACTTCACTGATCTTTGATTGGGGTGAGATCAGTGTACACCATATTCGAATATTAATGTGCATCGCTTGTAGTATAACTTAGACTTGTCCAAGGTCATCACAGACTTCCTTGGTTACAAGTCAGACCTTTAATGTCTGCATTGCTTCTCTGCTGGTGCTTGGCTGGCTTCACTCTGCCGATATATCTGTTTTTGCTTTGCCGCCCTACCAACTAGTACAATACTTGTCGACTCAACTTATACAACATGTCGGACTCTAAGTAAAGACTTATCTGAGAGAATTCCAACTTATTTCAGCTTGCTATAACAAACTAGTATGGCCATCATCAAAACATAATAAAATGTTCCTAACAATTTCCCCTTTTTGATGATGCCAAAACCCTCATAAACACGAACATAAGTAATCAAAATTAGAACAAAATTTCAACGATTTTATTCATCCATCATAGGGCAATAAGATATTGCATCTTTTTATTTAAAGACAGGGCACATAGAAGTAATCTAGAAATCATTCAGATTGAGTGTAAGATCTACTTCTTCACATCTTCAACCCTGATGCCTTTGCCTTTCTTTGCCTTGCCTTTTCTCGTTGAGCTTGCCTTCTCTTTCTTTGCTTTTAGGCTTAGAACTTCCTTCCCCCTTTTTGGCAGCACTAAAAAAGGCTTCAAGATTTGTTGGTGCTGTATCAGAATCAGGGAGAGGTCCATATCTTCTCTCCAGTATCTTGTTGTTGGCCTCACCAACTTTGAGTAGAAGGTCCAATTGCTTGCCAGAATGCTCCATTACCTCATCCAGATGCTGAATTTGATGAGTATGAGCATTGAGAGTGTCCACCAATGGCTTAAGATTGTTGTCCATTGTCTCAAACATGGAATTCAAGATTGGTTTGGACATGATGAGGAATGAGTTGCTGTAAGTTGCAAAGTAAGTTCCCTTGCCTTTCCATGACTTCATCCTGAATCTTGATGTGATTAATGAGGGCCTCAATCTTGTGGTTGAAGGAGGTAGCTTCACTCCTTAAGGCATGCTTCAAATTTTGCCTGCTGTAGTATTGCCTTTCCATGTCCACAATGAGGGGTTGAATGTCCAGATTGAAGACTCTTTCTGGATCAATTTCTTCTGGTGTCACATGGGCATCCTCTCCGTCCTCATCATTTTCACCCTCAGTATCTTCACTTTGCTTCTCCTCATTTTCCACTTCAACTTCTTGCTCTTCCTTTTCCTCTTCATCCTTTTCATTTTGTGCTTCTTCTTTTTCTTCCATCTGCTCTTGTTCTGCCTCATTAGACACATGGTCATTTAGAGGTTGTTGTTGAGTGTGAGCTTCTTCATATGCTACTGTTCCCCCTTGTGCAATTGTGGGGGAGTTGACAATTTCGGCTGAGTGAGCTTTATCAGCTGGCTCACTAAGCTGTTTGTCAACTGTACCAATGCTTTTGAAAAGCACTTCTTGGAGAGTCAGTTCATCGTCGAAATCCCCAAATCTTCTTGATTTGCTTCAAGATTTCTACCTCCCAGGTGTTCATCCTCCGAATCATCTTCTCGCCTCATCTATTTCTTCCTCTTGGATGAGGTGATTACGTATCCTTCCTCGCCTTCCTCAGGATAGGTGATTTCCTCTTGTTGCTTTTCTTCTTCCGTTGCTGTGTCGTCACTTATTGTCACAGGTTCATTCAAATTGCTGATTCCAGTCAGAGAGGTGCTTTCATGTGCCGTTTGGGATCTAGTTCTTCGTCCCACTCCCGATCTACTGCCTTCAGGTCGCTTTCTTTTGCTCCCAGCAATGGGTTTGGGCTTCAAGGAAGCCTTGATGTAGGTAAACATGGTTTTTGACTTGTGTGGGGACTGTAGATTGGTGGGTTATACCTTCAATTCGTTGAACAGATGTTGAAGAGGGAACCCATATGATTTCCTCTCCCAGAAATCGCCATTTTTTCTGTAAACCCTTGCTTGGTGCCGTTGTTGATAGATCAATTTCCTTTTGAATTTGGTCCTTCAATCGATTGAAAACAAACGTTGCCCAGTCAAATTTGGTACCTTCGTAGATGATGGCCATCAGTCTGATCCGAACCTCAGTCAGATTTTCCATAGACCCCTTTCTGCCCTCGATATTCTTGGTGATGACTAGTGCAAATTCTCGCGAATGGAAGTTTGAGCATTGATCTGGGCAGATTCTATGTTTCTTTGTTTCTCTTTGGGATTCTTGGCTATTTTCAAATTTGAATTTACGGACGTCAACCGTCACAAACTTGACATTAATTTGGACCGATTATGGGAAGTTGCGGATATCACATGTTTAGTGTACCAGGCGTTATGACTATGTCTCTTCCAAAGATTGAGCTCGTGATGCGGTCGACTTCAGTCTTCTTTGTGCTGGGCAAAAATTTGGCGTTTTTCCAAAACGCAATCAGATTTTCATAACAAATTCCAGTGATTGGGGGGTTTAGGAAGGTCATCAGCCCCAAATTTGAACAGCAGTCAACCAAGCGTTGAGCTTTCGCATCATTATCACAATACGAGAGATAATGTTCAGTTTGAAGAATGAACCGGTGATGATTGACTTCTCATTGTATTTTTTCAGGTGGGAGAGATTGTGGAAGATGAAGCCATTGATAGTAGATAGATGTTTAGAAAGGAGTTCTTCAAGTTTTCAATTGAAAATCGAAATAGGGTTTGTAATTTTGCAAGAGAGGCGTAAAGATTTACGAAAATCTCTAAGTCTTGTTTATATAGTGTGATTTGGGTAGTGTGAACGTGGTTTGAATATGGAAGGATTTTGTGACATAATGGCGTTATTTTGTGTATGTGAATTGCGATATTCGAGCGTAATGGGGGAGTGGTTTGAGGTAAGTAATGATAGAGCCCGGGAATCGAGGAGTTTATAATTCGAAAAATAATACAATTACCTCCATGATCATAAGTTGATCTCACGTGTGTAATCTTTCACGAGAATAATCCTCCATAATTTCCTTATTCTCCACGTGTAATCAGAATTGATTTTGTTCACACTTTTAATGTATCCAAGTCTTTATTTCGGTGAAGTGCCTTGGCTGGTCACTTAGCCGATCCAGTGAGTTCTTCACCGAGCTGCTCCATTTAACTGTTCCTAACAATCGGTTAAGTTACCTTCATTTGGATACGATTGCCTTACTCGCTACATCTCCGTAACGGCAAAGGTTGTACCGATTGATGAAGTCACTTAGCCGATTACTCGATTAGCCGCTATTTGATACTTATTCAATTTCAATCATTCCTAACTCGAGTTCTCAACATACTAAATCTTTCATAAGCCGAGTGGTTTAGTGAAGATGTCACCAATTGATCTTGAGTGGATATGTGTTTTAGGATGACATCCCCTTTTCAACATGGTCTCTCGATGAAATGATGTCTTACATCAATGTGCTTTGTTCTTGAATGCAATACTGGATTTTTAGTAATAGATATTGCACTTGTGTTATCACACATGATTGGAATTGTTTTCTCTTCCACTCCATAGTCCCTTAGTTGTTGTCTTATCCAAAGTACTTGTGCACAATGACTACCTCTTGCTATATATTCGCCAATTTGTTGATGTAGATATGGAGTTTGCTTTTCTTGAACCAAGAGACTAGTCCGGTTCCTAGCATTTGACATGTTCCAGAGGTGCTTTTTCTATCTATTTTGCATCCAAAGATAGTCGAGTCCGAATATGATATCAATTTAAATCCTCCATCTTTTGGATACCAAATTCCAACATTTATATTGTTTTTCAAGTATTTGATTATCCTTTTAGTCGCTAGAAGATGTGATTCTTTTGGTTGAGCTTGAAATCTTGCACACACTCCTCTCTGCAAATGCTATATCAGTCGCTTCTGATTAAGTATAATAAGGATCCAATGATTCCTCTATACATTTTTTGATCAACATCCTTTCCTGCTTCATCTTTTCCAAGTATGACTCTGGCACACATTGGTGTGTCTGCTGTGCCACTTGTATCCATCTCATACTTGTGTATCAAATCTCTTGTGTACTTGGCTTGACTAATGAATATGCCATCCTTCATTTGCTTTACTTGAAGGCCAAGGAAATAGTTTAATTCTCCCATCATGCTCATCTGAAATTTGCTCTTCATCAGGTTTGCAAATTTCTCACAAATCTTTTCATCCTCTGATCCAAAGATTATATCATCAACATAGATTTGTACTAGCAATGTGCTTGCTCCTTCCTCAGGCTCTAGGTGCCTGTTTGAGGCCATAGAGGGCCTTCTTGAGTTTGTATACTTTGTCTTCTTTTCCTCTGATTTGAAATCCAGGAGGTTGTTCTACATAAACTTCTTCTTCCAAAAGTCCATTTAGGAATGCACTCTTGACATCCATTTGATAGACTTTGAAGTCTTTGTATGCAGCAAATGCTAGAAAGAGTCTGATTGCTTCCAATCTTGCTATTGGTGCAAATGTTTCATCATAATCTATTCCTTCTGCTTGAGAATAGCGTTTTGCAACTAGCCTTGCTTTGTTTACGACAATGAGTTCCTTGCTCATCCATCTTGTTCTGAATACCCATTTTGCACCAATGATGTTGGTTATATACAGTCTGTCAACAAGTTCCCGGACTTCATTTCTTTCAAATTCATTTAGTTCTTCTTGCATGGTCGTGATCCAATCTGCATCTTGGATTGCATCATCTATGGTCTTAGGTTCCACTTGTGATAGAAAGAAAGTTAGCATGTGCTTTAGTTGTCTTACGGTTCTAACTCTGTGTGAATATCTCCAATAACTTGTTCTTGAGGATGGTCTCTTAGCCAATTTAGATCTGGTTGAAATTGTTCTTCACTTGGTGCTTCCATACCTTCATCTTTGAGCATGAACTTCAACTTCAGTGCTTCTTACATTGTATTGATACGTGGCTCCTCTTGATTTTCAAAATGATGATTCGAGGATAGTAATTTGGTATGGTTGCATTTGTATAGATTTCCTCTCTGTCTTGCTTTTCTTCTTGGTCTTGAAGATCTTCACCATTTGTATTTGGTTCATCAAAACCACATGTATTGATTCTTCAATCACCAATGTTCTTTTATTGAGTACTCTGAATGCTTTCTTTGGTGTCGAGTATCCCATGGAGATTGCTTCATCAACCTTCTCATCAAAGGTATGCGGTGGTTCTGTTTAAGACAAAACATTTTGATCCAAACATATGAAAATATGAGATATTGGGTTTTCTACCATTCCATATTTCATATGAGTCTTACCATGATATTTGTTGATGATTGATCTATTTTGTGTATGACATGTTGTGTTTCTTCGCTTGTGACAATAAAACCTCTTTGGCAAGCATGCTTGGCAATCATTGTTCTAACTGCTTCTTTGAGAGTTCTGTTTCTTCTTTCTGGCTACACCATTTTGTTGTGGAGTTCTGCTGCAGATAGTTGATGTAACACTCCATTTTCTTCACAATAGGTTCTGATAATTTCATTTAGAAATTCAGTGCCTCTTTCTCGATCGATCTTGATAATCTTTAGCTCTTTCTCATTTTGGAGTCTTACGAGCAAATCTGGAAGCTTCTTGAGTGTTTCTTTCTTCTTGTTCATGAAAATGGTCCAGTGTACTTTGAGAAGTCATCCACCACTACAAGAGTATATTTCTTACCACTCACACTTACTGGTGTGACTGGTCCAAACAGGTCCATGTGTAACAGATGTAGAACTCTTGTTGTAGATTGATAAGGCTTTGACTTGAATGAACTTTTGATCTGTTTCCTTTTCGACATGCATCACATAGACTTTCTTTCTTGAATGTGATCTCTGGCGGCAGCCTTCAACTAACTTCTTTGTTTGATAGTTTGTTGATGGTCTTGAAATTGAGTGATTTAATCTTCTCGTGCCAAATCCAAACTTGTTGATTGTTTATTCTTGACAAGTAGACATGTTTCGCCTTTGGTCGTTCTCTGATCCACCACATACATGTTGTCTTGTCTTACACACCGCAAGAACTCTTGTGTTGGTTTGGCTATGAATCACTTTGCATCCTTCTTTGTTGAAGTGCACATTGTAGCCTTTGTCACGTGAATTGTGATGCTCATCAGTTGAAGTTAAGTCCCTTGACATATGCCACATTTTGAATCTTTAGATTGTTCTTGAGTATTATGCCTTCCCCTTAATCTTGCCAGGGTTTTCTTTGCCTCCAAATGTGACTTTGGGTCCATCAAAAGCTTTGAAGTCAGTGAGCCATTTCTTGTTTCTGTCATGTGTCTCGGAACATCCACTTGTCTATGTACCGGACATCTGCGCAAAGCAGTTAATTAAGTTTAGGTACCCAACTTTGTTTGGGTCCATACATTAGCAATCATGCCTCCCATACCAAGTGTGTATCCAAAAGGTCTTCTTTTGGATAATTGAAGTCATCAACTTCATATGTATAAGGCATGGCGAGAATAGCTTCTAATATTTTTAATGAAGGTATTCTCGATACTTTTCTCCACCTTTTGGTGCATTTACATCCTTCTTCACTTTCCAAGTATCACGAGGAAACCTTTCTTGCTTCATGTGTCTAATGCAGTTGGTTTTTCTTAAACACATGATGCATTTTATGGAATGGTTTCCTCTTGTATTTTGGAGGTGCAACATTCCAATCATCCTCTGAAGGGTAAAGTCCGCCTTTACTTTACTGGATGGTCGTTGTTCTTGATTGACTGGAATGAGGATTTAGTCTCTTTGTTTCACTACACTAGGTTTTGACTTCACCGAACAGGATGATCTGTTGGAACTATGGTCATCCTTTCTAAATTTTGATCCATTAATGGTCCTGAATTTAGAATTGTGTTGACCATTATTCCTACTTTCATCCTCGATTTGTTGTAGCCAAGACCGGATCTAGATCCAAACCTTTTGAGGGTTTGTAGTGGTGCTTTTAGTGGTGCGGTGGTTACCTTTCTTGGTGAGGAGATTTTCTTAAGCGATCATTAATAATGGATGTATGATCATCTCGCTTTTTGTTGATCATTTAAGTAGGTCTCCTTACTAGTTAATTCACTTTTGCTTTATCCAGTTCTTTCTTTAATCTCTTATTCTCTTTTCTTAGATCCTTGCATTCCTTTTCCGAATTTCATGATTCTTTTCAATTTCATCAAATTTAGTCATGAGATTTTGGACTAGGTCTCATTGTATCTAATGGGAGACTAGAAGATTGTGCAAAGTGTTAGATGTGGATGCATTTGATGAGAGCAGGAACTAGATGTTACTTGATTTCATCGATTCTTTAGTCATTAAACATAGGCTTGTTTCCTCGATTATCGAGCTATCACTTTTATCTTCATCCAATTCTTTGGTCATGAGGCATAGACATGCTTTTTCATTTTGAATTTGTCTTCTTCATCACTATCCTCACGAATCATTATCGGATGATTCTTCATTCTTTTCTTTGTTGGATTACGCCTTGAGTGCCTCCTTGCTTTTCTCTTTCGGATGCTTTGTATTTCTTCTTTTCATCATCTTTGTCATTTTCTTCAGGACAATCAGCCTTGAAGTGACCTTTCTTGTTGCGATTGAAGCATCTGTATTCATCATTTTTCTTCTTCATATCTTTGTTTGAGCTTGACCTCTTGTTTGATGATGAATTCCCTTTGAAGGGCTTCTTTCGCTAAACTCATCAAAGCGAGTTAACTAATAAAGCTACCTGTTCTTTTAGTTCATGTGTCTCTTTCTTTGATGCATTCGGCAAAGTTACTTTCTTTGGGTGCAGCTAATGCGGTGATTTTGTGTGTCTGCCGGAGCACCATCTTCACCGTTCAATTCGAATTCATGAGCTTTTAATTGGGACATCGATTGTCGAGTGTCGTGCTTTGCAATATTTGTTGTTCCACGATTCATCGATGTTATGATCTTCCATCTTTCAGCAATCCTCTCAAGATCTTCAAGCATACTTCTTTCTGGGATATATGTGTCCAAGATGTTGCAATTCACGATGATGCTTGAGAATCATTGTCCATTTGATCAATGGATTCACCGACCTTCATTTTAAAGTTCTCAAATTTACTTTTGCAATGAGATAATTTGTTTTCTTTCTTCGCTTGAGATCCTTCATTTATCAATGATAGCTTGTCCCACATCTCCTTTTCTTTGTTTTGCGAGTCTTTGATTCTCATGAACATGTTGCTATCTAGGGTCTTCAAGATCATGTCTTTTGCAACAAAGTCCATATTTGCTCTTCTCCTATCATCCTTGGTCCAATCCTTTTTAGGTTTGTCAATTTCCTTTCCTTGATCTGCTCCTGTGCCTACCACAGTAGTGATTGTGATTGGTCCATCATTAATTACATCCAACATATCTTCATGAGTTCTTTGCAAGATGAGATAGCATTCTTATTTTATATTCATCAAAATTATTAACATTAAAAGCAGTACTTTTGACAAGAAGTTTGAGGAATCCATCAGTGCAAATGAAGATATAAATGTAAGCGTATAGAAAACTCAGATTTGAAAACTACTTTGAAAATAAGTGACCTCCTTGTTACCAGAAATTAGATCTGAATAGGTTCTGATACTAGGAACACTGCTCCGATACCAATTGTTGGTCCTAGAGAAGGGTGAAACTATAGTCAGAGGGGAGGGGGGGTGAATGACTATAGTGGAGTTTCAAAAACTTTTCTTTTATTTAAAAGCTTTTGGGCAGCGGATAAGTCCCTTCTTACTATGTTGTTTTCAAATCAGTTTAGACAATCACAGATATAAGTTATGATGTAGGCAAATTAAATAAATCTTTGTAAAGTAAATTGCGAGAAATTAAATTGACACAAGGCTTATAGTGGTTCGAGGGTGGTGTAATCCCTTAATCCACTCTTCTCTCGTGATGATCGGAGGAATTCACTATTGTTTTCACAGATACAATAGTATGATTGTCCTTGGCTTCCCAAGCTTCACAATCTACAAGACTATCACTCCTTGACTGCAAAAGCTTCAGTGATTCAGTCTTCCTTGCTGCTCCTTGAGATCAAAATCCTTCAACAGCTATCACAGATTCAACTCCTTCTCAGATTGCCTCTGATTCAGTTGCTTCAGTTTGATGTGAATGTGATTCACACACTTGGTTGATCAATCTCAGCGCTAAGTATGACTTTGTAGCTCTGATATTTGAGTTGATCACTAGATGTTTCCTTGTAAGTTCAGAGAGAAGGCTTTTCAAATTGACAGAGTTTTCACTTGATTTTTCTTTTCAGTTCGTCACATTCTCTGTCTGTCAATGCCTTCTATTTATAGCCTTGAATAACCTTGATTTTGAAATTCCATCCGTTGGCTATATTAAGGAGGGAATAATCCTTGATTTTCTTGATGATTCCCTTAATTGCATTCTCTTGATTTCGTTGATCGGATTCTTTCTTCAAGCGTATAGCGGAAAATCCGTCCTTGATTGATCCTCTATTGATTGTGCATTTAATGCATGATCTTCTGAATCTTCAACGTATATTAAATCTGATCTGGTAAGTGTTACTTCGCTGTTTTTAGAATGGTCGAGTGATCCTTCTGACTTAGCCGTTTTAGCTTTTCCTTCACCGTTTCGTCTTTACTTAGCCGAAAGTGAGTCTGCTTTGCCGATTCACTGTTTTCTTCTTTGTTTCTGTTTGAGGAGAATCTTTGTACTTCACTGATCTTTGATTGGGGTAGGATCAGTGTACACCATATTCGAATATTAATGTGCATCGCTTGTAGTATAACTTAGACTTGTCCAAGGTCATCACAGACTTCCTTGGTTACAAGTCAGACCTTTAATGTCTGCATTTCTTCTCTCTTTGGTGCTTGGCTGGCTTCACTCTGCCGAATATATGTTTTTTGCTTTGCCGTCCTACCAACTAGTACAACACTTGTCTGACTCAACTTATACAACATGTCAGACTCTAAGTAAAGACTTATACAGAGAATTCTAACTTATTTCAGGCTTGCTATAACAGCTAGTATGGCCATCATCAAAACATAATAAAATGTTCCTAACAAGTTTGTACAAGACTTCTCAAAGATAGCTACACCACTTACCCGGCTCACTCAAAATAATGTGAAGTTTAAGTGGACCAGTGAGTGTGAAGATACTTTCTAGACTTTGAAGGAGAAGTTGACTGCGGCCCCAGTTTTGGCAGTTCCGGAGATCTTTGATAACAACGATGTTTATACTGATGCTTCGGGGCAAGGGTTAGGTTGTGTGTTGATGCAAGGAGGAAAAGTCATTGCTTATGCATCTAGATAGTTGAAAGTGCATGAAAAGAATTACCCAACACATGATCTAGAGTTGGCAGCGGTAGTGTTTGCCTTAAAGATTTGGAGGCACTACTTGTATGGAGTTGAGGGTAGGATCTTCACCGACCACAAGAGTTTGAAGTACTTCTTCTCTCAGGAGAATTTGAATATGAGGCAAAGAAGATGGATAGAATTCGTAAAGGATTACGACTTGGATATCCAGTACCATCCGAGGAAAGCAAATGTGGTTGCAGATGCTTTGAGCAGAAAACCAGTGTTTGCAGTTTCAAGCATTGAAGAATTTGCAGAAAGGTTAGATGGGCTGAAAATCCAGAGTTTTGATCAGATTGAAGACCGACAGTTTGTGGCATTGTTGTTAGCAAGATCAGAGTTGATGGATGATATACGGGAAAAAGAAGATGGAGATCCAGTTTTGGTTGATTTGAAGCGAGTTGCAAAAGAAAAGCCCATTGTAGGTTATGTGTTAGATAAGAATGGAAACCTTTGGTATCAAGATCGGTTGTGTGTGTCTAATGTCGGTGATCTAAGGCTGAGAGTTATAGAAGAGGCACATAGGATTGCTTTTGCAGTTCATCCAGGAGCTTCTAAAATGTATAGAGACTTGAAAGAAAAGTTTTGGTGGCCCTCGATGAAAGTTGAAATAGCTAAGTTTGTAGTAGAATATGATACCATCAGAAAGTTAAAGTAGAGCATAGAAGACCGGGAGGAATGCTTAAGCCATTGGATATCCCTGAATTGAAATGGGATAAGATCACAATGGATTTCATCACCGGTTTACCAAGGACAAAAAAGTGGACATGATGCGATTTGGATCATTATGGATAGATTGACCAAAACCGCTCATTTCTTACCGTTTAAGGTTTATATGCCCTTGAAGAAGATGACCACACTATACTTGGACAATATAGTGAAGTTACACGGAGTACCTATCATTATAGTCTCGGATCGAGATAGTCGGTTCATTAGTCGGTTTTGGAAAGGTTTACACAAGCTTTTGGTATGAGGTTGATATGAGTGCGGCCTTTCATCCTCGAGATAGATGGGCAAATCGAAAGAACCATCCAAACACTTGAAGACATGTTAAGAGCTTGTGTTTTGGAAGTAGGCGGATCATGGGATGATTACTCACTGTAGCGGAGTTTGCCTATAACAACAATTACTACACAAGTATAGGCATGCCACCGTTTGAAGCTTTGTATGGAAGAAGATGTAGAACGCCACTGTTTTGGGATGAAGTCGGGGAGAGACAAATCACCAGTCCGGAAATGGTTGAACAAGCTAAAGAAAGAGTTCAGTTGGTTAAGAATAATTTTAAGGCAGCTCAAGATAGACAGAAATGTAATATTCTGATTTTCGGGAAAGGGCAGACGTGTCATGTTGTGAAAAAAAAATTATTATTCTTTACTTCTTACATGGAGTTAAGTATTTTTGTATATATATATATATATATATATATATATATATATATATATAAGGGCCAAAAATATATATGTATATTTGGGAAAAATCTGATAGTTTTAATAATAAGGAAAACAATAAGAAATTATTATTTTAGGGATTTATCTATTTAAGGAAAACAAATCCCACAATTCTTATAACCTATTAGAAATCAGATTTTTCTCCTCCTACGTTGTTGAGGGCCACATAAGAGCAAGGGAAAGGGCTGTGAGACTTTTCAGAATTTTGAGTCGTTTCTCAACCGTTTTCAGATTCGAGTAGGGAGTTGGAATCGTCGTGAAAGGAGCGTCGTTTCAATACTTGATGACACTCTAAATGGTACCAATATTTATACCCATATGCACCCCAAATTCTGCTCAAGAGAGGATAGATAGGCTCGTTATTGCTTAGAATATATGTTAAATGCTATGTGAGTGTTTCCAGGATCGTAATTTTGCATCTATGCTATTTTCATGATGTTTTGGTACCGTTTTGTCTCGTTTTGGGTATTTTATAGGATGTACAAAATCTGGAGCATTGAAGAACGGATCTGGACCAAAAGGAATGCCTTGTGCTGAGTGACTGAAGTCCAAGAGCAAGCCTGCTGAAGAAAAAGAAGAATAGAAGGCCCGGTAACCCGAGGGTTAGGCCCAGTAAACCGGTGACTTATTCAACACGAAATTCATTCTGCCGCATTGTCTAAGTCGGTTACGGTTTTAGAGAGTCTTAAGTCGGTCATTGTATCTATATAAGGCCGCATTAATAGAGTTCTTCATATGATTCATTAGTATTACAAATACATTATATATTATTATGCAATAGAGTTTTCTTGAGCTTTGGAGAGTTGTTTTTGGTTTCTTCCCTTCTTTCACCATCTCTAGCTTGAGTAGATTGAGCTAGATCTCCATTGTTGAAGGTATGAAGCTTTGAACGTTCCTTTATTATCTTCAATATGGTAGATATGTTCGTATTTATGTGTTTTAGTAAATCTGCATGTTTAACAACCCCATAATTTACTTATTTTAATCGTACTGAGCAATGTAGATCCAGAATTTAGGAAAAGCCGCCCCCGGTAAACCGGCGGTCTATACCGGTTTACCGAGGAATGTTTTAGAAAACCTAAATTGGGATTCACTACAGCTACATTGATCTGCAGTAATAATTAAAACGAGTAATAGGTCTGGCCAATCTAGTATTCGTAATTCGTAAATTAACATTTGGACTGCAAGTGAAGTGTTAATTAGGACATAGTCTCGATGGACCCTAGGAACGTGCTGGTCAGTGTCGACAGCTGTCTAGGCGGGTTAGCGGTATGAGGTAATGCTCAATATCGGCAGTTCTAGTTCTTAATGTGTATGGGATATTAAGGACCAATTAAGGAGGATAGCTTGCGTATAGATTGTCTACTGCCATTGTCGGAGTAGATAGAGTAGGAATTGCACCGTAGTGATAAATATGATAAAACGCTCACGATTAAGCTAAGGAAATTATGTGGGGAAGTAAACATAACGATTAGCTAATCCAAGTTAGTAGATCGGTGAGAGAGGAGAGGTATACCATGTTTGTTTTCTCTTTTATGTTATTGTTGGTCATGCTTCGCCTATATGTTGCTTCTTAACTAGGTTAGAATCGTTTATATGTAAAAGTTGCATGTGTCTCGTGGGATCGACCTTTGACTCGCATTTACTATACGATGATGTACCTAGTATTCTTGCCGATAATATCGGCGTTAGTGACTTACACGCGATCAAGATTTTTGGCGCCGTTGCGAGGACACTGGCCAATTTCTATATATAAACGTTTTAATTCTAATTAAGAAGTCATTTTTTTATTTTATTTTATTTTATTTTGAGTCTTGAGTCGTTCAGTATCAATTCTGCATATGTTAAACTACCAGAATTAGAAAATCCAGGGCCGGTATCCCGAAGGTAACCTTCGAGTTACCGAGGCCTGGAAAATCAATTTCTGAATAGTTTCTGTTATTCTGTGTTATTCCCTGTTGATTTTAGTTAGTAGGTCCGCAACCGTTAGGATCACACCCAACTGAAGCGGAAGTTGCTAACATTTTCTTTGTTTTATTTTGTCTTTTTGCAGATTGATCAGAACACTTCAAAACTTTGATCGATTCAGAGTTGAAAAAGCACACACAAGCCGAACAATATGCCTAGAACAATCTTGAACATCACACCAATTTCAATGTATCCCGGAACTGAAGCACGAGAGCACTATGAGACTATAAAGAAACGGTTGGAGAAAGAAGAGAAAGCAATCAAGCAAGAGCCTGAAGACGACCTGAAGAAGTACAACACGTATTGTCCGGGTGAGTTTCCTTGCGAATTAATTGATATATCATCTTCAGATTACGACTCTGACGATCCTGAAGAGGATCCTGACACGAAGTTTTCTGAGCCTGAGGATTACTCAGACTCAGACACCGTGGTGAAGTTAGGAGACCCTGGCACGTTCAGACTCCCAATTTCTGTTAATCTAATATCCGTAGGATTAGATCTCTGCGACTTTGGCTCGAGTTGCAATATTCCTCTTTTTCCCTCTGTCAAAAGATAAAACTTCCGGTCGTGATGAATCAAACCAGGACCATGACCTTTGTAGACAGAACCAGATATATGCCTGCTGGTCTGCTTAGAAAGTGTACAATTAAGGCAGGAGGATTCGTGTATCCTATCGACTTTACGGTCATAGATGTACCTGAAGATCCTAGTGCCCTAGTTCTCTTAGGACGACCCTTCTTAGCGACAAGTAGGGCGGTTATGGATTTGATAAGGGGGAGATCACTCTTAGGATGAATAATGAAGCTGTATCTTTTAAGATCCTAGAACCCCTATAAAACCGACCGGAGAGTTGTAAGATGACGTATGCTTCAGGGAAGGTAGAGATCTTGGAGATTGAGGGGCGTAAGAATAGAGAGGTTGTCATAGAAACCATTGAGCAAGAATTTATGAGATTAATGCTGAGAGAGAAAGAAGATAAGGACCACGAAAAGATGCTCACGGAAGCTAGTCCTTCCATGTTGCATAGTGAACGAGTCGAGCTGAAAGTGGAAAACGTGGAGTCCTTGAGTTTAAAGTCTAAATCTCGACGCAGAGGTAGACCTAGCACGCAAGCTAAAAGGGAGAGACGTGCTAGGAAGAGAGCACAAAAAGGTTCTTTGAAAGTGCAAACCTCTGGAGCGAAAGTTTGGCGAGTTAAGGCTCCAACCCTTGATTGATCAGAGATCTGAAGAAAGTCGAGCTGACGACTATAAACTCAGAACTATTTCTTCAAACCCTTAGGTAGTTTAGGATTGAATAAAAGTAGTTAGATGAAGAGACGAGCTTTTTTTCATCCTACCACAAACTTAGGCTTGAAACCGAATTGTTGTGGAAAGGTTTTTTTTACCTCGTTGCGGATTCTAGTGAAGTAGGTTAGGTTTTGAGTCGGAAACAACAATTGAAGAGTGAAGGGTAGTCAATTAAGGTCAGAATAGAGCACAAAGGTTGAGTAAGAAGTGCAGCAAAGGCAGATCAAAAATCTGGGGAAAAGATAACCCCGGTATCTCGAGGGTAACCTCCGGGTTACCGAGGCTTGATTTTTGGATTTCTGAACGTCAGTGCATAAAGCTGAATTTTTAGAGACACGTGGAGGACACACATTGCACCAGATACGGTCAGTCAGCAGAAACCGTCCCCTTTTCCCCTCTTTTCAAAATTTTCATCCTTTCCCACACTCCACCATAACTCCACCTCACTCCCATCAATCACCTCCTCAAATCCCTCACCCTAATAACTTCTCTACCCAAAATCCCACTAAACCATCCATATTCACTCCACTCTTCCTATTTAAACCACCCTTTCATCACCATTATCATCTTTCTTATCATTCTTATCATTTCCATGTAGGATGTAATATCACCGGATGAATCATAGATCCACCCGATTACGCAGCGGAAAGAATAAGATCTAGATCTAATCAACCAAAATACATAAAATAATAGATCTAAACCTACGAGGGGGTTTAGATTACCAACCTTTTTATGGTGCAATTACTCCAAGAACAAAGGTCAATCCAAGATCCAAGCTAGATGAGAAGCCACAGTCTTCCAACGTGTGTCTCCAAGCAACACCAGGTGGATGGTGTTTCAAGCCGCTTGACCTCCTTGATATGCTACCGGAATAGTCCCGAGGATTATCCTAACTCGAAACCCTAGTATTTACGCCAAAATATCAAAGCCTAATACTTCTCAAACTTTTTGAAATTATCATATGTATTTCAAAATCTGTCATGTGGTCTTAGGCTTAGGAGAACTCTCTTTATATAGGAGAGTAATCCTTGTCCTCCGAGGATTATTTAATTAATACAAAATTAATCATATTAATCATTTTCCTTAAAAAGATAAATCTAGAATATTCCCAAATTAATTAGGATATACAAAAGATTTTCTTTTCCTTAAATTATTTAACAAATAAATAATTTAATCACATGTCTTATTATTTATCAAGAAAACAAATTTCCCAATAAAAATAAAAACTAAAATGCGGCCAAACCCTAGGTTACATGCATTTTTTGACAATTGGGCCGAGTCCACGAATAATTTCTTTTCCATGTATTTAATTATCTTGTCCAACTAAACAATTAATCCACATATCAATTAAATAGTCCAATCCAACTATTTAATTATAATTGAGGTGAAACGACGAGAAAACATATGCATGTTAGGAGCCATGCCGGGGACCATGGACCCATATTCAGTAGCTACAATAAATTCCATAACATTATCCATCAGACCGAACAATAATATTCAATCTATTAATTCCGGGATTACACCACCATAAACCCGAAACTGAACTCTGCCGAATATAGATAACTTACACTCAACAATGAGTTGATAAGGTGTCCAATGATATAATCATTACATACGGATAAATCCTTTGTAGACTGTTCGTTTTGATTCGGGATATCTCCATAAACCCTTCTCGAAAGCTCTTATCCTTATTTACCATTAACCCTCTAGTGATCAATTAGTTCATAACTAATATAATATGAACTCCGGGATCGATCGTTTTAGGATTAAAAATAAAGGAACTTTCTCATCTACTTCCCGAGGAAGGAATGGATTCCATATCTGTGATAGCACTGGACTACTCACTCATCCTAAAATAGAGCCAACGAGAAGTGTTGGACCACATACTACTGAAGTGATCCTTACTAACACATCAAACTCTACCATAGTCTAAGCGGTTATGCGTGATCACCTCGGATTGAGATTAATCCATATATGATCATCTTGTGATTCGATAAGACTTCTTGATCACGGAATTATATCGAGAACTCAAATCAAATCGGTCCATTTCTATATGATTATCATCATATATAAATGCCCCACTAGGTACCATATTACCGGCAGTCCGGATAAGACTGTCACACACCTAAAGTGTTCAGGCGCATTATTAGCAAATTAATCTTGAGACCCGCACTGCTCATTAATAAACGCTACGGACTTAGTTAATTTTAAGTACATCTCACTAACTCAATTCTATTGTGTATAGCCATACACTGAGTTATGTGATTAAATAAACGAGGTACTTAGGGTTTTCAGCAGTGTCTTAATTATAAGCATACATGCATATAATAAGATGAATTATTAATTTTGTCCTAAAACAATTACATAATTGTCTTTCGGACACTACACCTAACATTCCATTCACCAAACTTCTCATATTTCTTCCTTTCTAAAATTTGGCCACTATCACCACCACCATCACCACCACTATCACCACCATAGCCAAACCATATCCTAACCCTGTTCTTTGAGTTGTATTGTCGCCACGGTGAAGTCTTCGCAATTTTCTTCTTTTATCATCAGAGGCACAGTCCTAAAAGAAAATCAGAAAAGTTCAGGCCGGTAAACCGAACCATACCTCCAGTTTACTGAGGGTCATTTTCCAGAAAAAGCTTTTGTATCAGGTTCTGTACTCATTCAGGATGGGTCCTAAGCGTCAAAGGTCAGCTGTTCGTCCAAGTGGTTATCAGACTGTATATGGAGATGACAATCCGTTAATTGACGGGGTTGCGCAGTTCCATTCTCTAGCAATTTACGAGTCGTTCCGAGGGCATTGGAACGTATGGCCAGTGGCTCGAGAATGAGGGGTAGATTTGGATGACTGTGGGTTGATATTGCCGGAGGCCCTACAAGAACAAGATTTACTGGACATGGCTGAGGCACTGGCAAGGTTCAACGCCACGGGGGTAAGAGAGTTTTATGCTTATGTTTCGCATAACCCCGGAGCCACATTTGCTATGGTCCGAGGAGTTAAGGTTGATTTTTCTATTGGGAGGATCAATGCTCATTTTGGGGTTAGAAATCCACCGGTGGGCCCGGATGAGTACACATCCTCGAGCAACATTGCCGATCTCGAGAGGATGGATATGGTTGCTGATTTCTTGGGGGTACAATGGAAGCGCAATCCTGCTGGAGCCCCCACCATCTTCCTAGAGAATGAACTATCTTGGGACCGGAAGATGGTCAATAGATTTGTTTGTGCACGCCTTCTTCCGACGAAGCACGCGGTCTCTGTCACCACTGCGAGGGCAGAGTTGATGTTCTATCTAGAGACGGGTGCCCCAATCAACATCGGTCTACTGATGCATAGCTGTATCCATGAGCTTGCCGCCACTTCTGAGCGAGAGCTGCTACCATACGGGCCGATGATTGATATGTTTGCTCTAGAGGCCGAGGTGAAGATGCTTGTCAGTGATGATTGGGAAGATCCTGAGCCTTAGCTCAGTTCACAGTCAGTTTCAAGAGTACAAAGACGGGTTAGAGCAGAAAGGGAGCGTACTCCGGTGCATGGTGCACCGAAGACTCAGAGAGCCTTGCTTGAGGAGCACTTGCGAGAAATTGTGAGTCTACACAACAAGATGGATAGGATTATTGACTTCTTTTGGCTTTCCTTCCTCTACCCCGCCAACTAGGACTGCCCCGCGTCATAGAACATCGTCTTCAGCCGCTGCCGCCTCAAGTTCTGCACCACCTCCCGGTTTTGAGCATAGAGTCGACTGGGAGGGCGATTCCGTTGATGACAAGCTTTTAATTCTTTTTATTATTGTTTTCCATTTTTTTGTTTTTATTTTATTTTTCTTTTCGTACTTAGTAAATGTAGCAGAATATTTCTAATATAATGATTTTGTCGGCTTAAACTGTTTTAGAGTTATTTATTTTCTCTTTTACTGCCGCACTTTTGTTATACAGTTTCTTGTCACCAGTATTCTTCTTGGTTTTTCTTGAGTTACTTAACGCAGATTCTTCATGGATTACTTACATACGTCCGATGATTTATACAACGAGCCGATTCTTCTTTGGTTCCACCCTTAACCGAAGCTAAGTTCCTTTTCGTTTTTTATTTCTCATCTTACACATTTGGGACAATGTTTCGATTAAGTGGGGGGGGTAGAGAGGCGTCACTTAGCTTTTTAGCATTATATTCTATGAATTGCGTGATTGTCTTGATTCTCTTTGATGCACGATTCACCACTTAGACTTTGATTCCTTTCGACAGAACTTCGAAAAATTATGATATCTTTGATCTTTTCGATTTAATTGACTTCACCTTTGTTTTACTTTGTACGAGTAAGAGAAAGTGTCCACTTCTGAAGTAGTGGCGTATTAAGCGCATACTCTGTTATGAGCCACCATTTTAAGCACGTATGACTCACTTCCCTTGGTGTGTAGTCGATAGCATATTGCTTTGACTAGAGTTGACCCTGGCTTTATCACGAATCATGTTTCACTTACGCTTAGAAAGGCAAAGGAATTTCGGATTCAGTAGTTTATCATGAGTGGGGCCATGAGGATAGTTAAATCAATGAGAGTTCACCCGCCAAGAAAGAGAAGTGCATTGAAATATATACATCTATATTCTTTTTGGCAATATCTTAGTCGATGGAGCGTAAGACGCACGACTTTTGCATAGACCGATAAACGTGAGCCTAAGAATGATATATGCTCGGTTCTCGATCCGCCTTGCCAGCTCAATTAATTAAAAAATACATGTTTGAGACTGGTTAGTTCGACTACGGGTTGACGTAATGTGAAATTGCCTGCATTCCTAAGCGGTTGTGAAAGTTATTGCACACACATATTGGCTCATGACGTGAATAGTGTTTAATATGTTATTAATGGATATGAGAGGCATGATCTTGATCTTGGCTTAGTAAGGCATAGTTGTTTTTAATTAACTTGTGTATTGCTCAGAGTGTTATTTTCTTTTTGCCTTTTTGCTCGGGACGATCAAAAGCTAAGTGGGGGGGGGAGTTGATGACACTCTAAATGGTACCAATATTTATACCCATATGCACCCCGAATTCTGCTCAAGAGAGGATAGATAGGCTCGTTATTGCTTAGAATATATGTTAAATGCTATGTGAGTGTTTCCAGGATCGTAATTCTGCATCTATTCTATTTTCCCGATGCTGTTTTGTCTCGTTTTGCATATTTTTAGGATGTACCAAATCTGGAGCATTAGAGAACGGATCTGGACCAAAAAGAATGCATTGGGCTGAGTGATTGAAGTCCAAGAGGAATCCTGCTGAAGAAAAAGAAGAATAGAAGGCCCGGTAACCCGAGGGTTAGACCTGGTAAACCGGTGACTTATTCAACACGAAATAAGCATTGTCTAAGTCGGTTAGGGTTTTAAAGAGTCTTAAGTCGGTCATTGTATCTATATAAGGCCGCATTTAGAGATTTCTTCATATGATTCATTAGTATTACAAATACATTATATATTATTATGCAATAAAGATTTCTTGAGCTTTGGAGAGTTGTTTTTGGTTTCCTCCGTTCTTCCATCATCTCTAGCTTGATTAGATCGAGCTAGATCTCCATTGTTGATGGTATGAAGCTTTGAACGTTCCTTTATTGTCTTCAATATGGTAGATACATTCGTATTTATGTGTTTTAGTTAATCTGCATGTTTAACAACCCCATAATTTACTTATTTTAATCGTCTTGAGCAATGTAGATCCGAAATTAGGAAAAGCCGCCCCGTAAACCGGGCGGTCTATACCGGTTTACCGAGGCATGTTTTAGAAAACCTAAATCAGGATTCACTATGCCACGTTGATCGGCGGTAATAATTAAACGAGTAATAAAGTCCGCCAATATAGTATTCGTAATTCGTAAATTAACATGAAGGACCGCAAGTGAAGTGTTAATTAGGACATAGTCTTGATGGACCACAGGAGCGTCTTTGGTCGTTGTGTCGATACATTTGTCTAGGCGGGTTAGCGGTATGAGGTAACGCTCAATATCGGCGATTCTAGTTCTTTATGCGTATGGGCTATTACGGACCAATTAAGGAGGGTAGCTTGCGTATAGATTATCTACTGCAATTGTCGGAGTAGATAGGAGTAGGAATTGCACCCGTAGCTGATAAATATGATAAAACGCTCACGATTAAGCTAAGAAAATTATGTGGGGAAGTAAACATAACGATTAGCTAATCCAAGTTAGTAGATCGGAGAGGAGAGGGAGAGGTATACCATGTTTGTTTTCTTTTATGTTATTGTTGGTCAATGACCATCTATATGTTGCTTCTTAACTAGGTTAGAATCGTTTATATGTATAAGTTGCATTGTCTCTGTGGGATCGACCTTGACTCGCATTTATTATACTGCGATGTACCTAGTATTCTTACTAGTAATATCGACGTTAGTGACTTACACGCGATCAATACTCAAAGATCAGAGCTTTGTTAAGGTATGTAATTCGACCTACCTGATGTTTCTGATGAATTTTATGGATCAAAATTCATATCTTTCGTAGGTTGTGTTAATCGAGGTGTGTGATCAAATCTAACTGTTGGTCCCTAGGAAAGGATTACACAAGTTTAGAGGGGGGGGGGGTTGAATAAACTTGTCCCAAAAAACCTACCTGAAAACTGTATCTTGTGAAGATTGAGTTCAGGTTTAAACTTGTGTGGAGTTAAGCTAACTTAGCTGAGTATAAGTCAGAACTGACTTATCCTTAATTGAGTTAACCGGTAGTGGATTAAGTTAAGCCTTTAAATAATACTTGAATTTATTAGATTGTCTAAATATAATGCCATGTAATGCTGTGCTGACTCAGTTTCTTAAGTTTTCGGAGTCTGTGATCAAGTGCAATAATACGTAAAGTAAGTAAATAGACAAGAGAAGAATTATAGAGGTTTCAGGTAATCCTGTCAGTCCTCTCTTCCCCTGTTATGTATAGGACGCCAAATTCACTATGTTCTTGAGGTTTATAGTTACAAGACACAAAGTAAATTCTAAACACTTGATTGTCCTTCACTATTCCCTAGCTTCACAATCTTCCAGCTTCAGTCTTCAACAGGTAGAATTGCTGCTTGAACTAAGCTTGCTACACTGGTCCTTGGAGGGTTGAATTGCCTCTTCACCAGCTCAACACAAACACAGTCTTCCTGCACTCAACTGTCCTACACCTTCTTGGTGTTTCACAGTCTAAACCTTTGATAGAATCAAGTTGAGTCTTGAATCAATAACTATGATTCAATTGTGTTTTGAGCTTCTACTTCTAGATAAATAAATTATGCACGGATCTGTTTTCTTCAAATGATTACTTGATCTTGCAATTAAGTGCTTAGCAGGAATTATTTTGATTTACTTTCCCTCTTGGTATAAACTTTCTTGACTAGATTAATTCTTAGAATTCCGCCCTTCTTCTAGTGGTAGAAGTAGTCTATTTATAGGGGTTTTTTTCAACGGTTAGCTGAATTTGAACGTTTATATTTGAATTCTTGTATCCGTTGGTGGTCCTGCTTATTCTAATGAATGTCAGTGTCCTTTCTGACAACTCTGTTCAGCCAATAAAATTGTCTGCTTTATAACGGTCAGATTTTCCTTCAGCTTTCCTTGACCTCAGCATGAAAACTTACCTTAGTCAGTTTTCAGCTCAAGAGCATTAACTGAGTTTTTACTCTTCTTTAAAAACTTAGTAATCCATTTCACATCTGATTATTATTGACTTAATTAGAGTACACCATAACTCATAACTCAACTAATATATCATTGTCCTTATGATACTTAGGTCTTCCTGTCAAGATCCATAAAGTCAGTTCAGGTCATCACAGATTTTCCTGAATTCTAACTTTACAGTCTCGGCTTAAGTCTTCAAAATTGAGTTTGAACCCTCAGTTCTTAAATCTTTAATAACTGAGTCTGAACCCTCAGTTCTTCAGTTTTAGATAAGTCAACCGAATCTGTGTCCCTCAGCGAACTTACCTTCTTCAGTCCTTCTTCTATAACTGAGTCTGATCCCTCAGCCTTCAGTTGGTGTGCTCTTAGTAAGTTTCTATCAGTTGATTAATCTTCAGTTATGAACTCAATTTAATAAGCCAGTTTCTCGTTTTCTCAGTTCTGAACCTAGAGCTATTATAGTTCTTGTCTGATTTAACTTATACAAATATCAGACTCTATTAAATCCTATACATTGATTTCTAGACATCTTTTTGCTTTGCACTATAACAACTAGTTATGACACTTCATCAATGGGGTTAAATATAATAATTAAAATAACCGATGAATCATCATCAAAACATAAATTTTATTTCCAACAATTTCCCTCTTTTTGATGATGTCAATACCCTCCTTAAAAGCAATGCAAAAAGATAAGGACAAAACAAAGTAAAGAACATGAAGAACTGAGAAACTGAGATTTTATTGATAACTGAGTTACAAAGTATTAAAATACAAATACATGAAAAGAAATTAAGTTCCAACTTCTTTTCCTATCTCTTGACCGGCTTCACTTGACTTGATGTCAAAGATTTTAGTAGCTTCTTTCATAGCTAAGTTAGTTTATGTGCTCTCGATTCCATGAATATTTGCCTAAATGTTCCATGAATCTGTCATACTGTGCTTGCTGAAAAACTTGTTTTTGAATAACACAGCAAACACAAAATCAGCTCTCCTCAATCTTTCACTTGTGGCTGTCTTCAATAAATTCTAAAACAAACTCAGGTTTAGTCTTTTCAACCTGATCTGAGGCCTTATCTAGAGTACCATTTCTTTCCCATTTACCCAGTTTGTTCCAATAGTGAACAAGAACCTTTTGCATATTCAGAAATGTCTCTAAGGCTTGTTCACTTGATACGCCTTCTTGAGTAGGTAGTCCTTTGAAAACAATGTACAGATGTGAGTCTAGAGCGAGTCTTTTCTCAGTTGGTTCTGAGAACTTTGCAATCAGTTCCATTTCTTCATCAGTGAACTCACCTTTAGCTTTCTTCAGTTCAGTCAGTTTCTCATCAATACATCCAAGAACTTGAGGCTTATCAATTGCATTGACTTTTAGCATGTCCAAACTTCCCCCCTTATTGACATCATCTTTGTTGATCAAGCTCCTGATGTAAGAGTTCAGGTGCTACTGATTTGATGCCAATATGGTTTGTGCAACAACTGAGTCTTTCATTGCATTCTCCAATAAGATCAGTCTATCAACCACATTGTTAAGAATGCCTTCCAATCTTCCTTGAGTCTTGGTTTTTCTTGCCTCAGATTCAATGGTTGTTTTTCTGATGGCGATTAGAGTATCATGACAGTCCGTCTTGACACTGTTTAGCTTCTTCTCCATGTTGTTTCTTTCAGTTCTGCTTTCTTCCATTGACTTCAAAACTTCCTGAATACACATAGATCATCTTTCTGAATCCTCATAAGCTCATTGAAGTAGAATCTGATAGTGTCAGCTTGTGTAGGTACTTTATCTTTAGTTTCAGTTTTCTTTTCAGTTTTTCTTTTGTCAGTTCCAAGTGCTTCGAAACCTTGACCGAGATTGCACACAATGATCTCGAGATGTTTCTAATTCTTTGATTGGAGAGGAAGCCTTCTTTCTTTCTTCTTCCAAAACAACCTCTTTTTTAGGTGACTTAACAACATCTTTTTCTTTATCAGATCAGCTTTAGCTTGGTCCGCTTCAGCTAATGCTATTTCCAGAACAATTTTATCAGTCGGGGACTGATAATTTTCCTTCTCTTGATTTTGAAATTGACTATCTGAATCAGTTTCAGTTTCTTCACTTTCATCTGAACTTCCTTCAGAGGATCCTTCTTCAATAACATTCTTTGCTTCTTTTTTTTCTTGTAGAGAGGCGAGAATCCTTTTCTGTAAATCAGGATTTCCCTGAGAATCATCATCATCATCATTATCATCTTTCTTTGTCTTTGAGTCTCCCTTTTTGGCATATCTCTCCCAATATCTGTTTCTTCTGAGTGAGTAACCAGTACTCAGAAATTATTCAGATCTAAACAGTTGGGATAGATGGGTGATGTTGAATACTCAAAAACCCATTTTTCAGTTCTTTCCATTTCCGCAAGTTGACTTCATTGATTTGGAATAGAGCTGAACTTCCAATACTGATAATCATCAAGTCTTCTGCTGTCGTCTTTGATCAGTTTTCCAATGTTGATACTTGGATCACGTTGGTTTAAAACATCTTCAGTTTCTTTAGGAATCTCCACACTTGATTCAGCTAGAGTCTCAACTTGTCCTAACACATTTTTAGCTTCAGATCTTTTAGCTTTAGTTTTGATGGCTTCCCCCTCAGCAACAATGGGATGATTGACGATTCAGTGACAATTTCTAGAACTGAGGCAGCTTGTTCAGTTTGCAGTTTTTCTTCGGCAATGATGTGAGTCAACTAGTTGATGCATTTCACGATGTTTTATCCCCATTTCTCATGCATTTATTGATGTTCTTGAATCAATTCAAGTCATTATTTGCTTAGTTTCACCCAAATGTGTAGATGGTAATTATTATATGAAATATCGTGTTTTGATTAGTTTTGTACCGGTTATAGTAACCGGAGCGTCGTATCGGGTTTACGCTTGGTATTTTGGTGTTGTATTGCATGATTATAGGTTGACCAAGACCCCGAATGATGCCACGTGTTGAGCTAAACACGTATTTTGATGGCTAGAAGAGTGTGCCGGAAGCTTATGGGTTCAAACAGATCATTTGTCTTTTGCGTTTCTACCGTAGCATACATTCGATGGACATTTGACCCAGCTTAGAGGCATTTTCTGGAGGAGACATCTTAACGAGAGTTGTAGATGAAGAAACAAGCTTTCCAATGAAATTTGAATCACATCAATCGGAGCTCTACACCTCCCAAGGACTCTCCTAGCCAAATTTTATGTAAAAATTAACTCTTGATAATGATTGTAAGATTAAGGAGTCTTAGTTTAACTTCTACAACCTTGTTTGGAGTTAAAATACATTAGTGTTGACTCCATTGAAGGGTTGGAGCTTGAATGAAGAACATCAATTTCGAGTTCTTGCTTGTAATTGGTAACTATTAAACTTTACCTTGTTATTAAGTGTTCTTATGATTATGAATGTTAATCTTGATATGTTAATGTTTGTAGTTATGAGTGGCTAGGTTAACTAGCCAAGACTATGTTGTAGAATTAGTTAATCTCTTATGTTTATTGAGAATGGTTGTTTAGTTTCAATTGTTGTGAATCTTTTCCTACTTGCATTGTATGGTTTGCTTGTATTGGAGTAATTAACTAGTGCTAGCATTGACACATTTAACGGAGACCGAAAGGAGATGTTGAGTGTGGGAAGAGGGTAGGAAACCGGAAGGTAAAATCGACCTCTCGGGGCATTCAATTTCTTATCTGTGATAGTTGACATGATCATTGCATTCAAGTGCTTATCATACCAATTCATTAGGTTTAGGACACCTAGACCAAGGAGGAGGTATAGAGTAGTTTCACACACTCGTATGATGGGGAACTACTTTCTTAGGAATGCACCGTTTCACACTTTTAAACACGAATGGTAGGAAGGTAGGAAATCATTCCCATGATACTATTAGAGGTTGCTAATCTACACATCGTCTTGGCTTAGCTATTTTTCTTTTATCACCTTTGTAGTAGTAGAATCATAGATACATTTACCTTCTTGTTAATTTGTGACTTAGATCAAGATAATAATAGCTTTTCGGTGTTCAACCTCACAATCCTCGTGGATACGACCTTGACCACTAGACTAGACTACAATTGACCCGGTACACTGCCGGTGAGATTGGACATCTAGAAAAGTGTGATCAAGCTTTTTGGCGCCGTTTCTAGGGATTGTGTAACGGTTGATACTTATACTAGCTAGAAAATTCTTGAGAATAAGTCAATCTTTTCTATTTTATTTCTTTGGTGCTTCCCTCTTTGGTAAGTCACCAAGGGCTATTAATTGTGTTCTAGTTGTTTTCTATCTTGTAGTTGATGAACTATTCTCGACATGGTAAGGCCCCTGATACTCCTTACATCCCGGATTTCAACACTTATATTAGGGATCGTTTATTTGAGAGAAAGGTTGGCCAAGCTCGTAGTGAATTGGATCTTGGTGAAGCATCTTCACAAGAGTCATCACACCAAGAAGTGGAAATGAATGAGGTACAAGGAATGGTACAAGGATGGAATAACCACGAAAATGCCCTTTTTGAACAAAATCCCTTAAATCCAAATGACTATCCTCCACCACCACCAAAAGAACCATATCCATATGATCCACCCCCAAATCCACCCTACCAAAATAGACCGCTTTGTGAGCAAGCCATTCAAAGAAAAATTCAAGTTCATAATCCTATTCGGCTACCTCACATTGATGCAAAAAACTTTTTGATCAAGTCTCATATGTTCGTTCTAGTGGAGAGTAGAGCTCAATTCCATGGAAAGGACCATGATGACCCACTTTCACATCTGTATAACCTTGAAGAAATATGCAATACGGGATTCCAAATAGTGCTTGTCAAGAATTTATCCGTCTTGCATTATTTCCTTTTTCTTTGAGGGGTCAAGCAAATGAATGGCTTGTGTCAATTCCCCAACATCACTTGCAATCATGGGATGATATACAAACCGAGTTTTTGAAGCAATACTATCCACCGGGTAGATATTTGGAGTTGAAGGTAAGAGTTACTACTTTCAAACAAGATTTAATTGAATCTTTGGACAATGCTTGGGACTGTTTTAAGAAGCTTTTGAGGGCATGTCTAAACCACAACTATACTTTGGACATGCAAGTCCAATTATTTTATAGAGGCTTGCATAAATTGTCAAGGAAAAAAATTGATTCGGCATGCCATGGATCACTTATGATGTGTTAGGTGTAGTGCCCGAAAGACAATTTGTGTAATTGTTTTTGATAATGGATAACAGAATTTATCTCACCTTATTACTGGCTTTGTGCTTGTAAGTAATACACTCCTGGAAACCCCAAGTACATCTGTATGTAACCGCTTAACTCAGTGTATGGCATGCACGTGAGGATTGAGTTAGTGGTGATATACTTAAACTATTAGTCCATGGTGAACTTAATCAAAGTTTAGGGTCTCATGATTAAAACACCAATAATGCGCCCAAAACACCTTAAGGTGTGATAGTCTTATCCGGACTATCGGTAGAGGGTATCTATGTGGGGCATTTATATATGATGGCATTCATATAGGACTGGACCTATTTAATCTGGGTTTCTCGATATAATTCCATAATCGAGAAAAGTTATTAAATCATTAGATGATCATATATGGATTGACTTTAATCCTGAGGTGATCACAGGGTACTCCTTGTCTTGGGGTAGTGTTTGATGTGTTAGTTAAGGAACACTTTGATATGTCATCTGAGTCACTTCTTGTTGGCACTATTCTCTGATGAGTGAGTAGTTCTGTGTTTCACAGACACGGAATCCATTCCTTCCTGCGGGAAGTATAGAGACAGTCCCCTTATTTGTTAGCCCTAAGAAAATGATCGATGGGCCCAGTTCATATTAGACTCTTTAGCTACTAGTCAGATATGTGAACTAATTGATCACTAGGGGTTAATGGTAAATAATGATAAGATATTCTGAGTCGGGTTCACGGAGACTTCCCACTCAGAATGGACAGTCTATGGAGGGTTAGTCCGTATGTAGTGATTATATCAGTGGACGCTTATTTACTCATAGGGTTGAGTGTAAGTATATATCTATAATTGGTAGAGTTCAGTTTCGGGTTTATGGTGGCGTAATCCCGGAATTAATAATTTAAGTGTGAATATTCTGTTCGATGAATATTTTGCTTAATTATTGGATCTCTTGGTTATGAGTCCATGGTCCCCAAGTGTGGCTCTGTAATTCGTGTGTTTTTCCGTTATTGGGCCTCATTGATAATTAATTGGTTGGGCCAATTAATTGATATGCGAAATATTATTTAGTTGGCTAAATAATATAATACACTGAAAAAACATTTTTTGGGGGCCTAAACCCTAAGTGTGTGGCGCCTCATGTGTGTTAAATGCAAGATTTGATTTTCTTGTGTGATTAATTATTTACTTGTTAAATAATTAATTAATAAATGATAATTGATTTGTAATTGGTTGATTGATTAATCCCAATCTTTTATAAATGAAATTATCCTTTATTGTGATTTCTTTTTAATTATTTATTTAATTAATTAGAAACTTGGAGGCCAATGATTTACTCTCCTATATAAAGAGAGTTCTTCCAAGACATATGACACAAGTAATTTTCGACATACATACTAGAAAATAGAGAGAATTTTTTTTTCTTGTCTTGGGTTTCTGGTTGAAGAAAAACTTGGAGTTTTTCTTGGAAGCATTTCAAGGAGGTTCTAGTACCAAGAATTGGTGTCCACCAACCACCGTTTGGAGAACACATTGGAAGATCTTGGCTTCTCTTCCTACTATTGGTAAGACATTCTTAACCCCCTCGTAGGATTTTAGATCCTTTATTTATGTATTGTAATTTGTAGATCGTGATCCATCCACTGAGCCAAGAAACTACATCCTTCATGTGGTATCAGAGAGAGGTTCCATGATTTATGAATTATATTCATAGATGAACGATTTAAAAGGAATGGATTTGCATGTAGATATTTTTTTTAAAATATGCATATGTGATTGGTTGTTGTGGTTGAAGAGATGGATTGGGGTTGGCGCGGTTTACCCGTTAGATCTATTGTAAACTCATATAAATTCGTTATATGAGTGTAGGAAATTTTATAATTTATTTGTTAATGTAATTTTAAATTTCCTAGAAATATATCTGTTTTGTTTCTGTTCGGTTTTTCTGTTTTTCCTGTTGATGGAGCCGTTGAAACAACAATCTCTCTAGTCATAATAAAGATCAAAAGTTGATGAACAAGCCCTTAAAATTTGGTGTCGATCGGAATCCGTTTCGATATCAGATCGCTGCAATAAATTTGCTGCTGTAAAGCACAGCAGCCATAAAAACCCTAGCTGTGAGTTCGTCGAATTTCTGGAAGAGTTTGGAACATTGAGACAAAGATCCGACAGTTCAGATTGACTATCACGGAGTTATGAACAAGCCCTAAAAATTTCAGGTCGATTGGGTTTTGTCTCGATGCCCGATCGGCTCAGGAAAGACACTGCTGTGCCACAGTTTTAAACAGATGCAGCTGTTGGATCGGCGGATTGCTGGATAAAATTGGGCAATCGAAACTCGGATCCAACCGTCCATATTGAAGCAGAAGGAGTGAAGAATAGGCCCACAAATTTTTGTGTAAATCAGAGTTCGTTTGGATGCCCGATCATCGATGAAACGGATCATCAGCAGATTGTATTAGAAACTAGTAAACCCTAGTTAGGGTTTATTTTTTTTCTTCTTCTAATAGGTTAGATACGGGGGTGCCAACGGTCCATCTTGATGTTTTTTTTCCGCACTAGTATGTATGCTTAGGATGTATGCATAGAACCGGAAAATTGCCATGACATGCATCATATAATGAATTCCACTCCATATGCATATACATGTAGAAATTAATTCGAGGAATTAGTTAGGTATGTATACAACACGCGATTAGTTTTAATTAATTGTATGATATTAATTAGAAACTAATTAGGGAAACCAAGGATTCCAGGTTTTGTCAATCGTCATGGTTAGGTGATAGATTCTCGGTGAATCCCACCTTGCGAAAGCATAGGGAGTAAAATCCCGAAACCTCGACGAGATTGCGTTTTTTGTCCGTAGTGTCTACGTGAAAGTTTGATGTTAAGGGATTGACCAATTATGGGCGAATATGGTTCGAAAGTGGTCAAACCATGGTTGGGTGTTCAACTGAGCCACGGATCGATCGATTTAACCCTCCACGTGTGGCGTTTGCACGGGGGTCCGGCAAGGATGAGATATCCGGCGAGCAACTACGGCTCAACGGAGCTCCCATAGCCCTGATCGTCCGACGGCCACATATGTTCCAACGAATAGGTCGGGTGGGCTAGCCCGCATAAGCGACACCATTCGGCCCCATGATTTATTGTTCCTTAAAGATACATCAAGTCCAAAAACGAAATCAGTAAACCCATCACTTTTTCAAAATATTGTGTGGGAGCGGGGAAAGCGACAGCCGACCCCACGGTCTCTACTGTTGACACAAGCAACGTGAGAGAATGGTGACGCCTTGTGCCGGCCTGGAACCGGCCTCCCTAAGGAAGGCCTTCACCGCTATCAAAATTCAAGGCTTGGTCTCCGAAAGGATAGGATTTTAGGTACTCGGTGGGTCACTGACCGACCCTAAGGCGGCGTACTCGCGGTCTACCTAAAAATCTGAAATAGTAGGCCACACTCATTATGGGTATTTTTGGTAATATCTTGGCTGAAAAAGAAAGGTATGGGGATTAAAAATTGGATGTTTGATTCCATTTTAATCATCGAGAGAGAAAGATCTCAATTTAGTCGTCACCTCTTTGACCTACCCTAAGGCGGCACTGAGGTGTGAGACTAGATCCTTGGAACGGTAGGATAGACTATACATTTAGTTTATAGTTCCTAAAATCAATTAGTAGTGTACAATTTGGATTTATTTTCTGTCAATTTTATTTACAACTATTTATATATCTCTTTAGGGTACTAGACTGCTAGTGTATGTTTTAAATTGACTAGTAACGACTTCGTTAAAAGTGGTAAGTAACTAGAACGTTGTACTTATTAATCTTTCATGCGATTAATTTTTCGGAATAGATATTTCTCTTAGCCTTCAAGACTTAAGTGACGTAAATAAGTATGTCACTGCTATCACTCGTGTTGAACGAGAGACAACCATAGTTAGTTTTGAAAGAAGATTGGGACGATAAAATTCTTCTAGTGAATTTTTAATTGTGTAGTGACTACACGAGAAATTTTCTAATAGAAAAATTGGAGAATCATAAATTAAAGTGTTGCTAGTTAGATGGTATTTGGAACCGATAAACTAGTGGGAGCTTTAATCTTATGTTTTGTTGTTTTTCTGATTTATTAGAAAATTAGTCCCACTGGGTAACGCTTTCATTAGGCATCCCGCAGTTCACGAGTAGTGTCTACTCATACGAACTGCTAGTTCAAGACTATTTCCTTTTAAGGAAAGTCAAGAATGGGAAAGAACGTCTACAAGTGTTAATCATCTAAACTAAGTTTGAGGCTAAACCGAAATATTAATTAAAGAAAGTAGAGGATAAGGAAAGTGGTTTCAGATCACTAACCAATGAATCCTTAGCGACTTTCTTAACCAAGTAACTCGACTCGGGAGCTAAGTTCTTTGGAAGAACAAGGAAGCTTTGGATTAACGATTGATAGAGTAGACAACGGGCAGTAATTTCATCTAGAATAGTGGGAGTGGTATGAGGAAATGAACTTTGGATTCGATCCTTGAATATCACAGAAAATTTATTTTTCAGTTTTTAGATTCGTTGGAACAAATGGATTCACTTTCAACTCGACATATTGTTGCCTCATAGAAAGTGAATATGACATTTGTATTATGAATCCAAGACTCGGACTTTTGTTTGATAAAGTCAGAACCACTAAGAAATGCTGAAAAGGTATATGTAACACGTCTTAAACTATTATAGGCGAACGGTTTCTGTATTAAGATAAATGATTCTTCAAAATCTATTAATTAGTGCATATATATCCTAGAGATAAGACCTAACGACTGGCTAAGGGTGATTCCTATCTCCCAGTCTCGGAACACTGTCTCAAAGGAACAATGACTAAGCTTCCTTTCAATTGGGAAAGGGTAATAGATCTGAAGAAGTAACGTAGCTTGTTCATAATGACCTTTCGGGTCTAGTGAGAGATACAAGCTAATGGGAGCTTATGAGTGGTGACATTTTGTCTGATAACTACTCGAAACACGGTTTAGTTTATCTAAAGAATATGAGGAGGAGTCTCTGATTTTAGCAGAGAATAAAGTATTCATGCTCAGAAATTGGCTAGCACATAGTCTTGGGACTGATGCTCGGCCTACCTCCTAATGGAATGTTTTTCACTGAGGAAGAAACCATAGACTTGCCCCATATATAGTTATTGATGTGCTATAATACACTGCTAAACTCGATTAAGATAATTGGTTGCAAAATAATGGTTAACATTATTATGTAAACCGAGAAGTCTACCTAGAAAATGCTAGTGAATTTATAGATAAAGAGTGAATTCGGTTCACACCACTTCCGCAAATGTAGGCATTAGTACTTAATGCTTGAAGGTAGGACTGGAGATTTTGCGCATACGTTCAGATTGTGACTGTTCGTGAAATATCTTAATATGACGAGTGAAGGTTGGTTATAAATTTCTTGAGATCAGAAAGTGACGGTTGAACTGTCACAAGCCTTCGGATAGAATCTATAAGTAACAACCTTAAACCTTAGAGTACGGTTACCCAAAGGTATTTACTATCTGATATAATCAGACCACGTCCAACATCGGCTGTTGGTGATTACACTGATAAATACTACTAGATCAGAATGTCAGTCCACCCAAAATGCAGTGGGAGTATGGTTTAACCGTTGACCCATTGTGGTTTTGTGGACTTCTGATCTTTGGGGTGATTGATAACCTATGGCTCTTGGTGGGCTGTATAGGATTCTGATCATAGAGGTTGTTTTTAAAGCCTTAACCCTGTGAATGGAGTTTTGGTACTCCAGTTGTGTTCAGCCTCTTGTAGAACCACCTGGGTGTCTCAGGCCCAGTGGGAGCAATTGGATCTACACGGAAAATAGTCGAATGAATAGGAAAGTTTAAATTTTCAGTGCAAAGCTGAGTGGTCTAGGGGTGATCCCCAGACAAGTAGAGAGTTAACCAGACCTTGAACTCTCTCACCACTCAGTCTTGCTAGATTTCATTAGAAAGCAGAAAATAGGGGTGATTCCCTGAGACTTTCTTGCATAAAATTGGAGTCTTGATTCATTCGGAACAGAAGGGTCTTGGTTAGAACAAATGGCAGGATGACTGCCGGGGCTTATATCCGTTGTGGATTTAAGAGAACCTCTCGGTCATTTAAAGTCACATGTTTTAAAATATGTGGACTTGACCAGAATATTGATAAGTCTTTCGTAGACTGGATATCAATATTGGTAAAATAGTAGTATTAGTGTTCATGAATGATAACACTGCAACGGTTGGAAACAACATGGGTGTGCTATCTGAAGTCGGAAACTGACACGCCAAGATTCTCTGGAAGAGAGAATTGGACTATATTTTAAGAAATTGATTTGGTCAAATTCACAAGAATGAGTCATTGGATATCCCATCCGTCTTATTGGTTAAGATGATCTTGCATATACGTGTGCAACATTCAATGAGAGTAGTCCTACCCTACCTCTCAGGAATGATTCTCTAAATCTTCGGATAAGAGGATATGGGATAGAGTCTCTCTTGGATAATGGAAAGTCAGGTTATCACAAGTCAATAGTAGTCGAATCTCGGATTCGAGCATTGAATAGCGGTTTAGTACGTCCTCAAGTATCTTTAAAGAACGAGGAATAATGTGCTTGTATATTCGGGTGCAAACTTGAATATTGCTGACTACACTGATTTTGACTTATAGTTAGATTGAGGATGATCGTTGGGATGATCTCGGGCTCAGTGTTTACTCATTGTGATGGAGCTATAGTCTGGAGAAATCCAGCACCGCCAATTCGACTTTAATTAATCGGATACGTAGCAGCTAGAGTGGCGATATAGCTTAGGAATTTGCTTCCAGATCTGGGCAAATTCCAGGTCTGGTGAGCTGATATCACTTTATTGTGAAAACCGTGAAAAGATAGCTTAGAAGGATCTTCTCAGTCACTAGAGGTCAAATTCCGCTTGATTAGATGGACCGGCGACGTTTCGATCCTAAAGATCGTCTCGAGCCGACAACCTAACTAATCAGTGTACCAAGTCGAGTGCTTGGAGGGTACGGCATTGAGGGATATGTCTCATATGCTTTTACAGCAAGTGGGAGAGTGTTGTGAATAATATGAGAAAGGGTGTGCTCTAAAAACAATCGTTGCTTGTCATTTCGTGCAAGTGGGAGATTGTTAGGTGTAGTGCCCGAAAGACAATTTGTGTAATTGTTTTTTGATAATGGATAACATAATTTATCTCACCTTATTACTTGCTTTGTGCTGTAAGTAATACACTGCTGCAAACCATAAGTATATCTGTATGTAACCGCTTAACTCAGTGTATGACATGCACGCGAGGATTGAGTTAGTGGTGATATTGATGACGGTCAACTTTATACCTTTATTTATCTATTTATTACCCCTGATTCTAACTTAAATGGGCTTTAAGTGGTTAATAATTAGTCGTCTCGTGCATAAAATTACACCCGAACCGAGTTACGACTCGTTATTGTAATTAGCCATTTTATTATATTATTTGATATTACAAGCCTTGTTTTATGTCTTATTTATAGTGGGCTGATTCGGAAGCAATTTAGCTGGACTTCGGAGTGGGTAGAAGCACCAAGACGGACCAGGCGAATCCTCAGGCTCGCTGGCAGCGAGCCCTACTCTGGCTGCCAGCGAGTTGACTAAATTGTCCCTGCTTCTCCAGATGCGTTTTCTATCTCGTTAGGGTTTAGGATTTACGAATTAGGTCGGCTGACGGCTATTCTAAGTCGGTTTACAGCCTATATAAACTCCCTTTCATTAGTCAGTTTGAACATCAACTCATAACACAAATCCTCAGTTTCTCAGAGTAGTTTTTATACAAATTTCGAGCAGCAATAATGTGAGTTATTTGTATTTATTTCTTCTTTGTTCTTTGTAGTTAAGTCCCCCCCCAATTATTGTTTATCGTTTGAGGTTGTTCGTTCTTCACCGAACGATGTAGATCTAAGGATACGATATGAGGCAGTGGGGATTCCTTGTCTATGAGGATCCACACGCCCAGATCTGTTATCTGGTGATCTATAGATGACTTTGGTATGATCGACAATCGTGTTTCTAGTAGATCTATATAATTGCTTTATGAATCTCTATTTTATCCGTTACGTATGTAGAAACGCTAAGATTTAGATTTTCGCCGCGTCAATCTTTCCACGTCTTTATGGTGTGATTGTCCACCTAGAATTTCTTATCTTAGTAGGTATGGCTACGGCTACGTGGCTCGTCTGTTTTAATTAGCATATTATTAGGAAATAACAATATAGGACTCCTAGGTCGGCTCATGAATTGATCTTCCGGGACTTTCAGCGAGATCTAGATTTGTTCTGTATTCGGGAAATGCATGCACCTAGTTATACGTACATCGTAGATTAACATGATACCTAAAAAGTTAGTGTTAATGGAACGGAGACTGATGCGATCGCTTAGGAAGTACGCCTAACCACATGAATATTGCCTAGGTGAGGAATACGGTTAATATCGGCATCCTTAGTTTTGTAAGCGTGCGAGTTATATGAGATGGAGGCCTACGAAGCGAAGTCACGTAATGTAGCACAGTGATCTAGATGGCCTAACCGGAGCTAGATCTAGTTTAGGGGATGACTCCCATAGCCAATATAAAAGAAATACGAATCGGGTTAATAGTTGTCGAGTCTAGTTTAATTATATAGAGTCCCTAGATCCAAACGATAACATAATAATTGTGGAGGTTAATTACGTTGTCTTTGTTGTGTTGTGTCGAGTCGAGTCCTTTATCTTTCTTGTCTCTTGTTGGTCGTAGACCGCTTTGTGTCCTTGACATGAATAATTAATTGTTTGTATATAAATGACCCACAATTGGTTCCCTGTGGGATCGACCTTGATTCGCTATAGCTAAACTACGATGGACCTAGTCCTCTTGCTAGTATTGATTTATGGTGGTCAAGTATTTTATCATCACTTGATCTACGTCATCAGATATACTTAAACTATTAGTCCGTGGTGAACTTAATCAGAGTTTAGGGTCTCATGATTAAAACACCAATAATGCGCCCAAAACACCTTAGGGTGTGATAGTCTTATCCGGACTATCGGTAGAGGGTACCTAAGTGGGGCATTTATATATGATGGCATGATCTAAACCCCCTTGTAGGAAGTTTGGATCCTTTATTTATGATATGTAGTTTATAGACCGTGATCCATCCGCTGCGCAAAAATCTGTTTTGTACAGATCTGAGCTCCTACATACTTCATGTGGTATCGGAGCCAGGTTCCACGATCTATGAATTATATTCATAGATAAACGATTTAAAAGGAGTGGAATTGCATGTAGATATATTTTTTTTAAATATGCATATGTGATTGGTTGTTGTGGTTGAAGAGATGGATTGGGGTTGGCACTGTTTACCCGTTTGATCTATTGTAAACTCATATAAATTCGTTATATGTGTTGGTCCCTTGAAAAGGCTTTAGTTAAGTTTAGAGGGGGGGTGAATAAACTTAACACTTAAAACTTTGGAGTTAACAAATTCTGCAATTTCAAAGAGACTGCCGATACTTCAAGAGTCTGCTTTGAGACCTCGTGACTTTCTTTGATAGACGAGAGTTCATCTGACAGATTCAGCTTTGCTGAATTTGTGCAATGAATAATATCAAAATTAAGCCTTGTTACTTGTTGTTAAATATGTTACTAAGTATTAGATACTCATTAGTGTATGTGTGTGATTTCGGATTGCTTGATTCAAAGAGTTGATATGAATAATGACTAAGTGCGAGAAAATAAATGCGTAAGTAAGTAGAGAGATTTTTATAGTGGTTCCAGGTGATGTAATCTCTGACGCCCACTCTTCTCTGTGATGTTGGAGGAAATTCACTAGTAATCTTTGAGTTATCTGTTACAAAGAATCCTAGGTTGCTTGTCCTTCACCAATAACTATGGCTTCACAAACCGAAAACTAAGAATGTGTAGGATTGTCTTTGCTCCTGAGTCTTCCACTGGTCCTTGAAGGGTAGAATTGCCTCTTCACCAGCTCCACCACAAACCAACAGTCTTTCACACCTAACAGATGCTTCACTGTCTTCAGCAGGTTCTTTATAAAATAAAGAATGAATCAAGTAAATGATTCGATTTGCAAAGACTTGATTAGGATGATATAATCGGCTGACTTGCGGTCTTCAAGTGTGTATGCTTGATACAAGCTTTAACACAGAATGCACTTGAAGAAAAATAACTAGATCAGCAGCCTTAAGCTCAGTAAGTTCAGCAGGGTGTTTTTCAGCTCAATGTTATCACTTGAAGTTTATACCAAAATTCATCATCTTCTTCTTGAGTTGAAAGTCCTCTATTTATAGGTAGGAATGCATGTGACTTGAATTTGAAATTCAAATGTGACCGTTCCTTGTATTTGTCCCATCCTCTTGCATTCTCGTCACTATTCATAGGATCGACATTGTCAGATTACTTTTGACAAAGGCGATCTGGCCCACCCTTTGACTTGTATCCAATGGATAAAAATATGGATCATCCCAACGTCTTTTTAATCTCACCTTTGATTTGCTTGATAAGTCGAGGTAGTTGGTTTGTTCTTATCCATGTAACTTCCCAATAATCTTGAATTAATCGAGGTATATATATCAAATGAGTTCATCATCTGCTTTGTAAAACCAATCATCTCTTGAACATCATATTTTTGTCTCAGAAATATAATGCAATTGAATCCTTATATCCAACTTGTGTTTGTGAAGTTGGTTTACATCATTTAAAATATAACTAAGTTCCAAACATCATCCAACTTGTGGAACTTAGACCTTCTACACAAGGTATATGTAATCAGTTTAGGTCATCACAGACTTGCCTAAATTCTGATCCCATATCCTTGACATTAAATACTAAGTTTGATCCCTTAGCCTTCATTTCATCGAGTTTGAACCCTCACCCTTGATCTTCGGTCTTCAAGAGAGTTGCACATCCCCATCGACCTATCTACCCTATCGACCTAGACTAGTCTCACGATAAACGATCAAGTGACCTTTTACAAAGGCTTGTTTGATCAAACCTATTTATGAATCAAACTCTAATAAACCTATACATTTTATCTAGACATCTTTTTGCCTTTGCACTATAACAGCTAGTATGGCACTCATCATCAAAACCGAGAAATAAGTCCAACAATTTCCCCTTTTGGTGATGATGCCACTACCTCACCTAATCAACAAAGCAAAAGATAAAAACACAAACAGAACAAATTTAGTCAATTCTCATTATAAATATTTGTTCTGATTATTACAACTAGATACAAAGAAAGATAAACAATGAAAAGTAGGCGATCTATTGTCTCTTTTCTCTTTCTTGTCTAGCCTTCTCACTTGCTCTTGATAGGCTCGATCTCTTCTCTTCTATCATTTCAACCATCCATTCATTCTCAATAAGTGTAAAGTCAATATAAGAATTGACTTGTTTCCACCAATTCCATGCTTCAGCAGGGACAAGATTGATCTCGATTCACCCAAGCCAAACTTCATATACTGACTCCTTAAATTCAATCGGTGAATCTTTTGCTTTTGTAATTGGCAAAGACCTTTTCACCTCTGCTACTCCTTCTATCTCACGGTAGATGCTCTTAAAGCTCTAATCCTTGCCTCCCAAAACTTCAAACTCAAGAAAGAGTTAAGACCTTCATGAAATCCCATGTCACGATAGGGTCTCCTTCGTTATGAAACTCTTTCTTGTCTTGTGATAGGAGATCATCGAGAAGTTGCACTCTGCCAGTACAAAGTTGCCTAAAGGCATTTGTATCATCAGTCCATCTCTTCGTGCAAAGAGTCGGCAGCCTCCTTTGTCGCGGTGATTGGCCTCTTCCCCTTAGTGACATCATCAACAAAACGTGAGATGAGGCCATGAATAGCTTCCTCGTGATACTATCACTCTGTGTAATTGACCGCCATAGTTCCGGTTCTAGTATCAAGTGAAGTAATCCTTGATTGCGTGGTCTCTTCCATCTGTTGATCCTTTCAAGAAATTTGGGATCAGGCATAGCGAAGTTGTTGTGCAAACCGCAGTGCTCGCTAGATTTAAACAAGCTTGTCAAGTTTTTGATGAACGGATGTAAGTTGATCTTTCAAAAACTTGTCCTTGATTGTATTCCCTTGCTTGATATATCTTACATCATATATTAGATCATTCACAAACATTTTGAGTAGATGCAAAGTTTGAAGCAATCAGATCGTTAGATTGTCTATTATCATTTACCATCTTCATCGCTTCTTCAAATCTCTGTTTTGTTCGTTCAATTGAGTTCTTAATCGTTGCATATCATTTCTTACGCTTCTTAACTCATTGACAACTTCAATTGGCACTCCATGGCCATTCTACTATCAGTAGATCCATCGCCAGAGCTCCTCAACTCTATATTGTGCTGTTGTCTGGCCGATGACCATGGCTCTACTCAAATCTCTCCCGCAGGGAGGTCCTTCCTCAACCATTGCACCAAGAACATCTTCAAGGATAGGATCTTGTGCAGGTTCTTCAACAACTCCTTCTTCTCCAAAAATTTGAAATTCTTCATCACTGTAGTTATAGTCCAGCAGCTGCTCATCCTCATTAATTGCTAGATCTGCGACTATCTTTCCCTACAATGGCCTTGGCTCCAGCAGGCTCCACTACAGCAGCCTCATCAACAACAGGGATTTCCTCCAAACCCAAATCTGGTTCCAACCTTTGTCCAGTCTTTGTTTGAGACTCAAAGACACTGCACTCTCCTGTTCAACCTTTGTCCAGTCTTTGTTTGTATCCCAAAGAACTGCACCTCCTCTTCAACTTCCCGTGGATTGAATATATTGGTATTATCCACTTGGAAACCTTCAGCATGACCAATCTTGTGCAGGATGATGGCAGTTTTAGTCAGAGTGCCTTCAATGTCAAATCCGTCTTGATATTCAATTGACTCTTCAGAGCTGGCACTAGGTTCATTGAAATCAGCAACCTTTTCTCCATCCAAATCCTCACTCTGTCCAGCATCAGTTTGTGCAGTAGGCTCTACAACATAGAATGTACTTGGTTCATCAGTCAGCCTCAGAGTAATGCCTTCATTGATCAATGCCTCCAGATCATCCATGGTGAGATCCTGTAGATCCTCATCCATCTCTCCATCTCTTGGCCCTCACAGAGACTTACCAAGAGTTAGTTGGTCGTTGTTCGGATGATTCATGTGCCAAAGTGCAGCCCCACTTGATTCTCCCGGTCCAGAGGAAAGTCTCTCTACTATCGATGATGAGGAAGAATCATCAGGACCATCTCTTGGATCTCTAAATTTGATACCCTCCTCCTTCTGTTGCTCATCAAATAAATCCATCAATCTTGATTGCAGCAAGGTTGTATCAATCAGATCCACCAAGTTCTCCACTCCCGATTTGCCAAAAGCCCATTCTTCAAGATCTGTCATTGGTTCAAGAAATGGCTTTTGTCTCTTATAGAAACCAAACTTCCATTGGAAATAATCGGCAATTTCTGTGAAGTTTGGGATCTACATACTCTTCGATTTTCTTGCTCTTTTCACATGCCTCTCAAATGGCATAAAAGATCTTCTCGGGAGCGAGCTCAGTTGCTTGTTGACCTCCAAAGGATCCAACAAGCGAGATTCAAGGTATCTTCTACTGATGTTTGAAAGTCACAGATTGTCGTGATTGTTCATTTGTGCCTACTACTTCCATCTCAGATCACACTTGGTTCCCCACGACTTATATGCTCATCGCCAGGTTAGCAGCACCGCTCTTCCCCCGAACTATTGCCAAATTTGCAGTGGTCTTCAACCAAGTCTTTAATCACCTCTTCAACCACCACAAGAGAGTTCAGTTCGGTGGTTTGTTGTGGTTCATCGATGGATGCTACAAAGAGAGCTCGTGGTCGATGATCGCTGCAGTACATCCTCTACAGATTGCTCAAAAACAACCTGTTCAGCATCAGTGGACTTGTTAACTTCTTCATTGGAGGAATCACTGATAACAACTGGTGGAATGATAGTTAGAGGCTCAGCTTCAATGACCTCTTCTTCTTCCTCCTCTAATGATGCTTCTTCTTGGGCCCTCTGTGCCTCCAAATCTTTCAACTCTTTCCCTTGCCATATTTCTTCTTTTGGCAACTTCCTTCATCCTCTTGGATAGGGGTTCATCATCATCATCTTTTCTAGTCAATTTTCTTTTTCTACTTGCTTCCTTCTGTTGTTCTCTAAGAATTTCACCAACAGTTTTTCTTGAAGCTACAGCAGGGTCAGTAACCTCCACTTGACCCTCAGCAGACTCAACAGTCTGTGCTGTTTCCTTTCTTGTTCTTTTTGATTTCAGGACTTCTGTAGTCTTTCTAACATCAGCACTCTTCTTCCTCTTTCCAGCAGTTTTCTTTGGTGCAGCAGGTTTGATGGAAATCTTCATGGTTTGCTGAACCTGCTCACCACCAGTATCACCATCATCTCCATCATCATTATCATCACTGCAGCCTTCTCCGGCAATTTCTTCATCATCATCAAGTCCAGGAATTGCATAATCAATCTCCTTCTTGTATCTAGACTGATTAATATCCACAGGTGCTACATCAGGAATTTCAAGATGATTCAGCAGAGTCTGGACCATTAATCCTAAGGGCAGTGCCTTGGACTTCCTCTTCCCTAAACTCTCTTCCTTGGCCACTTTCTTCATATAATGAATAAAGTACCTGGCCCAGTCAAACTTCATGCTCCTACAGATGATAATCATTAACTCTATCTTGGGTCCTGATAGAGTGTCCATACTGCCAGCTAGCCCAAGTATGTTCTTTGCAATGAGCTTGCTCAGCAGACTGTATTCAATACCAATGTATTTGCAGTTGATGCCTGGAACGGATTTGATTTACGCATCTGCCTTATCGATCTACAAACGCCAATTTGTCCAATCCCATTGCTTCAGGATTGACAGAGCCATCCACCACTTCAACAAATCCAAAAACTTCCTCAGCAGACCTGGGAAACTTCAATTTCGCCCATTTCTGGCGATCTTAAATGCTTGATTCCTTCCTTTATTTGAATGTTTCTCCGTAAACCGACAACATTTGTATAAGAAATTGTGTCCGATCTTATGTTTAACACATTTTCCAGACCGACATACCTCCTTATTCTTCGACCAATGTTAATGGCGATTCGATTCTGTTTGCATCTTCAACAAAACCTCTAACACTTTGGCTTGATTCAATTTGCACATCAACTTTTTCCGCCATTATAATGAGAAGAATGAGAAGAAGAAGATTGAATCTTAAATCTGTGTTCACACAAAGGTAACGATTGCGATGATAAAGCGATTTGCAAGTGACGATTCGCTTTGAGTAATAGTCCGAATATATAGACAGAGAGGTAGTTGAAACTGTCTTTGCACGTATATTGATGTAACCACGATTAATCCGAATAAATTTTGTCTTGACACGTGGCCCATTACTCCACCATAACGCTTGTAACCGTTGGATGGTTTAACTGTGGTAATAATGGATAAAATAAATATCCCGCCAAATCGCTTTTTGACCTTAATAACTTTGGTGAGTAAAGTTCCCTTCAAAGAAGGTATCCTTCACGAGGTGGGCTCAAGATCTGGCGATAATTTGCTTCAATGACCTGGCGATAAAGTGACTCTGCTTGATCCTTGTTTTCTCCTTGTTTTGTTCAATTGATAATACAAGATGAGGTTTAACACCAATGATCGATCCGTCAAGTGAGCTCACCCAACATGACAAAGACCAATCCCTTGGCAACCTCATTTGCTCAATTGTTCAAACATAAGTACATGGAATTGTTGATACTAATGACTAATCACGCTAAGTGAGCTCACCCAACATAGCAAAGACTAATCCCCTTGGTGAATTCAAAGACAACTGCTTTGAATATCAGTCAATCTTTATAATTCCAAGTTCGGTCCTTAATTTGGCAAATCTTTCACTATCAAGTGGCTTAGTGAAAATATCGCAAGTTGATCTTGATAGGGATGTATAGAACCACCACATCTTTCCTTTCAACATGATCTCTTATAAAATGATGTCTCACATCAATGTGCTTGGTTCTTGAATGCAAAACAGATTTTCTCGTGATTGCAATTGCACTTGTGTTGTCACACATGATTGGAATTTCCTTTCTTCAATTCCATAATCCCTTAATTGTTGTCTTAGCCATAGTACTTGTGCACAAAGAACTTCCAAAGCAACAATGTATTCGACTTCAAAGAGTGGAAGTTGAAATAGAATTCATTTCTTCTGTGAACCAGAGACCAGTCTATTTCCCATTAAGCGATTGTGTTCTCGAGGTGCTTTTTCTATCAATCTTGCATCCAGCATAATCGAATCTGAGTAGGATATTACCTTGAAGCTTCCTTCCTTGGAATACCAAATTCCTACTCCCAAAGTCTCTTTTAGATACTTAAGAACTCTTTTGACAGCACCTAAATGACTTTCTTTAGGTTTGGATTGAAATCTTGCACAAACACTACAGCAAAGGATATATCAGGTCTGCTGGCAGTGAGATACAGAGACTTCCTATCATCCTTCGTACAAAGTCCGATCAACATCTTTGCCTTCTTTATCTTCATCCAATCTGATGTTTGTACTCATAGGAGTTGAGCTCTTAGTGCTGTTTTCCATACCAAATTTCTTCAGCAACTCTTTGGTATACTTGGTTTGATGAATGAAGATTCCATCTTTCAACTGTTTAACTTGCAATCCCAAGAAGTAATTCATTTCTCCCATCATACTCATTTGGAATTTGCTCTTCATTAGATTTGCAAACTTTTCACAAAGTAAATCATTCTCAGAACCAAAAATTATGTCATCCACATAAATTTGTACCAGAGCAGGGTGTTGTCCCCTTCACTGATTCTGAAAAGTGTCTTGTCATTGTCCCTTTTGTAAAACCATTGTCCACCAAGAATTGAGATAGAGTCTCATACCATGCTCTTGGTGCTGTTTCAATCCATAAAGTGCTTTGTTGAGTCTATACACTTTATCTTCTTGATCTTTAACTTCAAATCCAGGAGGTTGCTGAACATATACTTCCTCCTCTAGAATACCATTCAAAAATGCACTCTTGACATCCATTTGATATACTTTGAAGTTCTTGTATGCAAAGATGTGCCAAAAATAATCGATAGCTTCCAATCTTGCAACAGTGCATAAGTCTCATCAAAATCTATTCCTTACGCTTGAGAATAGCCTTTTGCAACTAGTCGGCCTTATTTCTAACAATGGTACCAGATTCATCAAGTTTATTTACTCAGATACCCATTTAGTACCAATGATATTTGCATGACTTGGCCTTTCAACAAGTGTCCAAACTTGATTTCTTTCAAATTCATTTAATTCTTCTTGCATAGCAATTATCCATCTGGATCTCAAATTGCTTCTTCAACAACTTTGGGTTCCATTTGTGAAAGAAAACAAGTAAACATAGCTTCCAGGTTGTCTTCTAGTCCTCACACCTTGTCGTACATTGCCAATAACTTGTTCAGCAGGGTGATTCCTTAACCATTGTGGATTTTGGTTATTTTGATTTTCAGGAATATCATCTTCAGTAGGGTCTGCTGTAGTTTCTTCACTGGGGGGGGCGAGATCCTTGAATTGCTTGATTGTTGCATCAATAACATTGTCACAGGTGTTCAAAAGGGCGATGATCGTAAACTTTTAAGTCATTGAATCTTTCCAAAACTTCAACACAACTGACTGATTTGTTGATCTTAAAGAGTTCACACTCTTTATCTTCCATACCAAGAAACTTAGGTTCATCAAACACAACATTGATTGTTTCTTCATGTTTCAGTTGTTCTTTTGTTCAAGACTCAATGCTCACTGACAGAAGAATATCCTAGGAAAATTCCTTCATCGATTTTGGTTGGAATGTTTTCAAATGAACTTTATGATTTAGAATAAAACATTTGCTTCCAAATGGGTGAAAATAGGATATATTAGGTATCCTTCCATTCCAGATCTCATAAGGTGTCTTCTTCAGACTTCTTGTTTCTTGATGTTCTATTTTGTGTATAGCATGTTTGTATTTGCATCTGCTTCATTTAATATCTTTTCGGTAGCAATGCTTCACAAATCATTGTTCTTCCCGCTTCCTTTAATGTCCTGTTTCTTCTTTCAAAGAACCCCATTTTTCGAGGTGTACCAGCAATGACAAGTTGATGAAGTACACCATTCATGCTCATGATATTCTCTTATAACTTTGTTGAGAAATTCGGTACCACTGATCCGATCTAATCTTTATGATCATTAAACTTTTCTCATTTTGTAATCTCTTCAAAAGATTAGGCAAGCTTTGGAGTGTCTCACTTTTCTTGTTCATGAATATCACCCAAGTGTATCTAGAAAAATCATCCACAACCACTAAGGTGTATTTCTTCCTGTCACACTTGTTGGAGTTATTGGTCCAAAAGATCCATGTGCATAAGCTCCAACACTCTGTTAGTTGATTGTTTAGTCTTTGACTTGAAACTTGACTTTATCTGTTTACCTTTGGCGACATGCATCACGAGATAGCATCCTTCTTGAATGTAATCTCGGGTAAACCAACCACTAACTTCTTCTTCACTAAGCGATTAATATCATCAAAATTTAGATGATTTAACTTCTTGTGCCATAACCAATTGAGTTTGATTTGGTATGCACAATCAGTGAATTTCAGGCTGCGCAGAGACCAATCCACAACATACATGTTTCGTTGCCTTCTACCAGCAAGTACAACTTGATCACCTCTTTCACTAATGACAATACGGTTGTTTTTGTCAAAAGTGACCTTGTATCCCATATCACGTAATTGTCCGATTGCTCGGCCAAGTTGTAATCCGATCCTTCCACATATGCAACATTCTTGATTGTAAGTCCATTTCGATAAGTGTGCCATATCCTCTTGTATAGCAGGTGTATCTTTGTTGCCAAAATTCACCTTTGGACCATCTTTTGCCACAAAATTTGTAAGGCAGTGCTTATTCTTTGTCATGTGTCCGGAACATCCACTTTGTCAAAGTACCGGACACCCTACAAAACAAAGTTAATGCATTTTAGGTACCCAAACTGTTTGGGTCCATAGTGGTCGATGGCAAGCATGACCCTTGGTATGTTTCCATAAGGTCTTCTCCTAAATGTGTCATACTTTGGTTCATACTTTGGTTCATACATGTATTCCACACATCCATAAGTTCTAACAATTAGGTTGTGTAGGAACCACATATGTTTTCCGGCCTTTTGGTACATAATCTTTGTTTGAAATGATTCTTGTTATTAGAAACATTTGCATAACCATAGGTGTGTTTGTCTATTAGAACGATACTGTAATATGGAGTCTCTTTGAGGTCTTGTGTAAGTCCTCTCATTGATTCCATTGCCTAGGTTTTACCCTAGTGGTATGGTTATCTTGATTTGTTTCTAACATTAGATGCAGGAATATTCCAATCATTATCGTGAGGAGCAGTCTACCTTTCCCCACGAGATAAGTATCCTTGAATGATCAACATTTTTGGATTTAGGATTCTTATTCTTGGAATATTTCTGTTTCTTTCCCTTACGTGGTCCAAAGAGACTTGGTAGCAGTGTCTCCGCTATCAAGAGGGCTTAGAAGGTACAATGATCTATTTTTGGATTTATTCTTTTACTAGAGTCGTTGACTTCGAGACTTTCGATTTTGCTTCTTTGAGGCATTCTCATTTGGTTTATTGCTTCAATGACCTTTTTGGGAGATGGATCTAGTGCAGGCACAAACTTAGGACCAATTCTCGTACTAGGTTGAGAACCTTCTTGGATCCACTCTTGTTAGATTCTTTGAGTTCCAAATCCAAGCCCAGTTCTATCTCCATAAGGCTTTCCGATTTGTATGCGTGATTGGAACAAGATGGTTCAAAGAGATTCGAGAGGTCAGCTGGATGTTCAAAGCAGACTTATCTTGATTCGTCCAACATCTTTTCCTTACCTTTGAAAACCCTTAATTCAACTTTCAATCTTCCAACTTCTAACTCAAGAGCCTCTTTTCAGCCTTCACAATCTCATAACCAGATTGTATTATCCTTAGTTGATTAAGGATGGCATCCAAAGTCTCATTGTTGTCGAATTTCTAGGATTTGAACCACAGGTTGATTCACAATCACTTCAGCAGGAGTGTTTATAGATCTGATTGTATACCTCCTCGATTTCATCCATGTTGGCCATCAAAGCATAATCCTCCATATCAAAAACTTGGTCTTTGTGTCATCCGATTCATTTCCTTTTTGATCCCACTTCATATCCCGATTCATCCTCAAAGAACCATAGCTTTCTTGCCAGGTCTCCTTTGTTGACTCTTGGTCTTGATGAGAGTCGGACAATCAGTCTAAAATGTCCAGGCTTCTTACAATTGAAGCAGAGATAATCGTGTTCCTTGCCTTGTTTCAACTCAGGCAATCAGTCCAAGTGTCTGGTTTCTTGCAATGAAAGCATAGATAGTCATTATCTTTCTTTGGTTCTTCTTTCTTTTCAGAGAGGCCTCTTTGTGAAATTTCTTGTAGGGGCCTTTCCGGTCTTCATCATTCGATTTTCTTGCTCAAGAGGGCAATTTGCTCTTGCATTTCATCTAGCATATCATCCTCGTCCTCCCGATGTTTCTTCATGATGTGAAGCGACCAATGCAGATGGTCTTTGGCTCTTCCTTTTCGATTCAGCACTAACTTCTTACTAAATTCATAAGCCTTAAGATCGAGAACAGTTTGAAAGTGTGTCTTCCTCATGCACTTTCTCATTTCTTCAATTGCGATCACCTTCATTTTCCAAACATCTCTTGCAGGTAAAGCTTCCAAGATTTTGGTGTTTACTTCCTCCTTTGAATAACTTACACTCGCAGAGTAAGTTCATCTAAGATTGCATTGAATCTGGACTCCATTTGCTCAATGGTTTCATTAGGTAGCATTTTGAACTTTTGAAACCTTTTTCCGCCACACCGATTTTGTTCTTCTTTATTGCATCGGTGCCTTCACAGATTAAGTGAATCTTATCCCAAAGTTCCTTTGCGATCTTGCAATCTTTGACTTTCATGTACATATTGCTATCCAAGGTTACGTAGATGATATCAAAAGCAATGTTGTTGAGGTTTGCTCTTTCCTGCCTGTCTTGCATTCCATTCTCTCTTTGGTTTAGGAATGTACTCGATTCTGTCACCCACTTTATTCGCCTTTGTAATCTCCAGGTGGTCCTTCGGGCTTAGTACATCCATCATCTCATCATGAGTAGCGACAAGATATGCCACGCATTCGACGTTTATACTCATCAAATCTATCAAGAGAGCACATCAACATGGTTCTAGCATACCGTGTGTTATCCATGATGCAAGTCTTGAAAATCAAGAACTTGAAAGAAAGTTTTAAAGAATTTTCACAAGCACAACAAGTAGGATTCCTTGAGCAACGAAGCCTTTGCTCCGATACCAATTGTTGGTCCCTTGAAAAGGCTTTAGTTAAGTTTAGAGGGGGTGAATAAACTTAACACTTAAAACTTTGGAGTTAACAAATTGCAATTTTGACCTACCGATACTTCAAGACGTCTCTTTGAGACCTCATAGCCTGGCCGATAGACGAGTAGTCTCACCGACGATTCGATTCTTTGAATTTGTGTGGTGGAATAATATCAAAATTAAGCCTTGTTACTTGTTGTTAAATATGTTACTAAGTATTAGATACTCATTAGTGTATGTGTGTGATTTGATTTGCTTGATTCAAAGAGTTGATATGAATAATGACTAAGTGAGTAAAATAAATGCAGTAAGTAAGTAGAGATTTTTATAGTGGTTCCAGGTGATGTAATCAGACGTCCACTCTTCTCCCTGTGATGTTGGAGGAAATTCACTAGTAATCTTTGAGTTATCTGTTACAAAGAATCCTAGGTTGCTTGTCCTTCACCAATAACTATGGCTTCACAAAGCGAAAACTAAGAATGTAGGATTGTTGCTCCTGAGTCTTCCACTGGTCCTTGAAGGGTAGAATTGCCTCTTCACCAGCCTCCACCACAAACCAACAGTCTTTCTTTCACACTAACAGATGCTTCACTGTCTTCAGCAGGTTCTTTATAAAATAAAGAATGAATCAAGTAAATGATTCAGTTGCAGCAGCTTGATTAGGATGATATAATCAGCAGCTTGCAGTCTTCAAGTGTGTATGCTTGATACAAACTTTAACATGAATGCACTTGAAGAAAAATAACTAGATCGTGACCTTAAGCTCAGTAAGTTCAGCAGGGTGTTTTTCAGCTCAATGTTATCACTTGAAGTTTATACCAAAATTCATCATCTTCTTCTTGAGTTGAAAGTCCTCTATTTATAGGTAGGAATGCATGTGACTTGAATTTGAAATTCAAATGTGACCGTTCCTTGTATTTGTCCCATCCTCTTGCATTCTGTCACTATTCATAGGATCGATACTTTGTCAGATTACTTTTTGATGATCTGATCATGGCCACCCTTTGACTTGTATCCAATGGATAAAAATATGGATCATCCCAACGTCTTTTTAATCTCAGCCTTTGATTTGCTTGATAAGTCAGAGGTAGTTGGCTGTTCTTATCCATGTAACTTCCCAATAATCTTGAATTAATCGAGGTATATATATCAAAGAGTTCATCATCACTTTGTAAAACCAATCGATCTCTCTTGAACATCATATTTTTGTCTGTAAAATATAATGCAGCTGAATCCTTATATCCAACTTGTGTTTGTGAAGTTGGTTTACATCATTTAAAATATAACTAAGTTCCAAACATCATCCAACTTGTGGAACTTAGACCTTCTACACAAGGTATATGTAATCGTTTAGGTCATCACAGACTTGCCTAAATTTCGATCCCATATCCTTGACATTAAATACTAAGTTTGATCCCTTAGCCTTCATTTCATTGAGTTTGAACCTCGGCCTTGGTCTTGATCTCAAGAGAGTTGCAGACCGGTCATCTTGACCTATCTACCCCATCGACCTAGACTAGTCTGGCGATAAACAATGCTGACCTTTTACAAATGCTTGTTTGATCAAACCTATTTATGAATCAAACTCTAATAAACCTATACATTTTATCTAGACATCTTTTTGCCTTTGCACTATAACAGCTAGTATGGCACTCATCATCAAAACTGAGAAATAAGTCCAACAATATGAGTATAGGAAATTTTGTAATTTATTTGTTGATGTAATTTTAAATTTCCTAGAAATAGATCTGTTATGTTTCTGTTCGTTTTTTCTGTTTTCCCGTTGATTGAGCCGTTGAAACGACAATCCCTCTGGTCAGCATAAAGATCAAAAGTTGATGAATAATACCTCAAAATTTGGTGTCGATCGGAGTCCGTATCGATATCAGATCGCTACAATAAAGTTGCTGCTATAACAGAAAAGCACAGCAGCCATAAAAACCCTAGCTGTGAGTTCGTCGAATTTCTGGAAGAGTTTGGAACGTTGAGAGAAAGATCCGACCGTTCAGATTGACTAACATGGAGTTGTGAACAAGACCTAAAAATTTCAGGTCGATCGGGTTTTGTCTCGATGCCCGATCGGCTCCGGGAAGACACTGCTGCGCCGCAATTATAAACAGATGCAGCAGTTGGATCGGCGAATTTCTGGAGAAAATTGGGCCATCGAAACTCGGATCCAACAGTCCATATTGAAGCAGGAGGAGTGAAGAACAGGCCCCCAAAGTTACGTGACAATCAGAGTTCGTTTGGATGCCCGATCATTGATGAAACGGATCAGCAGCAGATTGTATTTGAAACTAGTAAACCCTAGTTAGGGTTTATTTATTTATTTTCTAATAGGTTAGATACGGGGGTGCCAACGGTCCATCTTGATGTTTATTTTCCGCACTAGTATGTATGCTTAGGATGTATGCGTAGAACCGGAAAATTGCCATTACATGCATCATAACATGAATTCCACTCCATATGCATATACATGTAGAAATTAAATCAAGGAATTAGTTAGGCATGTATACAACACGCGATTAGTTTTAATTAATTGTATGATATTAATTAGAAACTAATTAGGGAAACCGAGGATTCCGGGTTTTGTTAATCGTCATGGTTAGGTGATGGACTCTCGGTGAATCCCACCTTGCGAAAGCATAGGGAGTAAAATCCCGAAACCTCGACGAGATTGCGTTTTTTGTCCGTAGTGTCTACGTGAAAGTTTGATGTTAAGGGATTGAACAATTATGGGCGAATATGGTTCGAAAGTGGTCAAACCATGGATGGGTGGTCAACTGAGCCACGGCTCGATCGACTTAACCCTCCACGTGTGGCGTTTGCAAGGGGGTCCGGCAAGGATGAGCTATCCGACGAGCGACTACGGCTCAACGGAGCTCCTCTAGCCCTGATCCGTCCGACGGCAACTTATGTTCCAACGAATAGGTCGGGTGGGCTAGCCCACATAACCGATACCATTCGGGCCCAAGATTTATTTTTCTTTAAAGATACATCAAGTCCAAAAACGAAATCAGTAAATCCACCACTTTTTCAAAATATTGAGTGGGAGCGGGGAAGGCAACAGCCGACCCCACGGCCTCTACTGTTGACACAAGCAACGTGAGAGAATGGTGACGCCTCGTGCCGGCCTTGGACCGGCCTCCCTAAGGAAGGCCTTCCCCGCTATCAAAATTCAAGGCATGGTCTCCGAAAGGATAGGATTTTGGGTACTCGTCGGGTCACTGACCGACCCAAAGGTGGCACACTCGGGGTCTGCCTAAAAATCTGAAATAGTGGGTCACACTCATTATGGGTATTTTTGGTAATACCTTGGCTGAAAAAGAAAGGTAATCGAGGATTAAAATTGGATGTTCGATTCCATTTAATCATCGAGAGAGTTGATCTCAATTTAGTCGTCACCTCTTTGACCTACCTAAGGCGGCGGCGAGGTGTGAGACTAAATCCTTGGAACGGTAGGATAGACTACGCATTAGTTTATAGTTCCTAAAATCAATTAGTAGTGTATAATTTGGATTTATTTTCTGTCAATTTTATTTACAACAATTTGTATATCTCTATAGGGTACTAGACTGCTAGTGTATTGTTAAGGCCATATTTATATGATTATTAAAGGTTTATTTCATTATTATTTTCCCCACATTTGCATAATTTACATGAGAATTAAGGGTTTAAGTGTAATTATTTAATAAAGATGATTTTAAGAGGGTTGTATGCAAAATTGATGATTTTAAGTGTTGATTTAATGGAATTATTATTATTTGGATTTTATTACATTTTTGCATTGTTTATTTATCATGTAGGAGTTAATTTTCGTGCATATAATGAGGATAAATGAAGCTCAAGTCGAATTATAAGAGATAGAGTTGGAATTGGCTTGACGAAATTGGATAAAGATGAAGAGATCCGATCCTCAGCAGTTCAAACGGGCGTCTACTGATCTTGAACGAGCGTCCAGAAGTGAACTGGCGTCCATGCAGCGTCCAGAATCGTATTTTACATTCAGAGAGTTCAGACGGAGGATGAACGAGCGTTTACTCAGCGTCCAGGCATTCTGGACGGGCGTCCACGAGACCAGACGGGCGTTCAAGGCCGACTTAACCCTAGCCGACATCAAATTCCTATAAATAAAGCGGCAGCCCCAACCCTAATTCATATACCACATAATTGAGATCGCAATTTTACACCAAAAAGCTGCGGCCAGAACCCTAATTCCATAGAGATGAACTTCTCCAACCCAACAATCATCTTCAACATGATTGTTGGCTAAAAGCTGCTGCTGGTGAGTCGACGGAGGAAACCTATCATCAACACAAACCAACTAGAGAGTTCGATCTTTGGATGTTTAGTGAGTTTAAGATCTAGTTTTTCATCACTTTTAACTTATTTGTTTTACATTGCCATGTTTTGTTGAATTATCAATTCTATGAAACGATCTATTTATCCATCTTTATGCTTGAATAAATTTATGAAAGTCTGTTTATTTGAGTTCTCTTTCGTTCAAAGTAATGCATCTAATTGTGTTTTAAGAGATTATGCATGATTAGTTGAGTAAGAGTTTGGAAACAATCTCGTGATTTCGTTTTGATTGCATGTTTAGTTTGTTTGAAAAGAGAAACGAAACCTTAGGAATTTGATTAAAGATATTTGATTGAATTCGTGAATAAATCACTACTAAAAACTATGTCTTTTTAATCACCGTCTAGTTGGATTGTTGGTTGATAGGTGGAACCTAGTCGCCTTGCTGTGTTTTCCTTTAATTGTTTATTAATCGAACCGTTTAGATTAAGTTTAGTTTAAGTTTTAGTTTTATAAACCCTAGTTTCTCTTTGTTTTCTGCACTTTTCTCGCTTGATTCATAATCGACGCCGTCCGCAATAGCAGACGCCGTCCATTAGATTCGTTTCAGACGCTCGTTCACTTTAGTGAACGCCGTCCGCTCTCTTCGTTTTCTTATTTTCTCGCTTGTTTTTATTTCTGTTTTAGTTTTAATTCGAGGTTTAGGTTTTAGTTAGTTTTTGACTTTAGTTTAGATAGATAATTGTGACATAATTGATATAGATTTATATTTGAATCCGATAAACATTCCACTCCCTTAGGACGACCCGTTAACATCCTTTACTACAGATCCTTATACTTGGGGTGTTTCGGTATTATAAATTGTAAAACTCGTTTTTACCGAACAAGTTTTAGGCGCCGTTGCGGGAGTCGGTAACGGTTGTCGGATTCTTCATAGGACAGTTTTACGTGTCAAAGGATCGCTTTTAGCACGCAGTAGTATTTTGGCCGTAACTTTCGGCTCGAGTGTCCGTTTGGAACGCAGGACCCGATTCGAAAGCTCGTTCCGACGCCGACGACGTGGTGAACGCCGTGAGGCCGTTCGATCGTTTTCGAGGTCAAAATCCACTGTTTTCCCTCCATTTTGGCCCTAGAAGATTTCAACACGTTTTTTTTACCGTCCTAGTGCCTTTTCTGTTTTAAATTTTTCGTAGGTAGGTTTCTTTTCTTGTTTCTGTTTCTAGATCCTTTTCTAAATTCGAAAATAAGATATTAATAAAAAATAAAAAAAAATAAAATATAATAATAATAATAACAATAAAACCTTTTGAACGAGCTGCTCAACAACTTGAACGCCCGCCCACCTCAATTCGCCGCCCTTCGAACGAACGTTCATTCAATCTGAACGAAGCGTTCGATTCAACGAACGTCCACTAACACCGACGCTTGATTCATCTGTTCAATCATCATCACTTTTCTTTCTTCTCTTTTCTTCTCTTTTCTCCTCTAAACCATCTAATCTTTTCTAAACTGTTTCTAATCAACCCCAAAGGGTTGATTTCTTCCTTTTCCTTTCTTCCGGTTTATGCAAACGAGAAGTAAGAAGGACTTCGATCTTTGATCCCGAGCCGAACGATCTATCCTTAGAAGAAGGCTTCTCACGATTTGGACAAAATGGCGGATCAAGATCCACCAATTCCAAACCCCGATCCCCAAGCTCGATTAAATTTACTCCTTCAACAAATGCAAGCTCTGCGAAGAAGCGAGAATCGGCAAGTGGCATAAATCAACAACTTCAACAATTCCGCTAAAACCAATTTTAATCAGTTGAACCGGGACCCTACACTCCATATCTTAATCAAGATTTTCTCGAGGGGCATAGACTATTCGCCCTCCCGACATGGGAGGAGTGAACTTTGATCTAAAGAACGGAGTAGTTGCTCTAGTTCGAATAGCTCTTTTCCATGGTAATCGCTCAGGAAGATCCACACGACTTCTTGTCCACATTCGTACAAATCTGTGAAGAGTGCCATTATCCTGGTGTTGATTACGAGATCGTAAAGTTGAAGCTATTTCCTTTTGCTTTAAAAGGTGAAGCAAGCAGATGGTTTAAGTCGTTAGCACATCATTCCCTCCATACATGGAATGATGTCAAAAGAGCCTTCGCTCTTAAGTGGGTTTCACCAGGCAAGATTATGGAGATGAAACGGGAAATAGCTACGTTTGAGCAGATGGAGGATGAGACTGTTGGCAAGGCTTGGGAGAGATTAAATCTGTTGATGAGGAAGTGCCCCAATCACGGATATGATAGACATGAGTTGTTGGAACTATTTTACAGAGGAGTCTCTCAACCTAATAGAGACTATCTTGACTCCACACTCATGGATCCTTCAGGGGAGGTGATGAGATCGCCACTGAGTGGTCGAGACCATCGCCAAGAACAATATGTGGTCGACTCCTAAGAAGACCAATATTGTTAAGAAAGAAGGTACTGCAAGCAATCCTGATACACAACTGTTGGTTGCTCAGATGGAATTGATAAGCAAGCAGTTGGCCAATCTTCAGATGCAGCCTTCTAATTCAAATTATCTTGAAACACAGCAGTGGGACTGAGATGACGGAGGAGGTAAACTTAATGGATAATCAAACCAACCCTTCCGAAACTTCAACGAGAACCAGAACTATTCAGGATTTCAAAGACAAAACTTCAATCAAGCCAAGTTACCACCTGGCCCTTCAAATTCGAATTCTTTCAACTCGAACTATCAAAGGCCAGTTCAGAACTCCCGAAGGCCTCAAGGTGGCTGGAATCAAACTCAGAACAATAATCATACCACCTCATGTGTCCCTCAACACAAATTCGATGAGCTGGTAGACATGGTGAAGACTCTGTCTACTAGTGTTAAAGCAATTGAGAGACAAGTTGGTCAAATGGCAGACCAGCAAGCAAGCAGACCTCACGGTAAACTTCCGAGTTATACCGAGAGAAATCCGAAAGCTGATGTGAATGTTTGCACTGCCATTACACCTCAGTGGGAGTATGGGCAAGAAGAGGAGTTGAATGAAGTAACGTTGAGAAGTGGTAAACAGGCTGGACCCGGCAAGATGTCGGGAAACAAGTAGCCCCTCCTGACGCCATGAGTTCAGGAGGGGGAAATTAGAAACCACATGCCGAAGAAAGCAACGATGAGGAGCTTAGTGACAATTCTTCGGAGGATGAAAATAATTCTGATGATGAGGAAAGGAAGGAGAGTCAGGAGGCTGTACCCCTGACTAAGAAAAAGGAAGAAAAGTTTGTGAGATGGAAGGATAAGGAGGATGAGGCGATAAAGAATCAGGCCACGAAGAATGATAAAGCCCTTCCTTATCCACGAAGAGCAAGAGAGAGCCTCGCCAAAGACAAGCGATATGATGGGGTGAGGAGGATACTTAGGGACACTAAAGTGAGTATGCCCTTAGTGAGGTATTGTATGAAATGCCTAAATGTACTAAGTATCTTAAAGAATTGCAGTGGGAGCAAGAGAAAGCTCAGGGGATGGTGAAGAAGTGTTTCGCGAGGATTGCGTGATGGTTTCGCTGAAAATCATTTGTTAAGCGAGGTGACCACTGGCGGACCTTCAATATCCTCGCGAGATTGAAGGCCATTTGTTCAAAATGTCTTATGCGACTCAGGGGCCTCTATTAATGTGATGCCATTAAATGTATGCAAGAAGCTCGGGCTAGACAAAAGAATGCGAGAACGCCCGATTTCTCTTGAGATGGTAGATAAATCTAGCCGATCTGCATCCGGTTGTGTAGCTAATGTGCTCCTTCAAGTTGAACATTTAGTCTTCCCTACCGATCGGGTTATTCTAGACTATCCACACGATAAGGAGATGCCTCTAATTCTAGGCCGAACCTTTTAGACACTTCTAACGCTCTCATCGACTCACGCAAAGGACAGATTACTCTTAGAATCGGTGACACATCCGTCACCTTCACACGAGGACACATCCCGAAAGAGCCGTAATTGATGAAATATCGTTTGTCGAAGCTATCTATGAGGACGAAAAAGATGCCTACTTGGAAGAAGCGAGAGGAGTTGACAGAGATAGGTGTTTTGAAGTCATGGACATTGAGGATCCGCCGATCATGCGGACCATCTTCTAATTCATTTCAAGCCGTAGGCATTGACGAGTCATCTTCACTCGCCACACTGGGCTGTTATTGAGTTAGAAGCATGGAGATGCCCAAACAACAAACGATGATTTCAAAGAAGCGAGTGAGTCAGGAAGACTTCATCCCTGGTGAAGAAGAAGCTCGATGGGTAGTTGGGACGAGGTAGAGTTTTGAGAGAAGCTACTCATTAGGAAGTAGATGATCGGGAAGAATTTGCGTAAGAGCTTAAAGATGAAGAGTTAAGAAAAATGATCGATCACAAGAAAAAGGAAGCAAGTGTTGACCGGAGGATTCCGATGGATGATTTGATCCAGTACCTTTTTGGGGTTGAGCCTCGGGAAGATGAGGTGTTCATTGTCAACCACTTCAAGCTCATAAGGAGAAAGGTGGCCCGTTAAAGTCTAGTATTGAGCAACCACCTACCGATTTAGAGCTTAAACCGCTTCCAAAACACCTTAAGTATATCTTTCTTAAGGATGGAGATAAATTGCCTTTGATCATTTCTTGAAACTCGACACTGAGCAAGAAGCACACGGTGATAGAAGTGCTTAAGAAAAACATCCTCGCGTTCGGTTGGCAAGTGGGTGATATCCGAGGATCAGCCAGACATATGCATGCATAAAATCCGAACGGAGGAAGGCGCTAAAAGGTAAGACAACCTCGTGAAGGTGAATCCGCATATGCAAGAGGTTGTCAAGAAGGAGGTTATAAAGTGGCTTGACATGGGAATCATCTCACGCAATCGCCGATAGCGAGTGGGTCAGCCCTACTCAAGTTGTGCCAAAGAAGGCGGTATTACGGTTGAAAAGAATGAAAAAGGGAGGAAGTTGCCCTACGCCTCGTGGATCGCTCTGAGTCTCAGATCGACTATCGTAGATCGAATGAAGTCACCGCAAAGATCACTTCCCTTACCCTTCATTGACCAACTAATTGAAAGACCGAGTGGTCACAAGTATTATTGTTTTTTCGATGGATACTCGGTTACTTCCGGATAGCCATCGACCCTAATGACCAAGAGAAGACCACGTTTACGTGTCCATCTGGTACTTTTGCTTTTCGCAGAATGCCATTCGGCTTATGCAACGCACCGCGACTTTTCAACGGTGCATGTTAGCCATATTTGATGGACTTGTGGAGCAATGCATGGAGGTCTTCATGGATGACTTCTCGCCACGGCGATAGCTTTGATGAAATCTTAAAGAATCTAGATATGGTACTCCAACGGTGTGTTGAGAAAATCTGGTGCTTAGCGGGAAAAATGCCATTTTCTAGTAGGCGAAGGAATCGTTTTGGGACATAAGGTGTCCAATCTTTGGTATTCAAGTTGATAAGGCTAAGGTGAAGCCATTGAAAGGATGACGTACTCCTAAGGCGGTGAAAGAGGTACGAGGTTTTCTAGGACACGTTGGCTTCTACAGCGGTTTATTCGAGACTCTCTACTATTGCCAAGCCTTTATCAAATCTTTTGAAAGATGATGTAGATTTCTTGTTCGATGCGAAGTGCAAAGAAGCTTTCAATTGTCTGAAAGACAAGCTTATCAGTGCCCCTATTTTAGTTGCACCTGACTGGACCAAGCCTTTCGAGTTGATGTGCGATGCCTCTAATTACGCCGTAGGCGCAGTTTTAGGTCAAAGAGTTGATAAAAGGTTCAGGCCCATTTATTATGCGAGCCGCACCTTGAACCCGGCTCAATGCAATTATACCACAACTGAGAAGGAATTCTTAGCTGTTGTTTTTGCCATTGACAAGTTTAGAAGTTATCTTCTAGGATCTCAAGTGATTGTATGGACAGATCATGCAGCTTTACGCTACCTTATGGATAAAGCAGATGCCAAACCAAGGTTACTTAGATGGATTTTAATTCTACAAGAGTTTGACCTTGTGATTAAAGATAAGAAAGGTAGTGAGAATATTGTGGCTGATCATTTATCTCGCTTAGTAAATGAGGGTGTGAGAGAATCACAATGATATAGGCATTGATTTTCCGACCGAGCAATTGATGAAGCTTGAAGCGGTTAGGCCGTGGTATGTCGACTACGTCAACTATTTAGCGAGTGGTCATTTAGAGGATATGACATATCAGGAGAAGAAAAAGTTCTTTTCTGATCTCAAATATCTCGTATGGGAAGATCCTTATTTGTTCAGAGTTTGTAATGACGGGTTGCTTCGAAGGTGTGTTCCTGAGCATGATCAGTGGGATATCCTAGAACAATGCCATAGCGGTCCTACCGGAGGTCACTATGGAACACCCAAGACAGTTGCAAAAATCCTTCAAGCTGGATTCTACTGGCCGACTCTGTTTAAAGATGCAGAAGCCTTTTGTAAAGGTTGTGATAGGTGCCAGAGAACTGGACGGCAGAGTAGTAGGATGGAAATGCCACTTAAGCCCATTCTTGAATGCGAAGTTTTCGACGTTTGGGGCATAGATTTTATGGGACCCTTTCCTTCTTCGTGTGGTAATAAATATATCCTCGTCTGTGTGGATTATGTTTCAAAGTGGGTCGAGGCCATAGCTACTCAAACTAATGATCACAAGGTTGTAAAGAAATTCTTGCAAAAGAATATCTTTACTAGATTCGGCTGTCCGAGAGCACTCATTAGTGATGAAGGTACTCACTTTTGCAATGCGCCGCTTGACAAGATCCTTGAGAAGTATGGTGTCAAACATAAGATTGGTACACCATATCATCCTCAAACTAGTGGCCAAGTCGAGGTAAGCAAACGAGCTTGAAAAGAATTTTTGAGAAGACCGTGAACAATAATCGATCTAATTGGAGTCTTAAGTTGGACGACGATTGTGGGCTTATCGTGATCGCATTTAAAACCCGATGGGCACGTCACCCTTCCAAATGGTCTATGGCAAAGCTTGTCATTTACCGTCGAACTTGAGCACTGAGCTTTTCGGGCAATTAAATTCTTAAATTTCGATAGCCAACTCTGTGGGGAGAAACGGTTGTTACAATTGAAGGAGCTCGACGAATTCAGACTCCGTGCGTACGAGAATGCTAAGCTTAGCAAGGAAAGAACGAAGATGCTCCATGACGCTAAGATCAAGGACCGAGAATTCAAAGTTGGTGAAATGGCTCTACTCTATAATACTAGACTTCACCTGTTTCCTGGTAAGCTAAAGTCTAGATGGTCTGGTCCATTTGAGATTCTCGAGGTTAATCCAAGTGGAGTAATTACTTTGAACGGGTATGGTAATCAAGCTTTTAAAGTGAATGGCCATAGACTTAAGAAATATTTTGGGCAACCAAAGGAAAAGCCTGAGATTCTTTATTTCCAAAGAAGAGATGAGGGTACAGATGTCCTGATTTGTGAGGAGATTCCATCTTATTTCTTTGAGTCAGATGATGATGACGTTCCTATATCCACCTGTAAGGTACCTTCTGCTGAGACTTCTGATCATACCACCATGTCTATGCCTATCATCCGCAAGAACAAGAAGAAGAGAGTCAGTGTAGTTTGGAGAGAAAAGTTTAATGATCTTATAGCACACTTGACTTGTTGTTGTGGTGAAAATCATTTCCGCCCCAGTGCTCCTGATTCTGATACTGAGGTGGCGGTAGTCAAACCAAAGTGGCCCGATCCGGGTTGATCTTTTGGAATCTGTGTCAAGCTATTGACATTAAAAGAGCGCTCCTAGGAGGCAACCTAGTTTTCTTTGTTCGTTTCCTTTTCTTAGGTTGTTTTGTTTTATTGTTTTAGAAATAATACTTTAGTTGATTTTGTGTTGATGGTTATTCCTCCTACGTTCATTGTGAGTGTTTTGTGTTATGTGTTGCTCATATACCCCGTGTACCCCGAGATTATATGGTATGTCGAGTGTGGCAGATACTTTTGAGCAGGTTCACAAGCTTTTATGTCCAGTGTTGTCTATTCGAGTTGCAGCGGTACATCCATGCTCCGGCCTGACCTCTGCCAACTTTCATCCGACAACCATTGTTGAAACCAACTAAGTTTTTCTTTTTCTTTTATTCTCGCACATTCCGAGGACATAATGTGATTTAAGTGTGGGGGGGTAAATTGGGTATGTTTTTATGCTATATCCTTTGAAATATGAGTGAATGTTAAATTTCTGCGAAATTTAAATTTTTGTGAATCTCGAGCATGTGATTGAAACTGAATGCTTGCTAGTTGTAGTTTTCTAACGATGATAGTATGTAACTTAGTGAGATAATTATAGCATGTTTTACTTTTATGGAGATAGTTTCGTTTTTTCACTCACGAAAGCCTTTGATTTTGAAGCATGACTTTTGAATTATATCCTTTCATTATTTTTTTAGTGATTTATCATAGTAAGGTCAGTATAGTTACACCTAAGTTAGACCGTGTACTGTGAATATCATCAAGTTTGAATGTGATAAGTGAGATGTAACTTATGACTTTGAAAAGTGAATAAATAAAGTGAGTGAGCAATTATTAATAAATACGTTGTCGGAAGCTGGTTAATGATTTGAGTGCGGTAGGGTATACCTCGTATGTCCTATACCACTATGATGACCAGAAGCTCACGACAGTTAGAAGAAGCTACCTTATGATTTGAGTAGGTAGGGGATTATCTCGAAATGTCCTATTCTATTATGATGGGTAAGAGCTTATTCTGATATGCGTCAAATTTGAAAATTTTGAAAATGATGAATAAGAATAAAGTAAAGTCTTTGTTATCATGGATCTTATACCCAGTAGAACCGCATGATATCTTTGTGTGGGATTATCCTACCGAGTGCGTGGGAAGGCTTTGAGTGGAGCTATTCTTTATCTGTACCTAGGATAGTCATTGGAATTTTTGAGAGGATATTTCTTTGAAAGGCTTGTTAGGTTGAGAACGGCTTGTCACACTTACACCGAATCTATCTCTGTGTTGGTATCATTTGCTATAGTTGTTGTATCTTTTGTTACGTGAGTTAGAGATCTATGTGGATTATTTATAAAGTTGAGCTATAGTTTTGATTGTTTTGTCCGAGGACGTACAAAAAGCTAAGTGTGGGGGTGTTGTTAAGGCCATATTTATATGATTATTAAAGGTTTATTTCATTATTATTTTCCCCACATTTGCATAATTTACATGAGAATTAAGGGTTTAAGTGTAATTATTTAATAAAGATGATTTTAAGAGGGTTGTATGCAAAATTGATGATTTTAAGTGTTGATTTAATGGAATTATTATTATTTGGATTTTATTACATTTTTGCATTGTTTATTTATCATGTAGGAGTTAATTTTCGTGCATATAATGAGGATAAATGAAGCTCAAGTCGAATTATAAGAGATAGAGTTGGAATTGGCTTGAAGAAATTGGATAAAGATGAAGAGATCCGATCCTCGCTAGCTTCAAACGGGCGTCATCGATCTTGAACAGCGGCCCGTAGTGAATCTGGCGCCCATGCAGCGGCGTCGAATCGTATTTTACATTCGAGAGAGTTGAGACGGAGGATGAACGAAGCGTTACTCAGCGCCCAGGCATTACGGACGGGCGCCCACGAGACCAGACAGGCGTTCAAGGCCGACTTAACCCTAGCCGACATCAAATTCCTATAAATAAAGCGGCAGCCCCAACCCTAATTCATATACCACATAATTGAGATCGCAATTTTACACCAAAAGCTGCGGCCAGAACCCTAATTCCATAGAGATGAACTTCTCCAACCCAACAATCATCTTCAACATGATTGTTGGCTAAAAGCCTTGCAGTGAGTCGACGGAGGAAGCCTATCATCAACACAAACCAACTAGAGAGTTCGATCTTTGGATGTTTAGTGAGTTTAAGATCTAGTTTTTCATCACTTTTTAATTTGTTTTACATTGCCATGTTTTGTTGAATTATCAATTCTATGAAACGATCTATTTATCCATCTTTATGCTTGAATAAATTTATGAAAGTCTGTTTATTTGAGTTCTCTTTCGTTCAAAGTAATGCATCTAATTGTGTTTTAAGAGATTATGCATGATTAGTTGAGTAAGAGTTTGGAAACAATCTCGTGATTTCGTTTTGATTGCATGTTTAGTTTGTTTGAAAAGATAAACGAAACCTTAGGAATTTGATTAAAGATATTTGATTGAATTCGTGAATAAATCACTACTAAAAACTATGTCTTTTTAATCACCGTCTAGTTGGATTGTTGGTTGATAGGTGGAACCTAGTCGCCTTGCTGTGTTTTCCTTTAATTGTTTATTAATCGAATCGTTTAGATTAAGTTTAGTTTAAGTTTTAGTTTTATAAACCCTAGTTTCCTGCTGTTTTCCTGCACTTTTCTGCTTCAGTTCATAATCAGACGCTCGTCCGCAATAGCGCACTTCGTCCATTAGATTCGCTTAGGACGCTCGTTCACTTTAGTGAACGCCGTCCGTCTCTTTTCTGTTTTCTTATTTTCGCTTGTTTTTATTTCTGTTTTAGTTTTAATTCTTAGGTTTAGGTTTTAGTTAGTTTTGACTTTAGTTTAGATAGATAATTGTGACATAATTGATATAGATTTATATTTGAATCCGATAAACATTCCACTCCCTTAGGACGACCCGTTAACATCCTTTACTACAGATCCTTATACTTGGGGTGTTTCGGTATTATAAATTGTAAAACTCGTTTTTACCGAACATGTATGTTTTAAATTGACTAGTAACGACTTTGTTAAAAGTGCAAAGTAACTAAAACGTTGTACTTATTAATCATACATGCGATTAATCTTTCGGAAGAGATATTTCTCTTGAGTCTTCAAGACTTAAGTGACGTAAATAAATATGTCACTGCTGTCACTCGTGTTGAACGAAAGACAACCGTAGTTAGATTAAAATATGGTTGGGACGGTAAAATTCTTCTAGTGAATTTTTAATTGTGTAGTGACTACACGAGAAATTTTCTAATAGAAAAATTGGAGAATCATAAATTAAAGTGTTGCTAGTTAAACGGTATTTGGAACCGATAAACTAGTGGGAGCTTTAATATTATGTTTTCTTTGTGTTGTTTTTCTGATTTATTAGAAAATTAGTCCCACTGGGTAACGCTTTCATTAGACATCCCATAGTTCACGAGTAGTGTCTACTCAAACGAACTGCTAGTTAAAGACTATTTCCTTTTAAGGAAAGTCAAGAATGGGAAATCATCTAAACTAAGTTTGAGGCTAAACCGAAATATTAATTAAAGAAAGTAGAGGATAAGGAAAGTGATTTCGGATCACTAACCAATGAATCCTTAGCGACTTTCTTAACCGAGTAACTCGACTCGGGAGCTAAGTTCTTTGGAAGAACAAGGAAGCTTTGGATTAACGATTGATAGAGTAGACAACGGGCAGTAATTTCATCTAGAATAGTGGGAGTGGTATGAGGAAATGAACTTTGGATTCGATCCTTGAATATCATGCAAAATTAATTTTTCGGTTTCAGATTCGTTGGAACAAATGGATTCACTTTCAACTCGACACATTGTTGCCTCAAAGAAAGTGAATATGACATTTGTAGTACGAATCCGAGACTCAGAATTTTGTTTGATAAAGTCAGAACCATTAAGAAATGCTGAAAAGGTATATGTAACACGTCTTAAACTATTATAGGCGAACGGTTTCCGTATTAAGATAAACGATTCTTCAAAATCTATTAATTAGTGCATATATCCTAGAGATAAGACCTAACGACTGGCTAAGGGTGATTTCCATTTCCCAGTCTGGGAACACTGTCTCAAAGGAACAATGTCTAAGCTTCCTTTCAATGGGGAAAGGGTAATAGATCTGAAGAAGTAACGTAGCTTGTTCATCATGACCTTGGGGGTCTAGTGAGAGATACAAGCTAATGGGAGCTTTTGAGTGGCGACATTTTGGCTGATAACTACTCGAAACACGGTTTAGTTTATCTAAAGAATACGAGGAGGAGTCTCTAATTTTAGCAGAGAATAGAGTATTCCATGCTCAGAAATTGGCTATCACACAGTCATGGGACTGATGCTCGGCCTGCCTCCTAGTGGAATGTTTTTCACTGAGTAAGAAACCATAGACTTGCCCTATATAGTTATTGATGTACTACAATACACTGCTAAACTCGATTAAGATAATTGGTTGCAAAATAACGGTTAACATTATTATGTAAACCGAGAAGTCTACCTAGAAGATGCTAGTGAATTTATGGATAAGGAATGAATTCAACTCACACCACTTCCGTAAATGTAGGCATTTAGCACTTAATGCTTGAAGGTAGGACTGGAGATTTTACGCATACATTCAGACTGTGACTGTTCGTGAAATGTCTTAATGTGACGAGTGAAGGTTGGTTATAAGATTCATGAGATCAGAAAGTGATGATTGAACTGTCACAAGCCTTCTGATAGAATCTATAAGTAACAGCCTTAAACCTTGGAGTTCGGTTACCCAAAGGTAGTTACTATCTAATTTAATCAGACCACGTCCAACATTGGTTGTTGGTGATTACACTGATAAATACTACTAGATCTGAATGTCAATCCACCTAAAATGCAGTGGGAGTATGGTTTAACCGTTGAACCATTGTGGTTTTGTGGAATTTACAGTCTGCTGGGGTGATTGATAACCTATGGCTCTTGGTGGGCTGTATAGGATTCTGATCATAAAGGTTGGTTTGAAAGCCTTAACTCTGTGAATGGAGTTTTGGTACTCCAGTTCTGTTCAGCCTCTTGTAGAACCATTAGAGTGTCTCAGGCCTAGTGGGAGCAATTGGATCTACACGGAAAAAAGTCGAATGAATAGGAAAGTTTAAACTTTCAAAGGTATAAAAGTGAGTGGTCTAGGGGTGATTCACGACAAGTAGAGAGTTAACCAGACCTTGAAATCTCTCACCACTCAGTCTTGCTAGATTTCGTTAGAAAGCAGAAAATAGAGGTGATTCCCTGAGACTTTCTTGCCGAAAAACGGAGTCTGGATTCATTCGAATGAAGGGTCTTGGTTAGAACAAATGGGGGGGGATGATTGCCGGGGCTTATATCCTTTGTGAATTTAAGAGAACCTCTCGGTCATTTAAAGTCACATGCTTTAAAATATGTGGACTTGACCAGAATATTGATAAGTCTTTCGTAGACTGGATATCAATATTGGTAAAGTAGTAGTATTAGTGTTCATGAATGATAACACTGCAACGGTTGGTAACAACATGGTTGTGCTATCTGAAGTCGGAAACTGACACGTCAAGATTCTCTGGATGAGAGAATTGGACTATATTCTAAGAATTTGATTCGGTCAAATTCACAAGAATAAGTCATTGTTTATCCCATCCGTCTTATTGGTTAAGATGATCTTGCATATACGTATGCTACATTCAACGAGAGTAGTCCTACCTTACCTCTCAGGAATGATTCTCTAAATCTTCGGATAAAGAGAAAATGGGATAGAGTCTCTCTTGGATAATGGCAAGTCAGGTTATCACAAGTCAATAGTAGTCGAATCTCGGATTCGAGCATTGAATAGCGGTTTAGTACATCCTCAAGTATCTTTGAAGAACGAGGAATGATGTGCTTGTATATTCGGGTGCAAACTTGAATATGGTTGACTACACTGGTTCTGACTTATAGTCAGATTAAGGATGATCGTTGGGACGATCTCGGGCTCAGTGTTTACTTATTGTGATGGAGCTATAGTCTGGAGAAATCCAGCACCGCCAATTCGACTTTAATTAATCGGATACATAGCAGCTTTTGGAGCAGCTAGAGTAGCGATATAGCTTAGGAATTTCCTTCCTGATCTGGGACTAATTCCAGGGCTTGTGTGCCGATATCAATCCATTGTGAAAACAGTGAAAAGATAGCTTAGAAGGATCTTCTCAGTCACTAGAGGTCAAAAGCATATTGAGAGAGTGTACCGCCTGATTAGATGGACCAGCGACGTTTTGATCTTAAAGATCGTCTCGAGCCGACAACCTAAGTAATTAGTGTACCAAGTCGAGTGCTTGGTACGGCATTGAGGGATATGTCACATCTGCTTTTAGAGCAAGTGGGAGAGTGTTGTGAATAAGATGAGAAATGGTGTGCTCTAAAAACAATCGTTGCTTGTCATTTCGTGCAAGTGGGAGATTGTTAGTTGTAGTGCCCGAAAGACAATTTGTGTAATTGTTTTTGATAATGGATAACAGAATTTATCTCACCTTATTACTTGCTTTGTGCTTGTAAGTAATACACTGCTGCAAACCCTAAGAATATCAGTATGTAACCGCTTAACTCAGTGTATGGCATGCACGTGAGGATTGAGTTAGTGGTGATATACTTAAACTGTTAGTCCGTGGTGAACTTAATCAGAGTTTTGGGTCTCATGATTAGAACACCAATAATGCTCCGAGAACACCTTAGGGTGTGATAGTCTTATCCGGACTGTCGGTAGAGGGTACCTAGTGGGGCATTTATATATGATGGCATTCATATAGGACTGGACCGATATAATCTGGGTTTCTCGATATAATTCCCTAATCGAGAAAACTTATTAAATCATTAGATGATCATATATGGATTGACATTAATCCTGAGGTGATCACATGGTACTGCTTGTCTCGGGGTAGTGTTTGATGTGTTAGTTAAGGATCACTTTGATATGTGATCCTGAGTCACTTGTCGTTGGCACTATTCCTCGATGAGTGAGTAGTTACGTGTTTCATGCATACGTAATCCATTCCTTCCTACGGGAAGTAGAGAGACGATCCCTTATTTGTTTAGCCCTAAGAAAATGATCGATCCCGGGAGTTCATATTAGACTAATTAGCTACTAGTCCGGTATGTGAACTATTGATCACTAGGGGTTAATGGTAAATAAGGATAAGATATTCTCGAGAGTCGGGTTTACGCAGACTTCTCACTCGTAATGGACGATCTATGGAGAGGTTAGTCTCGTATGTAATGATTATATCAATGGACGCTTATTTACTCTTAGGATTGAGTGTAAGTATATATCTATAATTGGTAGAGTTGAGTTCGGGTTTATGGTGGCGTAATCCCGAATTAATAATTTAAGTGTGAATATTCATTCGATGAATATTTTACTTAATTTATTGGATCTACTGGTTATAGGTCCATGGTCCCCAACGTGGCTCCTATAATACGAGTGTTTTCTTGTTATCGGGCCTTAGTGATAATTAATTGGCTGGGCCAATTAATTGATAAGCGAAATATTATTTAGTTGGGCTAAATAATGTAATAGACAGAAAAGACATTTTTTGTGGACCTAAAACCCTAAGGTATGGCGCCTCCCTCTCATAAAATGCAAGAATTGATTTTCTTGTGTGATTAATTATTTACTTGGTAAGTAATTAATTAATAAAAGATAATTGATTTGTAATTGATTGATTGATTAATCACAATCTTTTATAAATGGAATTATCTTTTATTGTGATTTCTTTTTAATTATTTATTTAATTAATTAGAAACTTGGAGGCCAATTATTTACTCTCCTATATAAAGAGAGTTCTTCCAAGACATATGAGAGATGAAATTTTCGACATACACACATAAAATAGAGAGAAAAACTTGTTTCTTGTCTTGGGTTTCTGGTTGAAGAAAAACTTGTAGTTTTTCTTGATGCATATCAAGGAGGTTTCAATTCCAAGGATCGGTGTCCACCAACTGCCGTTTGGAGAACACGTTGGAAAATTGTGGCTACTCATCCAACTATTGGTAAGTAGATCTAAACCCCCTTGTAGGAAGTTTAGATCCTTTATTTATGATATGTAGTTTATAGATCGTGATCCATCCGCTACGCAAAGATCTGTTTTGTATAGATCTGAGCTCCTACATCCTTCATGGCCCAAAACACCTTAGGGTGTGATAGTCTTATCTGGACTATCGGTAGAGGGTACTTAAGTGGGGCATTTATATATGATGGCATTCATATAGGACTGGACCGATTTAATCTGGGTTTCTCGATATAATTCCGTAATCGAGAAAACTTATTAAATCATTAGATGATCATAAATGGATTGACCTTAATCCTGAGGTGATCACAGGGTACTGCTTGTCTCGGGGTAGTGTTTTATGTGTTAGTTAAGGAACACTTTGATATGTGATATGAGTCACTTCTCATTGGCACTATTACCTGATGAGTGAGTAGTTCTGTGTTTCACAGACACGGAATCCATTCCTTCATGTGGGAAGTAGAGAGACAGTCCCCTTATTTTTTAGCCCTAAGAAAATGATCGATGGGCCCAGTTCATATTAGACTAATTAGCTACTAGTCAGATATGTGAACTAATTGATCACTAGGGGGTTAATGGTAAATAAGGATAAGATATTCTGAGTCAGGTTCACGAAGACTTCCCACTCAGAATGGACAGTCTATGGAGGGTTACTCCGTATGTAGTGATTATATCAGTGGACGCTTATTTACTCATAGGGTTGAGTGTAAGTATATATCTATAATTGGTAGAGTTTAGTTTCGGGTTTATGGTGGCGTAATCCCGGAATTAATAATTTATGTGTGAATATTCTATTCGATGAATATTTTGCTTAATTATTGGAGCTACTGGTTATAGGTCCATGGTCCCCAGTGTGGCTCCTGTAATTCGGGTGTTTTTCCTGTTATTGGGCCTCAGTAATAATTAATTGGCTGGGCTAATTAATTGATATGCGAAATATTATTTAGTTGGGCTACATAATCTAATACACAGAAAATACATTTTTTGTGGGCCTAAACCCTAAGTGTGTGGCGCCTCATGTGTGTTAAATGCAAGATTTGATTTTCTTGTGTGATTAATTATTTACTTGTTAAATAATTAATTAATAAATGATAATTGATTTGTAATTGATTGATTGATTAATCACAATCTTTTATAAATGGAATTATCCTTTATTGTGATTTATTTTTAATTATTTATTTAATTAATTAGAAACTTGGAGGCCAAGGATTTACTCTCCTATATAAAGAGATTTCTTCCAAGACATATGACACAAGTAATTTTTGACATACACACTAGAAAATAGAGTGAAAATTTTGTATCTTGTCTTGGGTTTTTGGTTGAAGGAAGCATATCAAGGAGGTTCTAGTACCAAGAATTGGTGTCCACCAACCACCGTTTAGAGAACACATTGGAAGATCTTGGCTTCTCTTCCTACTATTGGTAAGACATTCTTAACCCCATCGTAAGATTTTAGATCCTTTATTTATGTATTGTAATTTATAGATCGTGATCCATCCGCTGCGCAAAGAAACTATATCCTTCATGATGAGCACAGCCCAAGATGTTCATAAGGCTATTGAAAGAGTGACAAGAAATAAGATATTGTGGGATCCCGGTCCAAGTGAAATGGAAGTTTCCATTGAGGGTGAGAAGATTTCGAATGAGGAAGAAACTTTGAGAGAAATGGCGGTGATAAATAAGAAGATGGATGAATTACAAGAGGGGAAGAGAGAGTTGAAGCATAAAAAATGTGATGATGTGACATTGGGTGTTTTTCATATTGAAGAATTATCAAACTCCGATGTATCTACACAAGAAGAAATGGGTTTATTGAGACAACATCGGGATTTGAGCAACACTCACACCAATTTTTTTGATCCATCTCCCATTTACCAACAAGTTCCTACTCAATAAGCCCTTGTTCAACAAAGTTCACAATCAACGGAGGAGGTTTCTCATTTGAAAAGCTTGATGGAAAATTTGATGGGAGTTGTTGCTACTCAATCCACCAATATGCAAACAATGATTACTTCTATTGTTATGATGTCTCAAGAGGTTGGTACTTTGAAGACATCTATGAGTGGGCACGATATGAGAATGAGAACGATGGAGGCATGAATAAGAGTTATTGAAGACCTTTTGACTAGGGAAGGCGAGAGAAATAGTAGTAGACCATCGGGTGGATTACCGAGCAACACTGAGAGGAACTCGAGAAGGGTAGATGCAATAATAACCTGGAGTGGAAGAATGTGTGGAAGGAATGAGGTTGAAAAACACTTGGTAGATGAAGAGAAAGAGGAGGATTTGAGTGAAGAAGAGGAAGAGATTGCTGATGGTAACTTGAAAAATGATGGATATGTGGCTGTGGAGGAAGAAGAAAAATGGATAAAGGTTCCAAGGCTTTTGAAAAGCCCGAGATTGAGTGATTTGAGGACTTTATTCAATGAGCCAGGCACAATGGTGTGCACCGATGTTGAATTGGCTCCTGCCAATGCGAAACAGAAAGATTCAGGATTGAATTCAAAGAAAATGGCTCTGGTCAATGATCAACTGGCTCAGGCCATTTACAAAGAGAAGCAAATGGAGACTTTGGCAAGCAAAATGGCGCAGGCCAATGACGAATGGCGTCCCCCAGCAGCCGAAATTTTGAGAAGAACTTCTACCACTTCATCAAGCGACAAAGGTAAGAGAGGTAAGACTTTTATCCCTAAAGATTTTGATCTTGAGTCATTACCATATCCCCCTCGTGAGGAAATTAAAAAGAAGAAGTTGGATAAGAAATATGCACATTTTCTTGACACTTAAATATTAATATCCCTTTCATCGATGCACTCACTAATATGCCGGCATATGGTAAGTTTTTAAAGGACATACTCTCCAACAAGAAACGGTTGGAAGAGTATGAGACGGTGTGTCTAAGTGAGGAGTTTTCCACCGTGCTTCAACACAAGCTCCCTCCTAAGTTTATAGTGTTAGGAAATCTACACGGGAACGCAGCGGAATTCAAAAATTTATTTCCTTTGACCAGGATCGACTTTGTTTAAGCAATAAACAATTAAGCTAGTAGACGGCGGTTACCTTGCTTGATCTAAAATATCGACGCTTTGACCGTCTAAGAAGAGTAGCGATGCACGGAGCCGCCCAAGCGTTCGGCCTCTACCGCTAGTCCACACGAACAACCCGCCGGAATCCACCATTGGATGGCTACTAGAAAAATCCGGTTGCTAGACCGGCCTTTTCTCTCTCTCAAAACTCTCTCTAAGAAGCTCTCTATTTTGCACAAGAACTATTAGCTCTTGGAGTTGTGATGTACAAAAGAGCTTGACACCCACCTCCTATTTATAGTAAATGGTGCGCCCCTTCGAAGAGTAGAGAGGAAGAAAACCTTTTACTAGTAAAATAAGAAAAATATCTTTGATTGATTTATCTCATTAATATTCAATATCTTATATTGAATATATTACCAAGATATATATTGACAATATCTTATATTGAATATATCTTTATCGTATTACCATAAATCTTTTTTCCTAAAATCGATTAATATCCAATATCAATATTATTGTAATCTTATTAATTAAATTGCACAACTCAAATGTATCCAATACTTTAAAAATGGCGTACCACTCCCACAAAATTGGGAATTGAGATTTTTTTTAATTAATTAATATAATACTATGATTAATTAATTTGCAAAATACATGTGTATCAATATACACAATTAATTTCGACACATGTACACATCATACGTGTATTTAATTAATCAACATAATTAATATCTTGTATTATATTTATTCATAATAAATAAATACCACCATATTAATTTACCACTATAACCTTTATAGTCATGAGATAAATTCTTTCCTTATTTGGTTATCATCTATAACCACATTTTTATCCGGCTAGATGTTCTTATGTGTGTGACCCAATAGGCTTCCGAATATGTTGGCCGTAGACACAAAGTGCAAATTACGAAAATGCCCTTCATACCTAACGATCACGGGATAACGTCTAGCAACACACCGTGACCTCCAATCATTGGAAGAGTCAAATGCAATGACGACTACCTTTCATGTGAAACAGTTACCATGTAACTTACAATCCTACCGCAGTAATAATATCCATACGATCGTATCTCGAGTGTCAATATATTAACGATCATATCTTATAATCTGGATATCATGCTCTCTCGGAATAACATAAAGACCCCGGGAGTTTTACTATCCCATATGAGACTGGGGGATTTTTGTTTAAGAATGTGCTTTGTGATCTCGGTGTGAGCATAAACCTCATGTCCTACACTGATTTCAGGAAACTTGGCATAGACAAGCTTAAGTGTACGGAGATGACTCTCCAACTTGTGGATAGATCCACTAAACGTCCAAAGGGAGTCATTGAGGATGTACTAGTGAAGGTTGATAAATTTTATTTCCTCGTCGATTTTGTTGTTATGGATATGGAGGAAGGGTACACTACACCTCTTATCCTTGGTAGGCCATTTTTAGCAACGGGCGAGGCCGTGATCGATGTTTGTAAGGGAGAGCTTAGTTTGGGAGTTAACAATGAGCGTGTTGTCTTCAACATCTACACTTCATTGAAATATCCACGCACTACACTAGAATCTTGTTATTTTGTGAACACATCGTGTCCCCTTGTTGTGGATTGTACTAACTCGTAGGTAGTTGAAGAATACGTGAGCAATAAAGCGAAGGCACGCAAACGAAAAGCTAGAAAATCAAAGGAAAATGTCAAGAATCGTTGGGTTTGGTGGCATTTGTCTATATTATGTTGGAGACCGGTTTTGATGAAAAAGACGGATGCGGTGCATAAGAATGACCCACCACCCGTGCATTATAGACCTAAGAAAGGCAAAGTGTAGCTATAGACTATAAATTTAGCACTTTTGGGTACTATCTTTCTTTTTTACTTCTTAAGCATTATCTTTTGGTTGGCTTTTGTGCTTGAAATTGCATGCTTATGTGAGTAATTATTAGTGGTATCCATGCATGATAATCTGTATAATTTCCATCACTTCTACCGTATAATCCCGTCGAGCAAACGGCTTTAAATAAAAGCGCTACCAGGAGGCAGCCCGAAAAAGTTAAGTATAATATTTTTGCTCCTTTGTGAGGCCCGGTGTGGTCAATGATCCTGTTGTGTCTACATTTTGGTTGATACTTTGATAGTACTTGGGATTGCTTGTCATTTAATTTCTTGTCTTTCATGTTCATGCCCACCCACCCACCCTTTTATAGCATCCCGGTACTTGTTTTAACTAGTTCTGATTCCCTTTTGTTTCCCTAACTACTTTCTTACCACTCACTTTACATTGGGGACAGTGCAAGTTGGTAAGTGGGGAGTGGAAACGTAGTCCAACAAAGGGTAATGTCATTAATTGTTGGAGAAACACTTAGCCTTGATCATTTTCGAGCATTTTAAAGCACAACAAACCAACTTTTGTGAAAAGATATGGTTTTGCAATTGATAGAGTGAATACCTCAATGAAATGAGTAACCTTGGTGACATGTAAGTGCATTTTAATTGTGAATCTTTGTTTGTAGTGTGAATTCTTTGAGTACGTATATTCCGATCTTTTGTTGACATGCAAACTTTTGTGCAATCATGTAAGCATACTTCCATAGCAACTAGAACTTAGGCTTGATATCCTTTCGAGGCGAAATAGAAAGGTGTTTGGAGTCAAAGTTAGGGATGATGGTTATGGCATTTCTTTGACTCAACCATAGCCAAATGGCCTTCCCGAACGTAATTTCCACCTGTCCCTATCTCAGCCTTTGTAGAGTGGTGAGACCCCACTCGAAACTAGCCATTCGTGATTAGCCTCATTATAATCCGACCCTTAGCCTAATTTGGGTCTATATTCCCTTGATGTCCCGCAAGTTTAGCAAGTTTCTTTGTATTGTGTGGTGACTGTTAGGTGTGATGCCCGAAAGACAATTTTGTAATTGTTTTATTTAATAAATGAAATGATATTATTATTCATATTTATTATTCTCATATTCGCCGATGTCACAATAGTATTTACACTACAGAAAACCCTAAAGTATATCGTTTATGTAATCACTTAACTCAGTGTATGGGATATAAACGAGAGGATTGAGTTAGTGAAGATGTACTTAAAATACAATTAGCCCATAGTGAAGTTAATCGAGAGTATCGGGTCTCCCCTTTAACGTGCTATTAATGCGCCCAGAACACAATAGGTGTTGGTCCCAGAGAACGGTGAAACTATAGTCAGAGGGGGGGGGGGTGTGAATGACTATAGTGGAGTTTCAAAAACTTTTCTTTTATTTAAAATCTTTTGGGCAGCGGATAAGTCCCTTCTAACTATGTTGTTTTCAAATCTGTTTAGACAATCACAGATATAAGTTATGATGTAGGCAAATTAAATAAATGCTGTAAAGTAAATTGCGAAATTAAATTGACACAAGGCTTATAGTGGTTCGGGGTGGTGTAATCCCTTAATCCGTCTTTTCTCTGTGATGATCGGAGGAATTCACTATTGTTTTCACAGATACAATAGTATGATTTTCCTTGGCTTCCCAAGCTTCACAATCTACAAGATTATCACTCCTTGACTGCAACAGCTTCAGTGATTCAGTCTTCCTTTTTGCTGCTCCTTAAGATCAAAATCCTTCAACGGCTATCACAGATTCAACTCCTTCTCAGATTGCCTCTGATTCAGTTGCTTCAATTTGATATGAATGTGATTCACACACTTTCTTGATCAATCTCGATTACGAGTATGACTTTGTAGCTCGATATTTGAGTTGATCACTAGATGTATCCTTGTAAGTTCAGAGAGAAGGCTTTTCAAATTGACAGAGTTTCTACTTTCTTTCTTTTTGAATCGTTGTTTTCTTTTTCTGTCAATGCCTTCTATTTATAGCCTTGAATAACCTTGGTTTTGAAATTTCGTCCGTTGGCTATATTAATGAGGGAATAATCCTTGATTTTATTCTTGATTCCCCCTTAATTGCATTCTCCTTGATCTCAGTGATCGGATTCTTTCTTCAAACGTATAGCAGAAAATCCGTCCTTGATTGATCCTCTATTGATTGTGCATTTAATGCATGATCTTCTGTATCTTCAACATATATCAAATCTGATCAGGTAAGTGTTACTTCGCCGTTTTCAGAACGGTCGAGTGAGCCTTCTGACTTAGCCGTTAGTTCTTTCTTCGCTGTTTTCTCTTTGCCGAAAGTCAGTTTACTCACCGATTCTTTGTTTTCTTCTTTGTTTTAGTTTCGGAGAATCTTTATACTTCACTGATCTTTGATTTGGGTGAGACCAGTGTACACCATATTTGAATATTGAGTTTCATCACTTGAAACATAACTTAGACTTATCCAAGGTCATCACAGACTTCCTTGGTTATAAGTCAGACCATAATGTCTTCATTGCTTCTCTCTTTGGTGCTTGGTGGCTTCACTTTGCCGAATATCTGCTTTTGCTTTGCCGTCCTACCAATTAGTACAATACTTGTCTCGACTCAACTTACACAACATGTCGGACTCTAAGTAAAGACTTATATAGAGAATTCTAACTTATTTTCAGCTTGCTATAACAGTTTAGTATGGCCATCATCAAAACATAATAAAATGTTCCTAACAATTTCCCCCTTTTTGATGATGCCAAAACCCTCATAAGCCTAAACATAAGTAATCAAAATTTTTCATAATAAACAACTGAATAAAAACTCAACAACTTTATTCATCGATCATAGGGTAATAAGTTCTAAAACTTTATTCAAGTGTTACAAACTACATTTTGCTCAATTCAGCCTTGTACCTCTTGAATTTTGTAGTCTGAACCTCTTCTATGTCTTTCCAATCAATTTCTGGAAACTTCCACTTCCAGTAAGCCAAAGCTGTGTATTCAGATACACCTTGGGAAACTCTTTTGGCAAAAAGTCTGTTGAAATCAGGCATGGTCTCATTTGCCTTAGGTTCTCCAAAATATTTTTCAAGTCTTTCCCTAGCCTCAGCAATATGTGAATCTGCAAACATGAGGCTTTTGTAGAGACTCCACTACTCCTGTTTCTCCATTCTCCCCATAGGATTGAAGAATTTTGCCATATATTTGAATTCTTCTTGTTGTTCAGCTGGCAAGTCTTCTGGTCATTTTGCAGATAGTGGTATGGCTGAGCTTGGTTTGTTGTTGGTTTGTTTGAGAAGTGCAAATTCTCTTTTGACTTCATTGTAGAGTTTGGCCATATCAGTTCTCATTCTTTCATCCTGATAGCTTAGCCAATCAGCCCAAGCTTCATCTTGTGAGGAATGAGGATAAAGTCCTTCTGTAGACTGAAAAATTCTCTTACATGGTCCAAGACATCTGCATCATATTCTCGCTTTGCTTTGGTGACAGTGTAAGTTCTGTGCTCCCAAGTATATTTGGAGCTGCTTTGCTACCTTTCTTTGGTGTTTCCTCTCGTGGTCTTTGAGTCTGTGTTGGTGGTGATCCTCTTCTTGACTAGATCCGGACCTTTGCTTTGTCTGGCCGGACTGTCTCTATCATCATCTCTTCTTTGCATAGGATGAGGAAATCCAATGTAGGGTTCCTTAGGGCCTTTTCCTTTCTTCTCGACCACTTCTTTTGTTGTTCTTACCGCTTCATTTCGATCCTTATTTCTCTGTCTCTTGCTCTCAGTTGTTCTTCAGTGAAATTTGGGGGTCTGATTGTTGATCCTTCAGGCTTATCCTGATTTTCCCCCTTTTGGCGGCAAGATCCCTTTCTTTGGAGTAGGATGCTATTGGTGGCCTCTGCCGTTCCAATCGAGAGAATCAAGTTTTGATTCAATAGATGTGAATCTGTTGTGATGATCATTCAATTTTTCATTGACACTAGGAAGTCTAGTGCCAAAGGATACTGCCATTGATTCATTTTCTTGGGAAATGTGCTGCCTGAGGCCTGCAAGACTGTTAGTGATATTGATGTTGAGTTGCTTCATCAGATTTCCTTGTTGTTGAACAACAATATTTTGTGCATCAATGTATTCTCGCAATGGCACGAAACTTGTTTTCAATGGAGGAGCTTTTGTCATTAAAAGTGAAGTCATGGATCCGAGATACATAGCTTGTCGTTCCAATTCTTCACCCGCCAGATCCGCCGCTTTCTCAAAAGTTTCATTTGTAATGCCAAAGTGGTCGGTGAGAGAGTTTTGCCTTACTTGGTGATTACGGATCTGTGCTTGTCCCCTTGTTTTGATGTTGGGTGACATCCGCATGCACATCTAGATCTTCAAGTATTTGGGTAGATGTGTAGGTGGTGTTGCTTGAGTCGCTTGTTCCCCTATCTCTATGCCGGGGTTGCTTTGGTGGAGTGGCAAAGTGGTGAACCCAGTGTCCACAATGTTTGTCTTTGTCATTTGGAGCGTTGATGACAACGGTTGAGTGTTGGTCTTTCTTTGGAGTTGTGGACTTGTAGGATGCTTGTGGTTTCAAAATGTACGGAGAAGAGTGGTATCATCAATTGCATCCGTGCGGGAATATCCTCTCTCTCTGCGTGCGTACCAAGATCGTCATCATGATGATCATTATCATCATTGTCATCATGATCATCACCATCATCTTCTGAGTCGTTACTTTGACTCCCAGAGATTAGGGGTAGTTTTGCCTTGGCTGCATCAACCAAGTCCCATAGAGGTGATTCATCAAGTACACCTACCAGAGTTGTGATTTCCAGAAAATCAAATAGCCATGCTTCTTCAGCAAGCATGCGATCTGAGTCTTGAAGCTGTTGTTTGGAATCGCCTTCCTTCCACTCAAGATATTATGTGATTCGATCATCTATATCGTTTGCAGATAATTGTACATCTTCTTCTGGAGATTCCTCATCCTCTCCAGTGTTTTCTTCATTAGGATGCTGTTCATTCTCACTGATATTTTCTTCTTCTTGCTGTTCTGCCTCAGTGTCAGAATCCTCTTCTTCTTCTTCTTCATCAATAAATTTCCCAAAGTCTGTCTTTTCAAGACTTCGCCGAACCTTTTGTTTCTTTCTTTGATTTGGTGGTGTTGTGTGTAAGGGTTCTTCCTCTTTCCTTCTCTCTGCTGATTTTGTTGTTTAACATAAGTAAACATGACTTTGGATTCATGCAGTTTGTGGAGTTGTACAGTGGGGACTTTGAGACATTGCAATAGATAGTGCAATTGTATCCCATATGACATTTTCACCCAGAATTGTCCTTTCATTGTCTTTCCCTCTTTTATCCCCTTTTCGCCTGCTTTTACTTCACCTTGGATTTGCTCTTTGATTCTCAAAACGAAGTACTTTGCCCAATTAAATTGTAGCTTGTTATAGATGATTCCCATTAGCCGCATTCTAATTTCCGTCATGGCATTATTTGCTCCCAACTTTCCCTCAATGGTTTTGCCAACTAGAGCACTAAACTCATTGAACGGTTTCTTCAATGCGGATCGAAGACAATTGACTCTTGTGGATCCTGGGTTTGCCTTTTTGGCAATGGTTGCCCAGAAACCGTCCAAGTCTTGTGGTACCAATGTCACTTTTGCTTGACCTTCATTGGAAAGTTTGAGATGTGTTCGAATTACCTTTTCTGTAATCACCACGTCTTTACCATTGACAGATGCAACAATCCTGTCTTCTTCGAACTTGTCTCCTTCTTCAGCAAGGATTCCATGGACGTATTTTGCAGATTTCCAGAAGGAGATGAGGCTTTCATAGCAAACCTCAATTATGGGTGGATTGAGAAAGGTTGATAATTTTAGGTTTTCGCACCCTGCTGCCAGTCGTTTGGCATTCTCATCATTTCCGTACAGTTTCAGGTAGTGTTCTGCTTGAAAGAATGAGCCAGTGGCAATCGATTTTTCATACCCATCTTGGGTGTTTGAGGAAGATGATGCCATCGTTGAAGAAGAGAGGAGGTTTGAAAATGAACTTGAGTTTGCAATAGATAAAAACAAAAGTTGGGTTCGTATTTTGCAAGAGAGCGCAAAGATTTCTGAAAATCTCTAAGTCTGTTTATATAGTGTGATTTGGGTAGTGTGAATGTGGTTTGAATATGGAAGGATTTTGTGACATAATGGCGTGATTTTGTGTATGTAAATGCGATATTCGAGTGGAATGGGGGAGTGGCTTGAGGTAAGTAATGATAGAGCCCGGGAATCGAGGAGTTAATAATTCGAAAAATAATATAATTACCTCTATGATCATACGTGTGTAATCTTTCACAGAATAATCCTCCATAATTTCCTTATTCTCCACGTGTAATCAGAATTGATTTTGTTCACACTTTTAATTTATCCAAGTCTTTATTTCGGTGAAGTGCCTTGGCTGGTCACTTAGCCGATCCAATGAGTTCTTCATCGAAATTGCTCCATTTAACTGTTCCTAACAATCAGTTAAGTTATCTTCGCTGGATACCAGTGCCTTACCTGCTACATCTCCTGTAATGGCAAAGGTTGTACCAGTTGATGAAGTCACTTAGCCGATTACTCCAGTTAGCCGCTCTTTGATACTTATTCAATTTCAATCATCCCTAACTCAGTTCTCAACATACTAAATCTTTCATAGCTGAGTGGTTTAGTGAAGATGTCAGCCAATTGATCTTGGTGGGTATGTGTTTTAGGATGACATCCCCTTTTCAACATGGTCTCTCGATGAAATGATGTCTCACATCAATGTGCTTTGTTCTTGAATGCACATCTGGATTTTGATAATGGATATTGCACTTGTGTTATCACACATGATTGGAATTGTTTTCTCTTCCACTCCATAGTCTCTTAGTCGTTGTCTTATCCACAAGATTGTGCTGCAATGACTACTACTCTGCTATATATATTCGCCTTGTTTGTTGATGTAGATATGGAGTTTTGCTTTTCTTGAACCAAGAGACTAGTCCGGTTCCTAGCATTTGACATGTTCTAGAGGTGCTTTTTCTATCTATTTTGCATCGGCATAGTCGAGTCCGAATATGAAATCAATTTAAATCCTCCATCTTTTGGATACCAAATTCCAACATTTATAGTGTTTTTCAAGTATTTGATTATCCTTTTAGCTGCTAGAAGATGTGATTCTTTTGGTTGAGCTTGAAATCTTGCACACACTCCTACCGCAAATGCTATATCAGGTCTGCTTGCAATTAAGTATAATAAGGAGCCAATGATTCCACTATACATTTTCTGATCAACGTCCTTTCCTGCTTCATCTTTTCCAAGTATGACTCTGGCACACATTGGTGTGTCTGCTGTGCCACTTGTATCCATCCCATACTTGTGTACTTGGCTTGACTAATGAAAATGGCATCCTTCATTTGCTTTACTTGAAGGCCAAGGAAATAGTTTAATTCTCCCATCATGCTCATCTGAAATTTGCTCTTCATCAGGTTTGCAAATTTCTCACAAATTTTTCATCCTCTCGATCTAAAGATTATATCATCAACATAGATTTGTACTAGCAATGTGCTTGCTCCTTCCTCTAGTTTGAATAGAGTCTTGTCAATAGTTCCCTTGTTGAATCCATTCTTGATCAGAAATTGTGATAGTGTTTCATACCAGGCTCTAGGTGCCTGTTTGAGGCCATAGAGGGCCTTCTTGAGTTTGTATACTTTGTCTTCTTTTCCTTTGATTTGAAATCCAGGAGGTTGTTCTACATAAACTGCTTCTTCCAAGAGTCCATTTAGGAATGCACTCTTTACATCCATTTGATAGACTTTGAAGTCTTTGTGTGCAAACAAATGCTAGAAAGAGTCGATTGCTTCCAATCTTGCTCTTTGGTGCAAATGTTTCATCATAATCTATTCCTTCGCTTGAGAGTAGCCTTTTGCAACTAGCCTTGCTTTATTTTTCGACAACAGTTCCTTGCTCATCCATCTTGTTCTGAATACCCATTTTACACCAATGATGTTGGCGTATATCAGTCTCATCAACAAGTTCCAGACTTCATTTCTTTCAAATTCATTTAGTTCTTCTTGCATGGTTGTGATCCAATCTGCATCTTGGATTGCCTCATCTATGGTCTTGGGTTCCACTTGTGATAGAAAGCAAGTTAGCATGTGCTCCAAATTGTCTTTCTGGTTCTAACTCTGTGTGAATATTTCCAATGACTTGTTCTTCAGGATGGTCTCTTAGCCAATTTAGACTGGTTGAAGATGTTCTTCACTTGGTGCTTCCATACCTTCATGTTTGAGCATGAACTTCAACTTCAGTGCTTTAACCGTTGTATTGGTATAGGGTTCTTCTTGATTTTCAAAATGATGATTCGAGGATAGTAATTTGGTATGGTTGCATTTGTATAGATTTCCCTTTGTCTTTGCTTTCTTTTCTTGGTCTTGAAGATCTTCACCATTTGTATTTGGTTCATAAAAACCACATGTATTGATTCTTCAATCACCAATGTTATTTTATTGAGTACTCTGAATGCTCTCTTTGGTGTGCGAGTATCCCATGAAGATTGCTTCATCACCTTCTCATCAAAGGTATGCAAACCGATTGATTCTGTTTAAGACAAAACATTTTGATCCAAACATATGAAAATATGAGATATTGGGTTTTCTACCATTCCATGTTTCATATGGAGTCTTTCCATGATATTTGTTGATGATTGATCTGTTTTGTGTATGACATGCTGTGTTTGCTGATTCAGCCCAACACCTCTTTGGCAAGCATGCTTCAGCAATCATTGTTCTAACTGCTTCTTTGAGAGTTCTGTTTCTTCTTTCTGCTACACCATTTTGTTGTGGAGTTCCTGCTGCAGATAGTTGATGTAGCACTCCATTTTCTTCACAATAGGTTCTGATAATTTCATTTAGAAATTCAGTGCCTCTATCTGATATGATCTTGATAATCTTTAGCTCTTTCCCATTCTGGAGTCTTCTCAGCAAATCTGGCAGCTTCTTGAGTGTTTCTTTCTTCTTGTTCATGAAAATGGTCCAGGTGTACTTTGAGAAGTCATCCACCACTACAAGAGTATATTTCTTACCACTCACACTTCTTGGTGTGTGGTGGTCCAAAACAGTCCATGCGTAATAGATGTAGAACTCTTGTTGTAGATTTATGAGGCTTTGACTTGAATGAACTTTTTATATGTTTTCCTTTCTGACATGCATCACATAGACTTTCTTTCTTGAATGTGATCTCTGGCAGGCCTTCAACTAACTTGTTCCTTGATAGTTTGTTGATGGTCTTGAAATTCAGGTGATTTAATCTTCTGTGCCAAATCCAGCTTGTTGATTGATTATTCTTGACAAGTAGACATGTTTACGCCTTGGCACATTCTCGATCCACCACATACATGTTGTCTTGTCTTCTACACCGCAAGAACTCTTGTGTTGGTTTGGCTTTGAATCACTTTGCATCCTTCTTTGTTAAAATGCACATTGTAGCCTTTGTCATGAATTGGTGATGCTCATCAGATTGAAGTTAAGTCCTTGACATATGCCACATTTTGAATCTTTAGATTGTTCTTGAGTATTATGCCTTCCCCTTAATCTTGCCAGGGGTTTTCTTTACCTCCAAATGTGACTTTGGGTCCATCAAAAGCTTTGAAGTCGGTGAGCCATTTCTTGTTTCTGTCATGTGTGTGGAACATCCACTTTGTCTATGTACCGGACATCCTACAAAGCAGTTAATTAAGTTTAGGTACCCAACACTTGTTTGGGTCCATACTCATTAGCAATCATGCCTCCCATACCAAGGGTGTATCCAAAAGGTCTTCTTTTGGATAATTGAAGTCATCAACTTCATATGTATAAGGCATGGCGAGAATAGCTTCTAATATTTTTCTTGAAGGTATTCTCGATACTTTTCTCCACCTTTTGGTGCATTTACATCCTTCTTCACTTTCCAATATGCATTAGGAAACCTTTCTTGCTTCATGTGTGCAGAGCAGATTGGTTTTTCACATGATGCATTTTGTGGAATGGTTTCCTCTTGTATTTTGGAGGTGCAACATTCAATCATCCTCTGAAGGGTAAAAGTGCCTTTACCTTTCGGATGGTCGTTGTTCTTGATTGATTGGAATGAGGATTTGGTTTGTTTGTTTCACTACTTTGGGTTTTGACTTCACCGGAGCAGGATGATCTGTTGGAACTATAGTTCGTCCTTTCTAAATTTTGGTCCATTAGTGGTCCTAAATTTAGAATTGTGTTGACCATTATTCCTACTTTCATCATCGATTGTTGTAGCCAAGACCGGATCTGGATCCAAACCTTTTGAGGGTTTGTAAGCTGGTGCTTTTAGTGGTGCAATGGTTACCTTTACTGGTGAGGAGATTTTCTTAACTGATCTGTTAATAACAGATGTATGATCATCTGTTTTTTTTATCATTTAAGTAGGTCTCCTTACTAATTAATTCAGCTTTTGCTTTATCCAGTTCTTTCTTTAAACTCTTATTCTCTTTTCTTAGATCCTTGCATTCCATTTCCAGAATTTCATGATTCTTTTCAATTTCATCAAATTTAGTCATGAGATTTTGGACTAGGTCTGCTGTATCTAATGGGAGACTAGAAGATTGTGCAGTGTTAGATGTGGATGCATTTGATGAGGAACAGGAACTAGATATTACCTCAGTTTCATCTGATTCTTTGGCTATTAGACATAGGCTTGTTTCCTCAGTGTCTGAGCTATCACCTTTGTTTTCATCTAATTCTTTGGTCATGAGGCATAGACATGCTTTTTCATTTTCTGAGCTGTCTTCTTCATCACTATCATCTGAATCATTATCAGATGATTCTTCATTCTTTTCACTGCTGGATTCTGCCTTGAGTGCCCTCTTGCTCTTTCTCTTTTCAGATGCTTTGTATTTCTTCTTTTCATCATCTTTGTCATTTTCTTCAGGAGAATCAGCATTGAAGTGACCTTTCTTGTTGTAGTTGAAGCATCTGTATTCATCATCTTTCTTCTTCATATCTTTGTTTGAGCTTGACCTCTTGTTTGATGATGAATTTCCTTTGAATGGCTTCTTTTTGCTAAACCTGTCAAAACGTTTAACTAATAGAGCTACCTGTTCTTTTAGTTCATGTGTCTCTTTGCTGATGCATTCGGCAAAGTTACTTTGCTGGGGTGCAGCTAATGCAGTGATTTTATGTGTCTCTGCCGGGGCACCATCTTCACCGTTCAATTCGAATTCATGAGCTTTTAATTGGGACATCAGTGTCAGAGTGTCAGTGCTTGCAAGATTTGTTGTTCCTCTGATTACTGATGTTATGATCTTCCATCTTTCAGGCAGTCCTCTCAAGATCTTCAAGCATACTTCTTTCTGGGGATATATGTGTCCAAGCTATTGCAATTCACTGATGATGCTTGAGAATCTGTTGTCCATTTGATCAATGGATTCACCACCTTCATTTTAAAGTTCTCAAATTTACGTTTTGCAATGAGATAATTTGTTTTCTTTAATCGCTTGAGATCCTTCATTTATCAATGATAGCTTGTCCCACATCTCCTTTCTTTGTTTTGCGATCTTTGATTCTCATGAACATGTTGCTATCTAGGGTCTTCAAGATCATGTCTTTTACAACAAAGTCCAGATTTGCTCTTCTCCTGTCATCCTTGGTCCAATCCTTTTTAGGTTTGTCAATTTCCTTTCCTTGATCTGCTCCTGTGCCTACCACCGTAGTGATTGTGATTGGTCCATCATTGATTACATCCAGCATCTCTTCATGAGTTGCTGCAAGATGAGATAGCATTCTTATTTTATATTCATCGAAATTATTAACATTAAAAACAGGTACTTTTGATAAGAAGTTTGAGGAATCCATTAGTGCAAATGAAGATATAAAAGTAAGCGTATAGAAAGCTCAGATTTGAAAACTACTTTGAAAATATATGATCTCCTTGTTACCATAAATTAGATCTGAACAGGTTCTGATACTAGGAACACTGCTCCGATACCAATTGTTGGTCCCAGAGAAGGGTGAAACTATAGTCAGAGGGGGGAGGGGTGAATGACTATAGTGGAGTTTCAAAAAAATTTCTTTTATTTAAAAGCTTTTGGGCAGCGGATAAGTCCCTTCTAACTATGTTGTTTTCAAATCTGTTTAGACAATCACAGATATAAGTTATGATGTAGGCAAATTAAATAAATCTTTGTAAAGTAAATTGCGAAATTAAATTGACACAAGGCTTATAGTGGTTCGAGGGTGGTGTAATCCCTTAATCCACTCTTCTCCTGTGATGATTGGAGGAATTCACTATTGTTTTCACAGATACAATAGTATGATTGTCCTTGGCTTCCCAAGCTCACAATCTACAAGACTATCACTCCTTGGCGCAATGGCTTGATGATTCGAGTCTTCCTTTTTCTTTGCTCCTTAAGATCAAAATCCTTCAACGGCTATCACAGATTCAACTCCTTCTCAGATTGCCCTCGATTGATTTGCTTGATTTGATATGAATGTGATTCACACACTTGCTTGATCAATCTCGATTACGAGTATGACTTTGTAGCTCTGATATTTGAGTTGATCACTAGATGTATCCTTGTAAGTTCAGAGAGAAGGCTTTTCAAATTGACAGAGTTTCTACTTTCTTTCTTTTTGAATCATTGTTTTCTTTTTCTGTCAATGCCTTCTATTTATAGCCTTGAATAACCTTGGTTTTGAAATTCCGTCCGTTGGCTATATTAATGAGGGAATAATCCTTGATTTTATTCTTGATTCCCCCTTAATTGCATTCTCCTTGATCTCAGTGATCGGATTCTTTCTTCAAACGTATAGCAGAAAATCCGTCCTTGATTGATCCACTATTGATTATGCATTTAATGCATGATCTTCTGTATCTTCAACATATATCAAATCTGATCTGGTAAGTGTTACTTCGCCGTTTTCAGAATGGTCGAGTGAGCCTTCTGACTTAGCCGTTAGTTCTTTCTTCGCTGTTTTGTCTTTGCCGAAAGTCGGTTTACTCGGCCGATTCAACATTTTCTTCTTTGTTTTAGTTTCGGAGAATCTTTATACTTCATCGATCCTTGATTTGGGTGAGACCAGTGTACACCATATTTGAATATTGAGTTTCATCACTTGAAACATAACTTAGACTTATCCAAGGTCATCACAGACTTCCTTGGTTATAAGTCGAGACCATAATGTCTTCATTGCTTTCTCATTGGTGCTTGGGTGGCTTCACTTTGCCGAATATCTGTTTTTGCTTTGCCGTCCTACCAACTAGTACAATACTTGTCGACTCAACTTATACAACATGTCGGACTCTAAGTAAAGACTTATACAGAGAATTCTAACTTATTTCAGGCTTGCTATAACAGCTAGTATGGCCATCATCAAAACATAATAAAATGTTCCTAACAATAGGTGTGATTGTCTTATCCGGACTTTTGGTTAAGAGAACCTAGTGGGGCATTTATATATGATAGATATATCATATAGGGCTGGACCGATTTGATTAGAGTTCACGATATAATTCCGTAATCGAGAAGTCTTATCGAATCAATCGATGATCATATTTATGGATATATCTTAATCTGAGGTGATCACAATCAAGCCGCTTGAATCGGTATGAGGTTTGACTTGGCGGTTAAGGATTACACCGAGTCTATGATCTCGAATTACCCCATCCGGGCATTGTCTTTGGATTTAGTGAGTAGTTTGTGTTATCACAGATACACGAATCCATTCCTTCCATTTACGGAAGTAGATGTACGATTCCACTTATTTGTTAATCCTAGAAAGCGATCGATCCATGGAGTTCATATTACAGCGATTAGCTACCGGTGAGTTGTATGAATTAATTGATCACTAGGGGTTAATGGTAAATAAGGATAAGAGGTTCTAAAAGGGTTAACGGTAACTTCCCGATTTAGAATGAGCGATCTGTGGAGGATTAATCCATATGTAATGATTATATCAATGGGCGCTTATTATGATCTCGTGAGGAGATAAACATAATCTTATAATCGGAGGAGTGCGATCACGGGATTATGGTGGCATATTCTGTGATTGATTTATCGAATATAATTATTACATTTCGTAAGATAATTATTTATTTGATCTATCGGAGCCACGATTATTAGTCCATGGTCCCGACGTGCCTCCAATATAGCATAGCTATTCTTGGGCGTCGAATCCTAATAATATTAATTTAGTTCTTATTAGAATTTAATTAAAACGATATGTGAATTAATTGTTTAGTGGACTATTAAATTAGTTGGGCTAAATAATTAAATATGTGAAAAAGACATTTTTCATAATCTTGGCAAAATTAGTGTTATGGCCGAAAATAATATTGACTAGGTCAATAAGAGAATTTTCGGCCTCCACATGTTTTAGGAAACAAGAAATTAGTTTTCTTGTGAATTAATAAGACATGTGCACAAAATATTTATTGGATAAATATTTATGGTAAGAAATAAAGATAAAGATTATTCTAGATTTGTTCTAGAATATTATGGGATTATCTTTTATTTATTGGATTTATTTATTTGCAAAATAAAATCTTTGGAGGACAAGGATTACTCTCCTATATAAAGAGAGTTCTCCCAAGCCTAAAACACACAACATAATTTCGACTTCTATCTCTTAGAGAGAAGAAGGAAAAATTTCGGCCAAGGGGAAAAAGAGGGAAAATCTTGGAGGTTTTCCGGGTAGCATATCGGAAGGATTCGAGACGAGGATTTCCTTCCACCGGGAGTTGCTTGGATCACACGTGCGGAAGATCGTGGTGCTCTTCACACTATCTTTTGTTCTTCATATTGCGGTTCTTCTACTTGGATTTTGAGATCCAAGAGGTATGTTCTACAACCCCCTTGTAGAGTAGATCTAGTTATTTTATTACGTGTAATTTATAGATCTAGATCCTTAAATCGCTTCCGTTGCCGATGGTATTACTAACAGTGGTATCAGTCGCCTGGTGATATATATTTATACGTATAAAATATTAGATCTAGGAGTGAAAAACATGTATTTTTTTTGTGTCCCAATTTTTTTCTTGGGGCCGATGCATGCATATTTTTTTTATGTTGCGATTCTTGTGGTTGAAGAGATGGATTGGGGTTGGTATTGTTTACTCGTAGATCTATTTTGTAGCTCTTTTTGATTAGTATCACTTGAGTATAGGACTTGTAATTTAATTTTATGCTACTCGAAAATTGTAAAGATTGCTTCTTTGTAATTTTAATTTTGATCCGGATTCGAAACGACGAAGATGATGTGTTGAAGATCATCAAGAAGGTAAAAACGGGAGGAGGCCGATTGTTTTATTTATTTTTTTTTCTCCGGCTTTTTTTTTTGAGTTGCGGCAACCCTAATTTTGATTTGATAAATACACGGCAATGTCAAGTTTTATGGTAACATTGGCATGCAACTCTTTGCATGGCCGTAAAGTTTTTTTTTACCAAACCTGCCGAGATAAAAATTAAAAAAAAAAATATTTTTTTAATTTTTTTTTAAGGATTTGGCCGATGCTGCCTCATTAATAAAAAAAATATGGAAAATTAGGGATAAGGACACAATCTGAAATATTTTTAAGTAACAGGACAACTACATATTTTTTATAGGGAGAAGGACAACTGCATAATTTTTATAGCGAGAAGGACAAACAGTGAATCCCGAAAATCAGTGAATCTCCCTAGTGAATCCCGAAATCAGTGAATTTCAATAGTGAATTTCGACAGTGAATCCCGAAAATTAGTGAATTTCGACGATGAATTTTGAAAAATAGTGAATTTTAACAAATGAATTTCGTCGGTGAATTTAAGCAATGAATTTCGAACACAAGTGAATTCGACAGTGAATAAATAGTTTTGTCCTTTATGCAAAAGTTTTAAAAAACTGTCCTTCTATTCAATTGATGAAATATTTTTGTCCTTCTCCCTCATTCCCCCAAAAAAATAATAATAAGTTTTTATAAAACAATTTGATAATATAGATATATTTTAAATATATTGGTATATTACGGTCTCCTTTCATAGTCGTTCGTGGTTCGTGTCAAGATCGAAGGTTTGTGATCCGGAAGTTTCAAGATCAAGATCGAGGATCGAGATTTGAAGACTTAGAATTAGTTTTATTTTTCCTTAGAAAATAGGTTAGTCGGGGGTACCAACAATCCATCTCGGTGTTTAAATTTTCCATAATTTATTTTTATGTGTTTGATCATAAAATAGATATAAAATCGAAATTGCCATGACATGCATCATATCATAAATCCACTCCATGCATACATGTAGAATTTTAATTTTGGTAATTAAAATAGGCATGTATACAAACTCGCGTAATTAGTTGAAATTTAATTAATACGTGGTAATTAATTAATTTAGTAACTAATTAAAGATCCGAGGACGGGTTATGAAATCGTTAAGCCTTTCGGTGTGTGTTCTCGGTGAACCGCCTTAAAAGCCCAAACGAGATCACGTTTTCGATTCGTAGTGTCTACGAGATTGAATGATGGTAAAGAACAATAAATCTTGGATAAAAACGGTTCGCTTTATAGGTTGGGTGATCAATCGAGCTTCGCTCGACCGACTTAACCCTCCTAGTGTGATGTATGCACGAAGTGCAGCAAGACTAAGCTACTGGCGAGCGGAGGGGTGATTCCTTCTTATCTCCATGGGGCTCTCTTGACCCGACTTCGTCCGACTGTCACATATGTTCCAACGAATAGGACGGGTAGGCTTGCCTATGTTACCGACACCATTCGGAATCCTTGATTTGATGTGCTTTTATGTTAACATCAAAAAGACGTGGTTAGTTAACCCACCACCACTTCCAAAATATTGAGTGGGAGCGGGGGAGGCGACAGCCAACCCCACGGCCTCTACTATAGATACAAGTAAGTGAGAGAAGGGTGACGCCTCGCGGCGCTTTGATTCGTCCCCCTACGGATGGTGTTCACCCCTATCAACATTCATGGCTTGGTCTCCGAAAGGATAGGATTTCCGGGTACTCGTCGGGTCACTGACCTATCCTATGACGGCACACTCGGGGCGTACCTAAGAGATCCGATATAGTAGGTCACACTCATCAAGGATATTCTTGATAATATCAAGGCTAAAAAAGGAAGGTAGTCAATGAATAAAGGGATGTTCGATTCCCGTGGGATGTTCGATTCTCACAAGTTATTCATTGATGAGATTGTCTCGACTTAACCGTCATCTCTTTGACCTACCCTATGGCGGCACTGAGATGCGAGGTTAAAACCTTGGAATGGTAGAGTAGACTTACTTATAGTTTAAAATTCCTAAAATAAAATCATATAGTAGTGTTAAACTTGAATTAATGTCATTTTATTTATAGCATTATATCCCTTACTAAATTGCTTAAAAATTAATAATTGACTAGTATTGACTTCGTTAAAAAGTGGAAAGTAACTAGGACGTTGAACTAGTTAATCGATAATGCAATTATTTTTCGAAAGAGATATTTTCTCTTAAACCTTTTAAAAACCAGAGTGACATATATGTATGTCACTAGTGTCATTCGTGTCAAACGGGAGACAAACTTAGTTTGGTCAAAGGTGGTTTCGGACTTTGAAATTCTCCTAGTGAATTTTGAGTGTGTAGTGATTACACGAGTAATTTTCTAATTGAAAAATCAGAAAATCATGAAGTGTTACTAGTTGGGCGATATTTGGAATCGATGAACCAGTGGGAGCTTTATGATTTGTTTTTTCTTCTAGAACATTAGAAAAGTGTAACTGACTACACACGTAACCGTTCTAATTGAAAAACCGGAAAGTCATGAAATGTTGATAGTTGGGCGATATTTGGAATCGATGAACTAGTGGGAGTGTTGGATAAATGTTTAATAAAAAGAATTTTATGAAGAATTGTTGTACATCCTTTTAACAATCCTCAGGTTTTGGTGATGAGTGTCTTACTATTTGTTATAGTATGCAAAGGCAAAAGATATCTAGATATGATGTATAGGTTTTACTAGAGTTTGATCCTTGTATAGGTTTGATCAAACAAGATCAGCATCGAAGTCCTTTGAGTAGAGTCGGTGAGACTTCATAGGTCGATCAGGGTATGCAGGTCACAGAGACTTAACGTGCAGACAACGAGAGGTCGATGAGACTTCGTAGGGACCAGCAGATGCTTGAGAATTGAAGGCTAAGGTTTCAAACTTAGTTATTGAAGGCTAAGGATCCAAACTTAGTAACTAAGGATAAGGATATGTGATTTAAATTTAGGCAAGTTTGTGGTGACCTAAATTGATCACATATACCTATGGATGAAGGTCTGAGTTCCTAAAAGTTGATTGAAGAAGCTGGAACTTAGTTATAAAATGAAATGGTGTTATCTAACTTAATCAAATAAAGTTAGATATAAAAGTTTAATATGTGATTTATCATATATTAATGGAGATAAATTAATCGACCTCTCAGCAGACCTTGTATTACACTCTGGCGATGAGTACGGATACATTATCGATCAAGATTCGATGGAAAGAGACTTTTAACTACTTTTTAGGATGAATGGTGAGATTAAAGAGGCGTTAGAGAAATTCAAGAGTCAAATGGAGCGACTGGAAAGGCGACAAAAGCAAGCGACAAATTGTCGATGCAGGATTGATTGTCATCCATCGAAGCCATAAAGGACAAAAGCAACGGCTATTTTCAAGGACTGGAGACTATAAATATAAGACTCCTGATCAGATTATAGAGAGGAGAATAAGAAGAAATAAAATAGAAAAATACAGAAAGGAAAATCCTTGAAGATCAAATTAAAAAGAAAGCTCTTCAACATAAAGATCAAGAAATTTATAGAGTGTTGCATACCCTGCTGAACTTAAATCAAGAACAATACTCTGCTGAAGCTGAAATTGCAAGATCTAGAATTAACTTCAAGTGTAACAAGACATAAGCTATCAAGTTACATTAAGTCAATCACTTGAAGTTCCTGAGGCTGCTGATCATCCCTACTGATCAAGCTGCTGAAGACAGAATCACTTAGTTGATTCAAATCTTGTTTTTACTATCTGCTACTAGAGTAGTGAAACACTTTGGAGTGTGAAGGACTGTGTTTGTGGTGGAGCTGGTGAAGAGGCAATTCTACCCTTGAAGGACCAATGGAGAAGCTTGGAGAAGCAATACCACCTTATTCAAGTTTCTTGTAGTTTGTGAAGCCATAGTCATTGGTGAAGGACAAACAACTTAAGAATCTTTAATATGACTACATCAAAGATCTCAGTGAATTTCCTCCAACACCACGAGGAGAAGAGTGTGGTGACAGGATTACACCACCTGGAACCACTATAAAAATTGCGTGTCTTATTTACTTAGTGCATTTTATTCTTTATTATATTCACTCCTTCATACTGAGACTCACATACACACAAGTCACTCTGAGTATCCAATACTTGGTTTAACACAAGCACAACATATTTAAAAGGCTTATACTCTTATATTTCCGCTGCAACATATTCAGTAAACTTGAGTCAGTAGGCTACTAAGACATTAGCACTCTACTGAATCTTCAGCAGTCTACTGAGACATCAGTAACCTGCTGAAACCTACTGAGTTTGTTTTAACTCCGAGTTTTTAGTGATAAGTTTATTCCCCCCCCTCTAAACTTATCCAAGCCTTTGCAAGGGACCAACAATTGGTATCGGAGCAGGAATTTCTGTTCTGAAGTTATCCAGTTTGTTGTGCTTTCAGTAAAGTCTTTTTAAATTCTTTCAAAACATCACTTTTCAAAAGTTTGCATCATGGATACATCTAGAATTAGAAGTTGGCTTAACTATCCAGTGACTGAATATCTACAAAACATTGCATCTGACTTTCAGGATCAAATACATGAGAGGTTCAGTACTACAAGTTCTCACACAAATCCAAAACCTCAATTCAATGATGATGTGCAAATCAACCTCAACACATATGATGATCAATCCAAAGGATTTCCTTCACTAAGTGATCTCTCAGATGAAGCAGAAAAGGAATTGATACTAGTAGCTGATTCTGTTGAAGATAAAATAAAGCAACAAGAGAATAGTGCTGCTGAAATTAAGAACCACACTCTCTCAGCAAATAATGATGAAACAGAAAAGGTAGCTAATTCTATTTCTGTCAATACGTCCACTGATAATGATTCTGAATCCACCTGTGGTTCAACCCCTAGAATTGCTGATAATGAAGAAACCTTGGATGCCATTCTTAATGAACTAAGGAAAATACAATCTGAATATGAGATTGTGAAGGCAAGCAATGAGGCTTTACAATCAGAAAATGAAAGGTTGAAAGCTGAATTGAATAATCTCAAAGGAAAAGAAAAGATGATTGAAAAGAATCAGCACAAGTCTACTGAATCATCAGTAGCAGCTGAGTCTGCTGAACCATCTTCTTCTTTCATTGCATTCAAATCTGGCAAGCCATATGGAGATAGAACAGGCCTAGGATTTGAAACTCAACAATCCAAGAGGGATGGATCCGATGAACGGCATCGAACACAGTACCGAGGATTGGTCCTAAGTTTATACTGCACAAAATCCAATTCCAAAAGGGTTTTTCAAGCAAAGTGAAGTCCACCGAGAAGAATTCCAAGAGGCCCAATCACAAGTCAAAGAAGAATACAAGATCCATAAATGTAAATACATCCAAAAGAAAAATGTTGTATCTTCTAGACTCTGTGAGCGAGATCTATTACCAAGTCTCATTTGGACCACAAAGGAATGGTCAGAAATATTCCAATAACAAGTATCCAAAATCCAGAAATGGTGATCATTCTAGGGATACTTATCATAGGGGGAAAGGTAGATTATTTCCCACTGATGAAGACTGGAATATTCCTGCTCAAATTGCTAGAAATAAGAAGCATAATCATAATGCTAGGATTCAGCAGAGGACTCAGCAGAGGTCTTATACAAATCCTCTCGCAGAGACCTCGTGAGACTCCTCAATATAGAGTGTATACAACCAACAAAGACTATAATGATTATGCATCTACTTCTATCAAGCAAAATCATTCAAAGAAGATTTACAGACCAAAAAGCCAGAGAACACATGTAACTACTACACAACCTATCAACAAATTCTATGGAAGTGTAGAGTACACATATGAATCCAAGTATGATACTTTCAAAAGGAGACCTTATGAAACTTACCAAGAATCATACTTGCCACTAACAATCAAGGACCCAACAGAGATATGGGTACCCAAAAATCATTGATTTTGTTTTGCGACTTATTTGATGCTCAGCGTTGGTCGATCAATCAAAAGTTAAGTTAAGGACAGAATTTGGTCATTTGAACAAATGAAGTTGCCATGAAAATTATTCCTTGTCTTGATTGGAAGATTGTCAGAATCAGCAGTCTGCTTAAGCTCATGTCAAGAACCTTCTTGAGGATCTCCTTGTCGCCAGCAATGCTGTGCCGCATTCAATTATCTGTACCTCTCACGAGAAATCAATCTACCGAAGAAGTACATCAGTCTACTGAATAAAGTCTACTGGTCAAATCATTTCAATGGTTAATCTTATTTCGCGCCAAAATGATCTTTATGACCATAGTTAGTGGATCGGACGGTTACAAAAGTCATGAAGTTAGTTGATGGGCCACGTGTCGGAATCTCACAAAACCCAATTCAAATCGTGGTTTATTGCACAGTAATGAGAAGCGATGGCTTTTCTGACATTCAACTAACTAGCTTATACATCTACACCAAGATTCATCTGATCTATATCTTTTCTATGTCTTTTCACCGTGTGAACAAAATCTCCTAATCCTTTCGTCTCAAATTATTTATCTCAACATATCTTTCAGAGAAGTAGGTCAATGGCAGACAAAGTTCAAATTGGAACCAGTCAAAGCGTTGCCAGTTATGTTTCAAATTGTGGATTGACTAAGTTGTCCATCAACATAGGACGAAGAATCAAGAGAATACCTGGTTTAGAAAAGGCACTCAACAATCGTCTAGAAACGATATCTTTTGTAAATGTTCTTGAGTTTTGGAAGAACATGAAGATAGATGAAGAAGATGATGATAGTTTTGAGACAACTGTCAACAACAACACCTTCAGGGTTGATTCAAATACCTTAAGAGAGATTTATGGTTTTGGACCGGCCAACAATGCTCACAGGCATCCAGAAATTGCAGGAACTGAAAGAGTGGAATTTGTGGATCAAATAAAAATAAACAATACCATCCCCTCCACTCCAAGCATAAATGTCAGACACATAAGGTTGGAATATAAACTTTTGAGCAAGATTCTTGCAAAGAACATTTTGGGATTCAGTGGTAGTTTGGATACACTGAGTGGATCCAAAATAGATTTGATGACAATCATTTGCAAAGGCAGAAGGTTTGACTGGGCTGGTTATCTCATCTATTATTTAAGAAAAGTCTTTTCAGAAGATAAAAATGGAGTAAGAAGAACCAAGACAAAGCCTTTGGGATTGTTGGTGCAGTCCATTTTGAATCATCTTACTATACCTGATGTTACACCAAAAGATATCAACAAGTCAAGGTACAAGGCAGAGATTACAATAGTTATTCCAGAGTTGGAAGTGTATGAAGATTCAGACAGTGATGATTATAATGATGGTAGTATTGGGGTAGATCAGCAGAACCAAAAGAAAGGGAGAAAAAAAAGAAGAGAAAAGTTATTGTTTTTGGACAACCTGCTGCTGTTGCAGGAAGTGTAAGAAAGAAAAGGAAAAAGAAGATAATTGTTGAAGTAAGTAAATCCTTAACTACTAAAGCTGCACCAGTGAAAGAGAAGAAAGCAGAAAAGGTTATCAGATCTCCCCACTGAAATGGGAGCAAAGTTTACTAAGTCCAAGAAGATAAAAAGCTCAAATTAATGAAGATGAGCAACCCTTGTCCAAGAGGATGAAAGAAGCATTAAGAAAGAAGAAACTTGGAGGGAAAAGTGTCGAGAACTCATAAAACAAAGAGAACTTGAGCAGTTCTCAGAATCGAAAAAGAAGTTGTAGATGAAACAAGCTGTGCTAATGGAAGAGCAGTGTTTGTAGAGATTTCAAGCTTTGTAGAAGAAGAAGCAAGATTTTGGGGGAATACTACCATCATGATATCCTTGGCGATGAGCATGCAATTCAGGAAGAAAATTTTATTGAAGAAGATGAGATGAGAATTCATGAATTGCTGCAGGAAGATTCCCTTGAGATAGACGCAGAGATGGAATTCACTAAATATCTGGATGAAGAGCTATTGGATCACCAGTTTGATCAATCCACTTCAAAGAAAACAGGGTTTTGGATGCCCTATGAGAAGATGGAAAGAGTAAAGAAGAAAAAGAAAAGGGTAAATCCAGACATACAGTTAATCAGTGATTACTTTGCTTGGAAATTTGGTTTGTATCAGAAACAAAAGCCAGCTGCTGAGTCTTTGACAGATTTTGAACATTGGGCTTTTGATCAGCTGGGTGTAGAAAATCTAAATGAATTGTTGGACACCACCCTTCTACAAACAAGACTGATGGATCTCTTGGATGAAAAGAGAAAGAATAGCAACATTCACTTCAAAAATTCATCTGGACCTGATGATAATGATGACTCCTCTGATTCTGATGATGATAATGATGATGGATCAGTTTTTCTAGGAGAAGGAAGTGGAATTCCTGTTGGAGGATCATTGAAAGAAGTTGAGAAATCTACTGTAGATCAGTTAGGTCAGCAAGGTAAGAATGCTGACAAAGAATCTACTGATACCAGAAACCAGCAACATGAACACACAGCAGGAAAACTTGCACAAGTTGTTACCAATAATACTGGAGATGAAGTTGTCCCTCAAATTATTGTAGGACAAATGTTGGACGGGATATGTGAAGAAGAAAATGAAGATGTTGAGACTCCAGTAACTAGTGATGGTGTTCTTACTGATCAAGTCACTGAAGTTCAAAAAGTGGTTAATCAAGTTGCTGAAGCTGCTGTTATTACCACAAAGGACCAAACCATGATATATCATAGAAGTGAAATGATGGTTCAGGCATCTGAGTCTCAAACAGAACCTGAACAAAGGTTGGAACTAGAAGACCAGGCCACTGTAGTGGAGCCTGCTGATGAGGCTACTGGTAAAAGAATAACTGTCAAGATACCAGTAGAAGAATTAAATGAGTTAAGGACTGTGAGGCATGATATGCAACAGTTAAGAACTAATTTGGATAGACAAGAACAAAGATTTGAAGAACTGATGAAACTGGTGAAGGAAAACAGACAATCTGCTGATACAGTTGCTTCAAATTTCATATCTACTCAAAATGCTGTAAATGATTTAATACTAGATATGAGGGGAATCAAGAAGGAAAATACATTGAAAGATAAGTTTTTGAAAGATCAGTTGACATCCATTCATCAAAAACTTGACAAGCTTGGTGAAATCCCTAGACCAGCTGAGCCTGCTACTGCACTTCAACCTGCTGTATTAGATCCTAAAGTCACTAAGAGGATCAACCTACTGGAGTAGACCCTGCTTTCAAGATTTATTGCAGTTGATACAAGGGTAGTATCAAAGGGGGAAAGGGGTAAGAAGATAATTACACAGAAGATTGCATTTGGTATGCTGTCCCATTTTGTTGATAATGTCAATAAGGGGGAAGAAGGGAATACAGCAGAAGCAAATGAGGTAGGCAGAAGCAAATGAGGTAGCTAGGATTCTTGCAAAGAAACAATGGGAGACAAATATATGAAGAGATGCTGAAGAAGACTTATAAAATGAGAAAATCTACCCATACTGCATCTAGACTTATAAAATGAGAAAATCTACCCATGATGCATCTAGACTGTATTAATTGAACAACTGATTTTAATGAGTATTCATCTAGATTGTTCTATTTTTGCTTTTACTCTTTTTGCTTTGCTGTAAGTGAGGGTATTGACATCATCACCAAAAAGGGGGAAATTGTTGGACAAATGTTTAATAAAAAGAATTTTATGAAGAATTGTTGTACATCCTTTTAACAATCCTCAGGTTTTGGTGATGAGTGTCTTACTAGCTGTTATAGTATGCAAAGGCAAAAAGATATCTAGATATGATGTATAGGTTTTACTAGAGTTTGATCCTTGTATAGGTTTGATCAAACAAGCACTGTACTGGAAGTCCACTGAGTAGAGTCAGTAGACTTCATAGGTCAGTAGACTGTCTGGGTCAGCAGACTTAACCAGCAGACTACTGAGAGGTCAGTAGACTTCGTAGGGACCAGCAGATGCTTGAGAATTGAAGGCTAAGGTTTCAAACTTAGTTATTGAAGGCTAAGGATCCAAACTTAGTAACTAAGGATAAGGATATGTGATTTAAATTTAGGCAAGTTTGTGGTGACCTAAATTGATCACATATACCTATGGATGAAGGTCTGAGTTCCTAAAAGTTGATTGAAGAACTGGAACTTAGTTATAAAATGAAATGGTGTTATCTAACTTAATCAAATAAAGTTAGATATAAAAGTTTAATATGTGATTTATCATATATTAATGGAGATAAATTAATCGACCTCGTGGACCTTGTATTACACTCTGCTGATAGTACAGATACATTATCTGATCAAGATTCGATGGAAAGAGACTTTTAACTACTTTTTAGGATGAATGGCTGAGATTAAAGAGACGTTGGAGAAATTCAGTAGTCAAATGGAACGACTCGAAAGTCGACAAAAGCAAGCGGCGATGTCGATGCAGGATTCGATTGTCATCCATCAGAAGCCATAAAGGACAAAAGCAACGGCTATTTTCAAGGAATGGAGACTATAAATATAAGACTCCTGATCAGATTATAGAGGAGAATAAGAAGAAATAAAATAGAAAAATACAGAAAGGAAAATCCTTGAAGATCAAATTAAAAAGAAAGCTCTTCAACATAAAGATCAAGAAATTTATAGAGTGTTGCATACCCTGCTGAACTTAAATCAAGAACAATACTCTCTGGTTTGAAATTGCAAGATCTAGAATTAACTTCAAGTGTAACAAGACATAAGCTATCAAGTTACATCAAGTCAATCACTTGAAGTTCTCGAGGTCGTTGATCATCCCTACTTGATCAAGTCTGTGAAAACGAGTAATCACTTAGTTGATTCAAATCTTGTTTTTACTATCTCGCTACTAGAGCGTTGAAGCACTTTGGAGTGTGAAGGACTGTGTTTGTGGTGGAGTGGTGAAGAGGCAATTCTACCCTTGAAGGACCCGGTGGAGAAGCTTGGAGAAGCAATACCACCTTATTCAAGTTTCTTGTAGTTTGTGAAGCCATAGTCATTGGTGAAAGACAAACAACTTAGGAATCTTTGTAACAAACTACATCAAAGATCTCTAGTGAATTTCCTCCAACACCACATGAGAAGAGTGGGTGTGAGATTACACCACCTGGAACCACTATAAAAAAGTGCGTGTCTTATTTACTTAGTGCATTTTATTCTTTATTATATTCACTCCTTCATACTGGACTCACATACACACAAGTCACTACTGAGTATCCAATACTTGGTTTAACACAAGCACAACATATTTAAAAGGCTTATACTCTTATATTTCATTTGTAACATATTCGAAGAAACTTGAGTCAAGAGGCTACTACGACATTAGCACTCTATCTTGAATCTTCTTGAGCTTCATCGAGACATCAAGAATCTTTGAAACCCTCTGAGTTTGTTTTAACTCCGAGTTTTTAGTGATAAGTTTATTCACCCCCCCTAAACTTATCCAAGCCTTTCCAAGGGACCAACAGGGAGTTCTATGATTTGTTGTTTTTCTGGAAACATTGGAACTGTGTTCGAAAGATTTTCTAAATCGGAAAAAAATCGGAAAATCATAAAAATAAAGCATTACTCATTAGACGTTATTTGGAACCGATAAACGAGTGGGAGCTTTAATGTTATGATTTGTTGTTTTTTCTGGTATATTAAAAAATCCAAGAAGTCCCGACGAGTAACACTCGAAATAGACATCCCACGGTTCAAGAGTAGTGTCTACTCAAACGAACATTGGTTCAAGACTCAATTTCCATTCACGGAAAGTCAAGAATGGGAGAATATGTCTAAAAGTGTTAGTCATCTAAGCGAGAAAACATTAAGGTGAACCGAAAATTAATTAACTGAAAATCATAAGATAAGGACAGTGATTTTGGATCACCAACCTATGAATCCTTGGCGATTTTCTTGAGCTAAGTTCTTTGGAAGTACAAGGTAGCAGTGCATTTAACGATTAAAGGAGTAAACAACGGGCAGTTAATTTTAGCTAGAATAGTGGGAGTGATATAAGGAAATGAATCTCGGATTCAATCCTTCGATATCGCGGAAAATTTATTTTCGGTTTAAGATTCGTTGGAACGAATGGATTTACCTTCTATTCGATAATTTGTTTGTCGTATAGAAAGTAAATATACCATTTGTAGTACGAATCCAAGACTCGGACTTTTGTTTGATAAAGTCAAAACCACTTAGAACTGCTGAAATATGTATATAAAACACATCTTAAGAACTATTAAAAGAAATTGGTTTCGATATTTAGATAAACGCCTCTTCATATTCCATAGTTAGTGCATAGTCCCTAAAAGACAAGACCTGAAGACTGGCTTAGGATGATTCCTTTCTCCCAGTCTGGTTATATTGTCTCAAAGGTTCAATGACTAAGTTTCCTTTCAATCGGGAAAGGATAATGGTTATAAAGAAGTAACATAGCTTGTTCATGACGACCTTTGGGTCCGATGAAAGATACAAGCTAGTAGGAGCTTCCAGTAGTGACTTCTTGTCGATAACTATTCAAACACTCCGGTAAGTTTATCCAAAATATTTTGAGGTTTCTCTGTTTTCAATGAGATAGAGTATTCTATACTCGGAATAGGCCATTCATAGTCCTCGAGATCGATGCTCACCCGCCTTATTGTGACATGTTCTCACTAAGTGAGAAACTGTTAAATTGCCTTACATAGTTTTAGATGTGCTACAATACACCGCTTAACTCAATAAAGTTATTGGAAGCGAAATAACGGTTTACATTGAAATGTAAGACCGAGAAGTCTACCTAGAATATGCTTTGGAATTTACGGATAAGGTGTGGATTCGGTTCACCCCACTTCCATAAATATAAGCATTTAGCCCACGGTGCTTGAAGGTAAGACTGGGAATTTCACGCATACGTTCGGTCAATGACCATTCGTGATATATCTTTTAACCTATTGTGTATAAAGGTTAGATTCTTGAAATCGGGAAGGGACGATTATCTCGTTGCATCCTTTACGATAGAGTCCATAAACAAACAAAACCTTGAACCTTGAAGCACGTTTACTCAAGGTAGTTACTAACTGATTAAAATCAGACCACATCCAACATCGGTTGTTGGTGATAACAATAAATACTACTAAACTAGATCAAAATTTCGATCCACCCAGTAAGTTTGGGAGTATGGTTTATCCATTACCTATTACGGGTTCTGCGGACTTTGTAATCTGAGGATCGATTGATGACCTATGGCTCTTTTGTGAGCGGTATAGGATTATGATAATAGATGTTGGTTTAATAGCCATAACCCCCGTGAATGGAGTTCGGTACTCGGGATTCTGTTCATGCTCTTGTAGAACCACCGAGGCGCCTCAGGCCTGTGGGAGTAATTGGATCTACACGGAAAAGAGTAGAATGAATAGGAAAGTTTATCTTTCAGAGCAAAGATTGAGTGGTCTAGGGGTAATTCCTTAAGAAGTAGAGAGTTAATTAGACCTTGGACTCTCTTACCACTTAGTATTGCATGATTTCATTCAAAATCAGAAAATAGGGGTGATTCCCTGAGACTTTTTTGCCAAACAAACGGAGACTGGATTCATTCGAAACAGAAGGGTATTGCCTTATGAAATTATGACAGGATGACTGTCAAGGCTTATGTCCTTTATGGATAAAAAGCAAACCTCTCGGTCATTGGAAGTCATATATTTCTACAATATGTGGATTTGACCAGAATATATATAAGTCTTTTGTAGACTGGATATCAATTTTAGTACATTAATGAATATATACATTAGTGTTTGTGAAGGATAACACTGCACCAGTTGGAATCAACATGGGTGTGTTATCTGAAGTCAGAATCTGACAATGCCACAATTCTCTGCAACAGAGATTTGGACAACATTCTAAAGAGTTTGACTCGGTCGAATGCATTAGAATCTGTCACTGGTTTCCCATTCATCTTATTGGTTAAGATGATGCATCTGTGTATGCAACATTCAACGAGGAAGTTCTACCCTATGCCTCAGGAATGACTCTCTAAATCTTCAGATCAAGAGAAATGGGATAGATTCTCTTTCTAGTAAGAGATGGTCAGGTTATTGAACGTCAACTTTGGTCGAATCTTAGATTTGGCGGTTAACAAAGCAAGTTTAGTATGCCCTTTAGTATCTTGAAGAGAACGAGGAATAATATGTGGACATATTCATGTGTGAACTTGTATATGTGTGATACACTGATTTTGACTTTAAGTCCGATTGAGGATGATCGTTAAGTCGATCTCAGGCTCAGTGTTTACTCTTGTGTTGAAGCTATTGCCTGGAGGAATCCAACAACGCCAACTCGACTCTAACTAGTTGGGTGATTAGCGGCTTTTGTAATAGCTAGAGAGGCGATATAGCTTAAGGATTTCCTTTTCATATCTGGGAGTAATTCTAGATATGGAAGCCGATACCACATCATTGTGCACATGATGAAGGGGTAGCTTATAAGGATTTTCAAAATCACTAGAGGTCAAAAGCATATTGGGAAGGTACCACATGATTAAATGGACCGGTAACGTTTCGATTCTACGGATCGTCTCGAGCCGACAACCTGACTAATCATTAAGACCCATGATATTTAGATGTAGGTACTCCCCGAGTCACTGACCTATCCTACGACGGCACACTCGGAGTGTACTTTGTCATCTGCAATGGTTATGATATGCTTAATGGGTACTAGAATACGGGATGGGTCTCCATTGCTTTAGAGCAAGTGGGAGATGTAGTTTGTTGTAGTTTAAATAATAGGGTGTGCTCTAAAACAATTAATCACATGCTTTCGTGCAAGTGGGAGATTGTTAGGTGTGATGCCCGAAAGACAATTTTGTAATTATTTTATTTAATAAATGAAATGATATTATTATTCTCATATTCACCGATGTGACAATAGTATTTACACTATAGAAAACCCTAAAGTATATCGTTTATGTAATCACTTAACTCAGTGTATGGGATATACACGGGAGGATTGAGTTAGTGAAGATGTACTTAAAATACAATTAGCCCGTAGTGAAGTTAATCGAGAGTATCGGGTCTCTCCTTTAACGTGCTATTAATGCGCCCAGAACACAATGGGTGTGATTGTCTTATCCGGACTTTCGGTTAAGAGAACCTAGTGGGGCATTTCTATATGATAGATATATCATATAGGGCTGGACCGATTTGATTAGAGTTCACGATATAATTCCGTAATCGAGAAGTCTTATCGAATCAATCGATGATCATATTTCTATATGAGGTTTGACTTGACGGTTAAGGATTACACTGAGTCTATGATCTGAATTACAACATCTTGGCATTGTACTGGATTGAGTGAGTAGTCTGTGTTATCATAGATACATAATCCATTCCTTATATTTCTGGAAGTAGATAGACAGTTCCCTTATTTGTTAATCCTAGAAACTGATCGATCCATGGAGTTCATATTACACTGATTAGCTACCAGTGAGTTGTATGAATTAATTGATCACTAGGGGGTTAATGGTAAATAAGGATAAGAAGTTCTAAAAAGGGTTAACGGTAACTTCCCGATTTAGAATGAACAGTCTGGGGAGGATTAATCCATATGTAATGATTATATCAATGGACGCTTATTATCATCTCGTGAGGAGATAAACATAATCTTATAATCGGAGGAGTGCAGTCACGGGATTATGGTGGCATATTCCTGTGATTGATTTATCGAATACAATTATTCTGTTCGTAAGATAATTATTTATTTGATTTATCGGAGCCGCTGATTATTAGTCCATGGTCCCCGAAGTGCCTCAAATATAGCATAGCTATTCTCGGACGTCGAATCCTAATAATATTAATTTAGTTCTTATTAGAATTTAATTAAAACGATATGTGAATTGATTGTTTAGTGGACTATTAAATTAGTTGGGCTAAATAATTTAATATGTGAAAAAGACATTTTTCGTAATCTTGGCAAAATTAGTGTTATGGCCGAAAATAATATTGACTAGGTCAATAAGAGAATTTTCGGCCTCGACATGTTTTAGGAAACAAGAAATTCGTTTTCTTGGGAATTAATAAGACATGTGCACAAAATATTTATTGGATAAATATTTATGGTAAGAAATAAAGATAAAGATTATTCTAGATTTGTTCTAGAATATTATGGGATTATCTTTTATTTATTAGATTTATTTATTTGCAAAATAAAATCTTTGGAGGACAAGGATTACTCTCCAATATAAAGAGAGTTCTCCCAAGCCTAAAACACACAACATAATTTTGACTTCTATCTCTTAGAGAGAAGAAGGAAAAATTTCGGCCAAGGGGAAAAAGAGGGAAAATCTTGGAGGTTTTCCGGGTTGCATATCGGAAGGATTCGAGACGAGGATTTCCTTCCACCGGGAGTTGCTTGGATCACACGTGCGGAAGATCGTGGTGCTCTTCACACTATCTTTTGTTCTTCATATTGCGGTTCTTCTACTTGGATTTTGAGATCCAAGTGGTATGTTCTACAATCCCCTTGTAGAGTAGATCTAGTTATTTCATTACGTGTAATTTATAGATCTAGATCCTTAAATCGCTTCCGTTGCGGATGGTATTACTAACAGTGACAACATTTGAAGTTGGGCAAGAGTTGGATGACATTGTTCTGGCACAAAGTTGAGATGGTATCTTTTGAAGTTCGGAGCCCATTGGTGTATATATGTTTCTTTGAAGTTCGTAAAAAAAAAAAATCAAAAATCAAAAATCCAAAAAAGTTTCCAAAAATCAAATGAAGTTTAATAAAGTTGTATATAAAATTAAATAAATGGTGAAGGCAGTTTTGAAGGACAAGTTCAACTAGTCCAAGTAATGTAAGTTTGGGTGATAAATCAATTGAAGTGGTACTTTATCTCTTATGTTTATTGTTGAGGAGACGTCTTTGGGAATTATGCGAGAGAGTTGGAGTTGCAAATTCTAAAATCATTGGAATTGAAGGTGTAGATTCTTGCTATCTTGCATTTTTTCTTTTTGATATATCCTTTAATCCCTTCGATTAGCCAATACCCGAGCCTAACGTTACAAGCTATAAAGTCCTACACGACCTATCTTCTTGACTCTGAAAGCCTCGATTAGTAGAGACTGGTATCATTCTTAAGCATATGGATTGCACCTAATAAGTCTTGCATACATGATTTAATAATTGATTGTTTGGTAATAAATTTGAGGAATATTCACACACACACTACATTACTTTCTTAGGTTTCGGTTAACATGTGATTATAGGTACGATTAGTTGCATCATCTAGTGGAGCTCTTACTTCTTGATGTTGTATGACCCTATCTCTTGACTTGAGTTATTTTGTTGCTTTATTTGCTCGAGGACGAGCAAAAGCTAAGTGGGGAGTTGTGATGTGAGTCAACTAGTTGATGCATTTCATGATGTTTTATCCCCATTTCTCATGCATTTATTGATGTTCTTGTATCAATTCAAGTCATTATTTGCTTAGTTTCACCCAAATGTGTAGATGGTAATTATTATATGAAATATCGTGTTTTGATTAGTTTTGTACCGGTTATAGTAACCGGAGCATCGTATCGGGTTTACGCTTGGTATTTCGGTGTTGTATTGCAGGATTATAGGTTGACCAAGACCCCGAATGATGCCACGTGTTGAGCTAAACACGTATTTTGATGGCTAGAAGAGTGTGCCAGAAGCTTATGGGTTCAAACGGATCATTTGTCTTTCGTGTTTCTACCGTATCATACATTCAACAGACATTTGACCCAGCTTAGAGGCATTTTCTGGAGAAGACTTCTTAACGAGAGTTGAAGATGAAGAAACGAGCTTTCCAACGCAATTTGAATCACATCAATCGGAGCTCTACACCTCCCAAGGGCTCTCCTAGCCAAATTTTATGTAAAAATAAACTCTTGATAGTGATTGTATGATTAAGGAGTCCTAGTTTAACTTCTACTACCTTGTTTGGAGTTAAAATACATTAGTGTTAACTCCATTGAAGGGTTGGAGCTTGAATGAAGAACATCAATTTCGAGTTCTTGCTTGTAATTGGTAACTCTTAAACTTTACCTTGTTATTAAGTGGTCTTATGATTTTGAATGTTAATCTTGATATGTTAATGTTTGTAGTTATGAGTGGCTAGGTTAACTAGCCAAGACTATGTTGTAGAATTAGTTAATCTCTTATGTTGAATGAGAATGATTGTTTATGTTGTTTAGTTTCGAATTGTTGTGAATCTTTTCCTACTAGCATTGTATGGTTTGCTTGTATTGGAGTAATTAACTAGTGCTAACATTGACACATTTAACGGAGACCGAAATGAGATGTTGAGTGTGGGAAGAGGGTAGGAAAACCAGAAGGTAAAATCGACCTCTCGGGGCATTCGATTTCTTATCCGGGGATAGTTGACATTGTCATTGCATTCAAGTGCTTATCATACCAATTCATTAGGTTTAGGACACCTAGACCAAGGAGGAGGTATAGAGTAGTTTCACACACTCGTATGAGGGGGAACTACTTTCTTAGGAATGCACCGTTTCACACTTTTGAACACGAATGGTAGGAAGGTAGGAAATCATTCCCATGAAACTATTAGAGGTTGCTAGTCTACACATTGTCTTGGCTAGGATTTTTATCTTTTATCACCTTTGTAGTAGTAGAATTAGAGATACATTTGCCTTCTTGTTTGCGACTTAGATCAAGATAATAATAGCTTTTCAATGTTAAACCTCATAATCCTCATGAATACGACCTTGACCACTAGACTAGACTACAATTGACCAGGTACACTGCCGGTGAGATTGGACATCTAGAAAAGTCGATCAGGCTACAACTTCTTCTGGTAGGGATTCTGTTACAGTGATAGTTTTAGCTTCAGCCAAGTTCAACAACTTGTTCAGTATCCCTCTTTGATTCAGTTTCCTGGGGCTCATCAAAGACCATGAGTTCTTTGACTAGTTACATTCCCGATTCAAGAATCGGTTCTTTCTCTTTCTCAGCATCATCAACTTTCTTTTCAACTTCTCATTCATTGACAAGCTCATCTAGAGTGATGACTTGTGCTGGTCTCGATTCAACTTCAACAGCTTCTTTTTATTGTGACTGAGAAGCTTCCAGTTCTTTGATAGATTCTTCATATTTGACTCTGGATGCTGATTTTTGTGGTGTTGATCTTGATAAAGATATCAGATTAAGCATTGCGATTACACCAGGTCCAACTAGTTCCTCATCACTATCAGTATCCTCATCATCAATTTCAGCTCTCAGGGTTTCTTCCCCCTGAGTATCAGTTTCTGGTAGTGATGGGACAGCTTCTTGAAATTCCTTTGCTGATTCTTGAATGGGTACTTCCTCAGCAACATATTCTATTTCAGTAATGACTTGTTTGGTAGGGGTTTCCTCAGTTCTGGATTTCTTTACTTGGCTTTCAGTATCTGAGGTGGCTGATTTTGCTGGTGAAGCCTCTACTGCTTTCTCAGTAACTTGTCCGGTTGTGACTTTTTCCAATTTTCTTTTCCTTTCTCTCAGTCTCTCAAGATCCTCCAAGGCTTCCTCAGTTGTTACTTTCTTGGAAGACCTTTTTCTCTTCTTCTTGGGTTAAGTTTCAGAACCTCAAACTTTCCTTTTCTTGGATTTCTCTTCTTTGGCCACAATTTTACCATCAACAATTGCAGTTTCCTTTCTCCTTGCAATTCCAAAATGATCGATAATCCTTTGAGCTAGGAGAGCAAGGGTCTTCTTAAGAAACTTCCTTTCTTCTCTGCATTTTTCTTCTTGGGCACATCAGAAGATTGTGCGACCAGTTGATCAAAGATATATCTCTGCCAATTGAAATCGTCTCCGAACCAAATAACATAAAGCAGGTCTATCTTTGTGCCAGAGAGATTACGGAAGTTGCCTGCGTTTCCAATTACGCAATTCGCTAGCATTTTGGTCAAGAAGTTGAATTCTAGTTTGAGTAGTCCTGTTGATCCAGACAGTGATACACTTGAATCTCCTATGATTTCAATATCTTTCCAAAGTTTCTCTCTCTATTCTTTTGATATTTTAAGAACAAAAGGTAAATCCAGATTTTTCAAAATCAAATATCTTCACAATTAGGGTCTTTGTAACCTTAATCTCCTTTCCATTGACTCGAGTGATATAAGTGATTACATCATTCTCTATGGTTTTGCTTCCAAACTCATAGAAGTCGCTGTCGTCCAGACATACACTCTTCAGATTTACATTGAACACTTTCTCCAATCCTTTGATTTTTCTGATTTTGTTTGCAATTTCCTTGACTAGAGTCTGATCTGTGTATCTTGCAACAAATTGATCAAGTGAAATGATCATTCCGGGTTCAACTTTAGTAAGTGACATTATTTCAGATTGTTGGAGAATTTAAAGATGGAGAAAATTCTTTCAAATAGATGGATACGAAGAGAAAACTGTGTTAAAAGAATTTTAGGTATGATACAAGGGTATTTATAAGTGGTCGATGTGGTGGTTAGAAAATCTGAGTGGGTATTAAAACGTCTCATCACAAATCATGTCAAGCGTTGAGATACGAAAAAAAAGGATGGAGAGTGAAGAGGATGGACGGTTGAGATGAATGTAGGGTATGATTTTTCATTCGTAGCTTGTATTAGTTGATACGGTGTATCTCCAGCCGTAAATGTATTAGCTATGATTAAATCCAAAATTTGAATCAGCTGTCCTTTAGTCAGTTTCAAAATTCGTTTAACTTCCTCTTGGAAAACAAATTAACAAGTCTTTGGTACCCATATCTGTTTGGGTCCTTTTTGATTAGTTTTTGTATTTCTGTAAGTCTTAGATGATTTATCAGTTTTGTTGGTCCCTTGGAAAGGCTAACACAAGTTTAGAGATGGTCAAATTATACCCGTAAAAGTCATCAACGTTGACCTTAAATCGAGATTAATAATATATATTTTATATTAAATCACATGTTTATATGGATTATTTAATGTTATGTGATTTATATTATATAATTTGGTATTTATCCATTTATAAGATATAAATTGGTATTTATCCATTTTTATTTAAATATAATTTACTTTGGGATAAATATCTATTTTGTAGATTTGGATAATTTTTGGAGGATAAATACAAATGGAAGAATTAAATCTCAAGATAAATCCAAGAAATTCCGGATGCATTAAAGATAAAGATTTTATAAGCACGAAAACAGAAGTAAGGCATGACAAAAGCCGGCAAACCAATCCAAGAGTGGCGCCAACTTTGTCGGGGACGCATTCTAGGGGGCGCATGTCATCTTTTTGAGATCGGCCGGGAGTTATCTCTATTTGTTTTGATATTTTGAAGTATATCTCTTAATTAGCTTGAACCCCTATAAATAGAGGCATGCAAAACACACCATACACTTTAGGAACACAATATTACAATACTTTTAGTTTATCAATATAGTTCATCTTATTTTATATTATGTTTCTTCATTACGGAGGCGATGGATTCATCTATTAGAGAATGCATTGAAGGATCGGAGGACGCTCCGTCTACGAGGGTAATGTCTATCCAAATATGTCGTTTTTATTCGTAGATCTATTTTATTTTGTTATGGAGTAGTCGTTTGTGTATTGATTTCGTGATGTAGTTAATTAACAAACCCATATTCATGTAGATCTAAGTAAATGCGAAGGCGTTTACGAGCAAATTCTAGAGTCACCGGTCTAGATCTACCACGGTCCATATGGTTAGATCTAGCCATCAAGATTCTAGTAATTTTCTGTGAACGACTTCGGCTACGTCGTGCTTTTTGTTTTTCATATAAACATGTAATAGATCTGGCCAATTTGTTACATTGTTCTCGTAAATTAATATGATATATTGTGAAAATTGCCATGTTAAATAGGACATTAGTTAGCCGATCGTTTAGGAGGTGTGCCAACCCATCCACGGTGGTTGCCTAGACGAGGTGACGATTTTAGATCGGCATCCCTAGTTTGGTATAGAATGCTTGTTATATGATGTTCTATCCTGTCCAAGGAAGGATTCGTAATTAAGCATAAAGATCTTCTATCCGTTCACGAAGTAGATCCAGTTTAGGGGATGACTCCCGTAGCCAAAATATAATCAACCTTAATGTCTTTTCTGTCTCGGCTTAGATATACATATATGGGGGAGTAATTAATACTAGCATGATCAATACCGTTTGTTAGAGTCTTATAAAACCATAAAAATAAGTGTTTTAGTGTCTACTGTCGTATTGTTAGTGTTCGTGTTTTCTATCGTGTCAACCTTTATTTTTACGTTATAGTTGATCGTAGACCGCCCTTTAATCTATTTTTAGTTTAATAACGTTGTACTTGTTTAAGCCGAGTCTCTGTGGGATCGACCTCGACTCTATCTAGCTATACCATGATTGAACCTAGTTCTCTTGCTAGTTGGTTATTTAGGTATCGAGTTATTTTTATAACTTGGACCGTCATCAAGATTTTGGCGCCGTTGCCGGGGACTTGTGTCATTAATTAAGTATAGCTTATTTTATTAAAAGTAGATTCGTAAATAGTGTAAATAGTGTCTATTTAGTTAATTTTTATAACATAGAATTAACCTGTAAGAGTCGTTGATGATGACAAATTGAGTCACCTTGATGATTTGAGCCCTAATTTAATCTAGTGATGAACACACAAGAACCCTAATGCCAAAAAGAGGAATGAGGGGGTGGATTTTATGTATATTGTTTGAGTTCAAGATGCTCTCTTGAATTGCCTACGTATCTGTTAAATTCCAGAATCAAGCCTTACGTAGTTCCTGGATTGGGGGTATTTATAATGATAATACTTGCCTAAACCCTAAGGTTAAGTCGGCTTGTGTAATTGTCACCTTTACCCTTAAATGGGCCTTGACCCCTTGCCCAAGCTATTGCTATTAATGGGCTTAGTGGTGATCGCGGCGGACTCGTCCTCGTTATCGACTGTGGTGATCGACTTGGGACTCATCGTCTACATTGCTAGGCGATGCGGATTGAATGTCCTACATAATCGCTCGATATTCGATAGTCGATAGTCGTAGCCTGGCTTTGATGTGAAGGCCTCGGCCTCGAGCCTGGCGTCGACATGAATATCTTTGGCGTTATCTCGCATGTGATGACCAACCAATAGATGACACGTGGAGGAGTGAAACCTCAGACGTCATAAGCCCCCAGGACTGAAAGAGGCGACTTCCGTTGTCCGAGGTCGAGTCTGTCACATGAGTCGTCTTCGAGTTGGGCTTTTTCTTTGGGCGGAGAAAGCCCGCCTTTTCATAACCCTAAGCGCCTAGCATCCACGTGGAGCGGTTTCTAGCCCACGAAGCGCTTGAATCCCAAAAAGACGCGCGTCATTGCCTTGATAACCGCGATTTTGATAGTTATAACCCCCATTATCCCCTGTCTTTTCAAATCATTTGCCATATCTTCTACAAGCATATAAAGGAGGAGGATAAAAGCAGCAGCAGAGCCTATTTGCCATTTCCTTCTTACAAACTCCAAATCCCAAACACCAAGTAAGTCTCTTTCTTTTTCTTAGTGTTCTTCATCTTGTTTTTGAATTATCCATGTCCAATAGTAGTAGCGCCACTTGAATCGAGATAGGGGTAGTGACACACCCATTCATAGCCAATCTCTCGCACTGTCATCTCCGATCTTCTTCTCTGGGGAGACTCCGGCGAGCCTGTAACCTCCCCTCCTCCTGTCCCTAACCAGCCTAAAAAGCTAGTGACTAGGATGGATGGAAAGGGTGCAAAAGGGTGTCTTAGTACACTTACTCCAGAGGATATTGCTTTGAAATCTGGGAAATATAGCATAATTCATCCTCCGTTTGAATCTCGACTCCCATCAGGCTGCATCGATTCGCGGATGAACCCCGGAGGGTTTTGCCTTGTACTGAAAATCAACTGGCAAGCGGACTAAGGTTTCCACTCTGTCCAGCGGTTCTGGCCGTCCTTCATCACTACGAGATAAGCGTGTCTCAACTCGCCCCGAATGGCGTCAGAACTCTGATGGGGTTCATCATAGCGTGTCGAGTGGCGCAAGTCTGTTTCTCAGTGCCCGTGTTCCGATACTACTACAAGATTGCTGCCACACCTGACAAGTTGTGGTACTCCTTCCAGAGGAGAGCAAATCGCCACGAGTTCATTACGAGGGGGCCTTCTTCTCATGGGGAGTGGAAGCCTCGATTTTTCTTTGTCCGTCATGGCCTTGATAACCCCTACATCGGTCAATGGAGGTCGAGAGAGGGGAAACAAGACAAGCTTGGGAGAGAACCAGCTCCACACGAGGCTCGACTCCTGAGTGGGCATAATTTCGAGGTGTGTACTCGAGACTTGAGTCTCTTGTATCACCTGGCTCACTTAGAGGAAGTGGGCCCATGCCCTATGTAGGCTGAACGTTCTCGATCACGAGAATCGTAGGATGCTTTACTTATTTGCTTGTTTTTACATACTAGCTGTTCTTTAGGTCGATAACTTGTTGTTTGTTGGTTAAAAACTAACTTGTCCTTTTCTTGTATTTTAGTGGGCAAATTCTCCAAAGTCGCCAACCCTCAGCGCATTCCTGAGGCGACGGTCGTAGCTGCACCACCTCTCGAGGGTCAGGCCGCCACCGGCTTGCCAGTGGCTGAGACCAGCGTGCCTTCCTCTTCTCGAGGGGTGGGCGTTCCTCCGCCCAGAACAAATCTTGCTGCCATTGAGTCGTCTGCCGGAGCTGGAACGACTGAGGTGCCCTCGACTACCGGCGAACTAACCGTCCGATTCGGATCTCTTCGAGATGAAGACGAGGAGGAGCTGGTCGATTTAACCTCGAATGTCGAGGCGAATGTCGAGGAGCAAGTACCTCAAACCAAAAAGAGGCCGTCTGTCGCCGAGGTGGTAAAGGAGCAGCTCCGAGAAGCGAAGAGAAAGAAGGTTGCTGAGGCCACTGCCGGGTCAGGAATCGGTGTGGACTGGGTTTTCGATGATTATGCTGGCGTGGAGGATAAAGACTTGTCTTATGTATTGCGGAAGCTAAATCGCCTCGTAAGTCGATCTTTCTTCCTATATTAACTTCTCTCGAGGCCTACGCCTTGTCCATTTTTTGATATACTCTTTATGTTTTGTAGAATACCCTTGTTGGTCGGGAGGTCGCCCTGACGGCCGCCAAAACAAGCGAGTCGGCGGATGAAATCAAGAAGGAGAACAGCAGATTGCTCCAAGACATTGTCGTCAAGGTCTTTGCACTCTCCGCCTTGAGAGGAACAATACGAAAAGTTGAAGCGCGAGTCGGTCATCGAGCTCCAGAAGTTACAAGATAAGTTGGTGGCTGCTGAAGCAAAGCTGGCCACTACCGAGAAGGAGCTAGACCGACTGCGAGATGAAAGGAAAGACCAGGGTCGAGAGCTGCTCAAGCTGGCTCAAGATTATGAGAAGGCTGCAAAGATGTCGGGAAGGCTGCGGATGAAGAAGCTAGAAAGGCTCGTCAAGATCGAGATGCGCTGCAGGCTGAACTGTATCGAGCGCATGCGCAGGTCGAGGAAGCTAAGACTGAGGCCATCATGGAGTATCGCAAGTCATCCAACCTTGAAGATGATTTAGAAGTGATCATGCGGGCTTCGATGATGGGTGGATACACTCTGGCCGTAGATCAGATGAAGGAGGCTACCCCGAGCTTCGACATGTCGACTCTCCAGACGCCGATGTTCTACAATCCCGACTCGGGAAATCAGACGATCAAGATGCCGAGGAGTTTGTGAGAGAATCCTTGGCCATAAAGTATGCTCCTCCTCAAATGCGCCCTCACGCCAATCCGACCGCCGCCGATCCGACCCCTGGCACCACTGAGCCAACTCCGGAAGCCGACCCCTGATCTTGATGTTTTTATATCTTCTTTTGCTATTCAAACTTCTAATTTGTAACCAAATTTATTTTAACTTTGGCTGGTCTTTTCGACCTGGCCTTGTCGTGTAATTAACTTTATTTTGAATTTGACTTGATTTGGCTATCTTTCTTGACTTGACTCTGCTTGTCTTCTCGATATTCGCTACTCGCTATTCGTTTTATTTGCTGTATTTGTTATTGATATCGTGTTGCCCCCCAAGTGTATTATGAACCCTTGGTTCTTATTACACTTGAGATTGATGTGCTTGCCTTAGTCTTTCGCCCCTTAGGCTTAGTTGACCTTTGGCTGAGCATTTTAGTGTAAACTGTCCCTGATCTTTGGTCTTTTTCGCTACTCGAGCTCTTTTGACCATCGACTGGGACAGGTGGCCCGACTATGCGAACCGTCCTTTGTCTAGGCCTTTTTCGCCCTCTGGGCTCGTTTGGCTTTCGACTTGGACAGGTGGCCCGACTATGCGAACCGTCCTTTGCTTAAGCCTTGTTTGCCTCTTGGGCTCGTTCGGCTTTTAGCTTGGACCTTTGGCCCGACCATGCGAACCGTCTTTATGCCTTTGCATTCGTCGCCCATTAGGCTAACTTTGCTTTTGGCTTTATCGAGATGTCCGACCTGCGGATTTCTCTACTCGTATTCGATTGTTTTGCCTTTAACTTTTCTGTCGCATTGGACTTGTATTGTTTTGGCTATATATCCTAGGAAACACAAAAAACATCTCGAGAAAGCATACTTTTATTAGAATATCATAGATTGTCACATGGACTTATTACAAGATTCAACATTAAAAGTAAATAAAAGTTCGTAAAAGCTTATCTCAGACATAATATTTCCTCAGATTGTTTGCATGCCAATGTCGAGGAACAGTAGTTCCATCCGCCCGACCAAGTTGATAAGACCCTTTGGGGTGGACTTTCGAATTTGATAAGGTCCTTCCCAATTCGGGGTTAACTTTCTCTTGCCTCTTGTCGACTCGCTTCATTCTTCCTTAGAACCGGATCTCCAACCTTGAAGTATCGATGTCGACCTCGAGTTGTATATCTTGAGAGATCTTACCTTATACCTTGCCATTCGGTGAGGCTATCTCTCTTCGTTCTTCGACACTTTGTCCCTTTCTGCCGGAGTTCGGGATCGTTAGTCTCAATCTTGTATGCCGAACTCGAGGGGAGGAACTCCGATCTCGGCGGGTATCACCGCTTCACACCCATATACTAAAGAAAAAGGAGTTTCCCCGGTTGATGAATTGGGAGCTGTCCTGTATGACCATAGGATGCTCGGAAGTTGAATTGCCCAATCTCGACCTTCTGCCTCTAGTCTCTTTTTTAGACCCAGCTTGATCTGTCGATTAGTTTGCTCGACTTGACCGTTTGCTTGTGGGTGAGCAACCGAGGTGAATCGCTGGTCGATATGGTATTCACTACACCATTCTCTAACTTTACGATCTTCGAACTGGGTGCCGTTATCCGAGATCAGAGCCTTAGGGACCCCATATCTGCACAAAATGTCGACCCACAAGAACTTTTTGATGGTTGCAGCTTTGATGTCGGCGATAGCCTTAGCTTCGACCCACTTCGTAAAATAATCTACAGCCACGACCACATATTTGAGATTTCCCGGAGCTCGAGGTAGGGGTCCAACGATATCGACTCCCCACTGATCAAATGGCCATGCTGACGAGATGACATTCATGTCTTGCGCTTGTTGGTGGGAGATGTTATCATGAATCTGACAAGTGTTGCATTTTTGGACAAGATTGTTCGCGTCTCGTTGCATCGACGGCCAAAAATACCCAGCTAACCTGCATTTTCGAGCTAACATTCTAGCTCCGCAGTGGTTTCCACATACTCCTCTATGAATTTCCTCCAAGAGATATTCGCCTTCAGCTTCAGATACGCATCTTAACCATGGATTTACAAAAGATTTTCGATAGAGGATGTCGTCAAGGAACGCATATCGAGTGGACTGTAGTCGAACTTTTCTAGATTGCACCTTATCAACAGGTAGTATTCCGTCTTTGAGATAAAGAGCGATCGAGTCCATCCACGTGGCCTGCTGAGTAATCGGCTGGGCCTCTGTCTCGATGTAACTCCTATCGGTCAGTAACTCGACTAGAACCTTCTTACTTGAATGAAGTTTGAGGCCAACTTGGAGAGCGCATCGGCTCTCTTGTTCTGACTTCGGGGAACCTGCTCGAATTGAACCGTTTTGAATTTTGGTATGAGGCTTTGGACAACTGCTAAGTAATTCTTCATGGTTTCTTCCTTGGCTTCATACTCCCCTTTAACATGATTGACCACTAGCTGTGAGTCGCTGTAAACTGACAAATCTTCGACGCCCAGCTTCAAAGCGAGCTTTAAACCAGTAATCATAGCCTCGTATTCGGCTTCGTTGTTCGTTGCTTTGAAGTCGAAACGAAGGGCGTAAGGGAATTCCTCGCCTTTCGGGCTTACCGGAAGGAGCCCCGCTCCCCCCCCCTCCTTGCTCGATGATCCATCGACTTGAAGAGTCCATTTTCCTCACGGGACTTGCTTTTCTGATCAAGTTGGACGGAGATCCCTCGACCAAAAAAATGCTAAGGCACTGTGCTTTTATCGCAGATTCGAGGACAAACTCGATATCGTCTTTGGGCCATTTCAATCACCCACTTTGCCAATCGACTGATGTGTCGGGTTTTGCCAATATTTGCTTTAGTGGTTGGTCGGTGACTACCACAATGGGATGAGCTTGAAAATAGGGCCTCAACTTTCTCGAGGCGTGAGCGAGACATAATGCTAACTTCTCGGTTTGGCGAGTATCGGACCTCGGGGCCATGCAAAGCCTTGCTTGACAAAGTAGATTGGCACTTGGCCATGTGCCCCTCTCTCGACTAGGACCGCACTCACTTGCCTCCTCGCATCTTGCCAAATATACTAACAACTTTTCCCTTCTCGAGGAGAAGAGAAGTGAGGTAGGTAATCGTGACAAATAAGTCTTCAACTCTTCAAAGGTCAGCATCGACATTCATCGTCCCAATGAAAAGGGTGGCCTTTCAAGTATCTTGAAAAATGGTAGTGCATTTGTCTTTGATCTCGATAGAAACACTGTTGAGAGCGGCCATTCGACCCGTGAGCCTCTGTACTTCCTTGATGTTTCGTGGTGCGGGCATATTCCTTAATGTATCAATTTTATCCGGGTTCGCTCGAATCCCGTCCTTCGAAATCATACAACCCAATAACTTACCCGACCTAACTCCAAAAGTACACTTCTTGGGTTTAATCTCATCTGCGTTTCTCTCAACACTTGAAAACCTCTCGAGCATCGACTAGTCATCGGCTCATAGACCGACTCTTGATAAGCAAGTCGTCTACATAAACTTCCATACATCTACCAATTTGCCTTGCAAATATCTTATTATTGCCCCCTCGGTATGTTGCCCCAAAGCATTCTTTAATCCGAATGGCATGGTCACATAATGAAGGTACCGAATTCCGTGATAAATGCGGTTTTCTCCGGCGTCTCGAGGTCCATTAGAATCTGGTGGTATCCTTTATACGCATCTAAAAAACAAAAACTTCAAAATCGATGGTCGAGTCTACTAACCTGTCGATTTTAGGCAATGGATATGAATCTTTCGGACATGCTTTGTTTAGATCTGTGAAGTCCACACACATGCGCCAACTGCCATCGGGCTTCTTGACTAACACCGGGTTAGCTAGCCACTCTGGGTAGAATACCTCTCTCACAATCCCAGGCGCCAATAGCTTGCCGACTTCCAACTCTATAGCTTCAAGTCGATCGGACGCAAAATTCCTCTTCTTCTGTTTGGTGGCTTTTAGCCTGGTCAATCTCAAGTTTATGAACCGCGATGTCGGTAGGTAACCCGGCATGTCGGTGGCTTTCGAGCAAAGATGTCTCTGAACTCGATTAGAAGCTTAACGATGAGTCGCTTTTCTTTCTCGGGATCCAAATCCCGACTTATACGCATTGATCGTCCTCTCCTTCCCAGTCGAACGTTTTCAACTACATCACCTTTGGAGACCCAACTCTTCTCCTCTTCTTCCTCTGGAATAAGTTCCTCGACTAAAACTTGTTGAACCGCCATCTTCCCATTCATGACCACAGAGTTACAACTCCGAGCGACTTCAACGTCTCCCTTTACCTCGTGGGAACCATTCCTAGTGGGAAACTTCATGCTATTATGGAATGTTGAAATTATAGCCCGAAGGTCGAAGAGCGCAGGTCGTCCTAGGATAACATTGTACGCAGAGGGAGCTTTGACTACCACATAGCTTAATTCAAGTGTCCTTCCTTTCTCTCGCCATCACCGAGTGTCGTGAGTAACCTTATCGAGCCCATGGGATGGACCGCTTGCCCCGTGAATCCGAGCAGGGAGATGCTATGGGGCTAGATCCTTCTCTTTCAACTTCATCGCTTGAAATGCCGAGTGGTATATGATGTTCCTTTGCACTCCGTTATCGATCTGCAGACTCGATACACGGGCTCGGCTAATAACTGCCTCAATAACTAACCCTTCGCTATGACTCCTCGACTTGGGGATATCATCTCGAGGGCCATATCCGACTTCCGTCGTGAATCTGAGCTGCTTGCGCTCTCTCGAGCTACCAGCTGGCTCCTCCCGGGTCTGATCCCTATCACCTTCATCTGGACCAAAGATTGTATTGACATAGTTTACAGGTCGATTTTCTTCGTACCTGTCCCGACCAAAATTATCTCTGTTGTTTCCTTCCCGACCTGGGGATCGATTCCTCTGAGGTGACCGATCCCTTCGTCTCTGGGTATCTCGACCTCGGTTCCTGTCTTGATCGGAGTTTTTCCTCTTAAACTCTCCACGCCCTCTGGGACCATCATATCGAGATCTGTCAACAACTTCGTCTAGCTTTCCTTCCTGAATGCAGACGTCGATATCTCTCTTCGTGGTCGTCTGATCCTCTGTTGTATGACCTATGTCTTCGTGAAAATCACAATATTTGTTTGCGTTCCTCCTCTCTCGAGGTTTTTTTCAACGGTGGCGGTTTCTCGCCAAGTTTTTTGAAAGCATAATCGACAACACCTCGATCGAGGTCGATTGAGCGGGATAAAGTCCTTATCACGTGAGGGTCCTTCTTGCCCCCACGGTGCGAGGTGGATGTGTCGTCACGGTCCCAAACCGATGGCTTACTCTCGACATCCCGCCTCTTGGGTGGTTCTGTTCGGACCTCGGGTGTCCTTCTTGGATTCCATCCGATCCGGATTGGGTGTGCCTTCGCGACCGCCTCTTCCCCTGATGTGAATCGATGCACCACGTTGACGATTCGTCCATGGTATGGGAACGTCTCTGCTCAACTTCATATATAACTTAGTATTACGCAGCCCCCCTACAAACGATGTGATCAGAAGTCGGTCATCTGCGTCCTTGACCTGCATGGCCTCGAGATTAAACCTCTTCAAGTATTCCATCACTGTTTCATCTTTTTGCTGCCTCACGTTCATGAGGTGCGTGGCGCTCAGATGAAACTTCTTGTTGACAATAAACGCATCTCGGAACTTTCGAGCGAGCATGGCAAAACTGGAGATCGATCCTGGTCGTAGCTTTGTGAACCATTCTCTTGCTCGACCTACGAGTAACGTCTCGAATGCCCGACAACGCATTGCATCGGGTGCCCCATCCAATCTCATTTGCGATAGATACCTATGAAGATGGTCCTCCGGGTCGGTGGTGCCATCATAAGGTTCTATTTTCGGTATCTTAAACCCCTTGGGTTTAGGAAAGCTTTCGATCTCCTTCGTGAAGGGAGACTCGAGCCACAATGATACCTGATTCTTTCCCAAAATTGCATTCAACTCATCCCTGGCGCTGTCATCGTCCACTCTCTGGTGTTTTTGGTGTATCTCACGTCTCTTCCTTTCCACTGAGCTAGATGATGCGCTTACTTCGTCCCCAGGAGTCTGTTTTGGCTTGTCCACTACATCTTTCTCGCCGCCTTCCGCCATAGCTTCTTTACGGGCGGCGTCTGCTGCCCGCTATTGTAATCGCCTCGGCGATTATCTATACATTACCTCCAAATTTGCCCCTTAAGCGACCGCAAGCGCCCGATATTCGGAGCAAGGGCTTGCTTTTCTGGTTGGTGGGTCTCCTGGACAAGATTCAAAACTGGATCTTTTTCCCCCTGTTTCTGCTGAGGATCATGTTGAATAAGATCCAAGGCGGGATCTTCATCTCCTTGCATATCAGGATCGATTGGCTCGTTCATCTGGGAGCCTTGATCGACTGCCTTAGATGCAGTTTTGGATGCGGTTTTCTTGGGAGGCATCATGTTTTTGCGTATTCAATCAATAGAAAACCCTCCTTCTAGCGCCAATGACGATGACAAATTGAGTCACCTTGATGATTTGAGCCCTAATTTAATCTAGTGATGAACACACAAGAACCCTAATGCCAAAAAGAGGAATGAGGGGGTGGATTTTATGTATGCGGCTGAGTTCAAGATGCTCTCTTGAATTGCCTACGTATCCTGTTAAATTCCAGGAATCAAGCCTTACGTAGTTCCTGGATTGGGGGTATTTATAATGATAATACTTGCCTAAACCCTAAGGTTAAGTCGGCTTGTGTAATTGTCACCTTTACCCTTAAATGGGCCTTGACCCCTTGCCCAAGCTATTGCTATTAATGGGCTTAGTAAGCTGATGCGGACTCTGTCCTCGTTATCGACCTGTGGTGATCGACTTGGGGACTCACTGTCCTACATTGCTAGCTGATGCGGACTGAATGTCCTACACTGCTCGATATTCGATAGTCGATAGTCGTAGCCTGGCTTTGATGTGAAGGCCTCGGCCTCGAGCCTGGGCGTCGAAATGAATATGCTGGCGTTATCTCAGTGTGATGACCAACCAATAGACGACACGTGGAGGGAGTGAAACCCTGTATCGTCAGTCGTAAAACAAATCTAGGAAGATTCCCAGAATCAAGCGAGCTCATTTGGCCAGCGATCGATTGGGCCAGGAGCCAACCGCTTTTTTAGGCGATGTCTGTTCTATTTTGTTTTACACAGTTTATGCTTTGTGTTTTTGTATTTTTCGTATTTTTAGAGTCTGTTTTAGTTTAGTTTTTATTTATTGAGTCTAGTTAAAGGATTAGCCTTTAAAGTTTCTAATTGTTTATTATTTTTTTTATTTTTATTTTTGTCTATTTTAGAGTCTCGCCAAAGGCAGTAGCCTTGGCGTATTTTAATTGTTTATTGTGGTTTTTGTCTTGCAAATAAAATTAAAAACAAACAAACAAACAAACAAACAAACAAGCTACCCGGATTTCTAAGGATCCAAACGAAGAGCAAGGCGAGGAAAAATCTGAAGGAGCACATCAATCTGACTCAGACATGGAAGGATTACTGAATAACGTCAGCCAGGTAAATGGAAATAATTTTAACAATGCAAATTTTGTTAACCAAGCTGTGGCTGCATGGGAAAGGCGCACTTTGCAAAGCTATGCAACGCCTACCATTGAACAATTCATTCCTGCTATCGTAGTGCCTGAAAATGCTGCTGAAGTTTATCACCCAAAACCTAATGTCATTCAAATGGTGGCAAACTATTGCACTTTTCATGGTATCCTGAATGAAGATCTTGGCATTCACGTGATGAATTTCTTAGAGATCGTTAGTACCGTGAAGCTAGAACTGGTTCCTAAGGATAACATTAAGCTAAAACTTTTCCCTTTCACTTTGAAAGATAAAGCTAAGCAATGGCTTTTCTCTTTAGAGGCTAGATCAATCACGATCTGGGAGGAACTGCTGCAAAAGTTCATGAATAAGTACTTCCCTATAGGAAAGACCTTTAAGTTACCCCAAGATATCTTGGGGTTCAAGCAGCAACATGGGGAGAATTTTGATCAAACTTGGGAACGTTTTAAGGAGTCCATGAGGAAGTGACCTCATCATGATATCCCTCTATGGATTTTAATGCAAACCTTTTACCATGGAATGAGAGATACGGAGAAGATAAGAGTATATGCCTTCAACAATGGAGCGTTTGTTCTTTTATCTCCTGAGGAGGCTCGAGGAAAGATGGAGCAAATAGCAATGATTAGCCAATGGGGAGGTGGTGAAATAGCAACTGTGAAGATGGCCGGTAATCTATTTGAGGAGGATGTATCACATAAGATCATAAATACTCTATTACTCATAAATGATAAGGTGTATGGTATGTATGAGAGGATTCAACGAGTAGAGACTGGAAAAGGGACGGAAACGACTAGGCCATTAGAGAATGCGGGTACTATCCTGAATGAAGATCTTGGCATTCACGTGATGAATTTCTTAGAGATCGTTAGTACCGTGAAGCTAGAACTGGTTCCTAAGGATAACATTAAGCTAAAACTTTTCCCTTTCACTTTGAAAGATAAAGCTAAGCAATGTCTTTTCTCTTTAGAGGCTAGATCAATCACGACACGGGAGGAGGCTAGCATGCAAAAGTTCATGAATAAGTACTTCCTATAGGAAAGACCTTTAAGTTACGCCAAGATATCTTGGTGTTTAAGCAGCAACCTTGGGAGAATTTTGATCAAACTTGGGAACGTTTTAAGGAGTCCATGAGGAAGTGCCCTCATCATGATATCCCTCTATGGATTTTAATGCAAACCTTTTACCATGGATTGAGAGATACGGAGAAGATAAGAGTATATGCCTTCAACAATGGAGCGTTTGTTCTTTTATCTCCTGAGGAGGCTCGAGGAAAGATGGAGCAAATAGCAATGAATAGCCAATGGGGAGGTGGTGAAATAGCAACTGTGAAGATGGCCGGTAATCTATTTGAGAAGGATGTATCACATAAGATCCTAAATACTCTATTACTCATAAATGATAAGGTGTATGGTATGTATGAGAGGATTCAACGAGTAGAGACTGGAAAAGGGACGGAAACGACTAGGCCATTAGAGAATGCGGGTACTATCCTGAATGAAGATCTTGGAATTCACGTGATGAATTTCTTAGAGATCGTTAGTACCGTGAAGCTAGAACTGGTTCCTAAGGATAACATTAAGCTAAAACTTTTCCCTTTCACTTTGAAAGATAAAGCTAAGCAATGGCTTTTCTCTTTAGAGGCTAGATCAATCACGACCTGGGAGGAACTGCTGCAAAAGTTCATGAATAAGTACTTCCCTATAGGAAAGACCTTTAAGTTACGCCAAGATATCTTGGGGTTCAAGCAGCAACCTGGGGAGAATTTTGATCAAACTTGGGAACGTTTTAAGGAGTCCATGAGGAAGTGCCCTCATCATGATATCCCTCTATGGGTTTTAATGCAAACCTTTTACCATGGATTGAGAGATACGGAGAAGATAAGAGTATATGCCTTCAATAATGGAGCGTTTGTTCTTTTATCTCCTGAGGAGGCTCGAGGAAAGATGGAGCAAATAGCAATGAATAGCCAATGGGGAGGTGGTGAAATAGCAACTGTGAAGATGGCCGGTAATCTATTTGAGGAGGATGTATCACATAAGATCCTAAATACTCTATTACTCATAAATGATAAGGTGTATGGTATGTATGAGAGGATTCAACGAGTAGAGACTGGAAAAGGGACGGAAACGACTAGGCCATTAGAGAATGCGGGTACTATATAAGCCAATTACATTGGGAGACAGGGGAATCAATATGGCAGTTACAAACCAAATCATGAACACCCTGAATTCCGATGGAATGATCCAAATGAAGGGGTAAAACCACACAACACTTATGTACCTCAGCAAGCTCAAACATACGGTTGGGAAGTTGCACTTGAAAAGATAAGTAACACAATGTCTGACACTGTGAATCAATTAGCAAATTCCATGACTGACTTGGCTACAATCTTTCACCAATACTGTCAAAATAATGATGCCAGAGTCACCAACCAAGAAGCCTTAGTCCAGAATCTCTCTCATCAAATAGGACAATTAGTGAACAATCTGTCAACTAGACCTCTGGGGATTCCCGGCAACACCGATAGGAACCCTAGGGATGTGAATGCGATAATGATTAGAAGTGAAAAGGAGCTTACTCCAACAATCCCAAAGAACGAGCAAAATATAGAAGATGTTAGGGATGATGAGAAAGAGCATGAGGAGGCATTCACACCCTGCTTAGAAAAGCCCCCCGACGAGCAATTATCCTCCATCTCTACCATTTTAGGGAATAGTGATTGCGCCAAAATATCTTCATGAAGTGAGGTTGTTAAGGGTGAGAAGCAACAACCATGGTTTAAAGATTATGTGAATTATTTATCTCGGGAGATATTTGCCACTGGACTTGAACCATCAAAAAAAAGAAGTTCTTTATGGACCTTAAACACTATTATTGGGATGAACCCTATCTTTTAAGCATTGCTCAGACAACATCTTTAGAAGATGTATTCACGAGAGTGAATTCCTCGATATACTTAAACATTGCCATACTTATGAGGCGAGGAGGACACTATGGAGGGACAAGGCTGGCTGCTAAAGTTCTCAATGTGGTTTTTACGGGCCAAATCTTTACAAAACTGCACACGAATATGCTAGATCCTGTCATTCATGCCAAATGACGGGCAATATCTCGAGGAGACATGAAATGCCACTGAGGAGCATCCTAGAACCAGAAATCTTTGATGTATGGGGTATTGATTTTGTGGGACCTTTCACTTCGTCTGTTTCAAACCGCTATATTTTGGTGGCAGTCGACTATGTGTCTAAATGGATTGAGGCTATTGCTTCACCTACCAATGATGCAAAGGTTGTACTGCGGTTTTTAAAGAAAAATATCTTCACGCGGTTTGGAATCCCTCGTGCCATCATTAGTGATAATGGGAGCCATTTCTGTAATAAGCCGTTTGAGAAGTTAATGGCCAAGTACGGGGTGAGACATAAGTTAGCTACCGCTTATCATCCCCAAACAAGTGGTCAAGTTGAGGTCACTAATCGGGAAATTAAGCGCATCGTGGAAAAAACTGTGAACCCAACAAGGAAAGATTGGTCGTTGAAGTTAGATGACGCTTTATGGGCTTATCGGACTGCGTATAAGACTTCCATAGGTATGTCCCCGTACCAGATTGTTTTTGGGAAAGCGTGTCATCTACCGGTTGAACTTGAGCACCGTGCCTTATGGGCTACTCGTATGTTGAATTTGGATGAAAGTTTAGCCGGAGAGAAGAGATTGTTGGAATTGACTCGCCTAGAAGAGTTTCGCATTGAAGCTTACGAGAATGCTCGGATCTTTAAAGAGCGCACTAAGAGATTTCATGATAAAAAGATCCTTGACCGCACCTTTAAGGTGGGTGATATGGTTCTTGTTTACAATTCGCGCTTGAAACTCTTCCCGGGAAAGCTAAAATCAAGATGGTTTGGTCCTTATAAAGTGAGTAAAGTACTTCCTTCCGGAGCTGTAGAGGTAAGTCACTTGGATGATAGAAAGACTTTTGTGGTGAATGGCCACCGAGTAAAGCATTACCTCGGGAATCAATTTGATAAGGAGGAAGAAGTATTTACTCTCGGCAATCCTAGTTACAACTAGACCATCATGTGAGTACAGTCGAGCTAACGACTATAACCATAGAACTATTTCTTAAAACTATATTTTTGATTTGTTTTTGTTTTTGCTTTTAATAAAGTAGCATGAGACTGTTAAGGTTTTTTTCATCTCGCCATGTTCCGAGTCTCAGTTCGGAATAAACGAGGTTTTTTCCTTGATAGCCGACATGTGAGTTTTGTAGTTTTAACTCTTTGGTTTTCTGTGTCGTTGGTTGTATAAAATAAAGTGGCATAAATTGTTTTTGGATATTCTATATCTAATTACTGCCACATTATTTTATAACTTCCATTGACATGTTATTAACGGTTTCGTGGAGTTTCTGTTTGGTTTGCTTAAACAGGTTTTCGTCTGCCTCTCCACGACGTGCTTAGACTACAACTCTATTCTGCATCTACTTGAGAGCCGTTTCCAGAGCTAAGTCTTTTTCTTAAATTCTCCTTTTTCTTTGTCATTGGGGACAATGCCAAGTTTAAGTGGAGGGTAGGACACTTAGCCATGACGTGCTATAATTAAAAAATTGGATGAAACGGTGAAAAATGAAAAATTTTGAACAAATGCCAAATTAATTATCTCGTACCCTTAGAATTGTGAGTTCTTATACATAGAATTAATAAGGAAGGAACCAAGTTGCGTGATTACGTGATCATATTATACTTATGTGAATGTGAACTTAAGGATATTCATGCCAACTATTGCAAGTAGTTATTTATTATTTGATTACTCAAATTTGAATCGACGAATACTACACAAATTATAATAACTAAGAAGAATTATGTGTACATTGCGTAGATGATTGGTTATGCAAACTTAGAGTCGATATTTATCTGCTGATGTATTCTTATCTTCTAGCCATCAAAGCGGAGTAATAAGCTTGAGAATTATCTGTGTTTTGACAATGAGTTAAACACTGGGCTTGTAGTAACATTACCAAAGTAGCCCCGCGCTTGTGGTAATATTCAATGCTTCCACTAATCCGTGAGAGAAGGATTCTTGCAATGCATACTTTACCTTTTAAAGCAAGTTTCTTTCTTGAGAGGTGTTAAAGCTTGAAACTATGAAAATGTAAAAAATTCAAATTTTTAAGAGGCTTGAGTATTTTCTCGGTCTCCAAGTCCAAAAACCTTATGGATGACGCTCTTGCTTATTGCACCATGTCTTTACCCATTGCGAGGCTTAAGAAGTGGGAATTCTGATGTTGGTAGGTCGAGATTGCGAAGTTAGCATAAACTTTAATCTTGCCACGAATATATAAAACCAAATGCACATGCACACATCACTTCGATTCATAACGAGTAGTGAATAATGGGTACCTTATGAGCATAAGTGGTATGAGTTGACTCGATTTTCTTGTGTAAGTATGATTTGACCATGGAAAATGTTGTCTTGGGGAATGACTTATTGATGCTTTGTTCGGGACGATCAAAGTCTAAGTGGGGGGTAGTTGATGACGGTCAAATTATACCCATAAAAGTCATCAACGTTGACCTTAAATCGAGATTAATAATATATATTTTATATTAAATCACATGTTTATATGGATTATTTAATGTTCTGTGATTTATATTATATAATTTTGTATTTATCCATTTATAAGATATAACTTGGTATTTATCCGTTTTTATTTAAATATAATTTACTTTGGGATAAATATCTATTTTGTAGATTTGGATAATTTTTGGAGAATAAATACAAATGGAAGAATTAAATCTCAAGATAAATCCAAGAAAATCCGGATGCATTAAAGATAAAGATCTGATAAGCACGAAAAGAGAAGTAAGGCATGACAAAAGCCGGCAAACCAATCCAAGAGTGGCGCCAACTTTGTGGGGCACGCATTCTAGGGGGCGCATGTCATCAATATTTGAGATCGGCCGGGAGTTATCTCTATTTGTTTTGATATTTTGAAGTATATCTCTTAATTAGCTTGAACCCCTATAAATAGAGGCATGCAAAACACACCATACACTCTAGAAACACAATATTACAATACTTTTAGTTTATCAATATAGTTCTTCTTATTTTATATTATGTTTCTTCATTACGGAGGCGATGGATTCATCGATTAGAGATTTCATTGAAGGATCAGAGGACCCTCCATCTACGAGGGTAATGTCTATCCAAATATGTCATTTTTATTCGTAGATCTATTTTATTTCGTTATGGAGTAGTCGTTTGTGTATTGATTTCGTGATGTAGTTAATTAACAAACCCATATTCATGTAGATCTAAGTCGTACGAAGGCGTTTTACGAGCAAATTCTAGAGTCACCGGTCAAGATCTACCACGGTCTGTATGGTTAGATCTAGCCATCAAGATTCTAGTAATTTTCTATGAACGACTTCGGCTACGTCGTGCTTTCTGTTTTTCATATAAACATGTAATAGATCTGGCCAATTTGTTACATCGTTCTCGTAAATTAATATGATATATTGTGAAAATTGCCATGTTAAATAGGACATTAGTTAGACGATCGTTTAGGAGGTGTGCCAACCCATCCACGGTGGTTGCCTAGACGAGGTGACGATTTTAGATCGGCATCCCTAGTTTGGTATAGAATGCTTGTTATATGATGTTCTATCCTGTCCAAGGAAGGATTCGTAATTAAGCATAAAGATCTTCTATCCGTTCACGAAGTAGATCCAGATTAGGGGATGACTCCCGTAGCCAAAATATAATCAACCTTAATGTCTTTTCTGTCTCGGCTTAGATATACATATATGGGGGAGTAATTACTACTAGCGTAATCAATACCGTTTGTTAGAGTCTTAGAAAACCATAAAAGTAAGTGTTTAGTATTTGTGTCGTATTGTTAGTTTCTGTATTTTCTATCGTGTCAACCTTTATCTCTACGTTATAGTTGGTCGTAGACCGCCCTTTAATCTATTTTTAGTTTAATAATGTTGTACTTGTTTAAGCCGAGTCTCTGTGGGATCGACCTCGACTCTATCTAGCTATACTATGATTGAACCAAGTTCTCTTGCTAGTTGGTTATTTAGGTATCGAGTTATTTTTATAACTTGACCTGACATCAGGGGGGGTGAATAAACTTGTCCCTAAAAACAGGATTTAAAAGCAGTTAAGGTTCGATTAAAACTTGTGTGGAGTTAAGTCGATCGAAAGTGAGTCTAAGTCAAACCGACTTAAGCAACAATTGAGTCAACCGGCAAATGGATTAGTTTAGCCTTTATCGGATATGAATTAACAAACAGATTGTTTACTTGATTTTAGAACGGATACTAGATAAATACAAAGCGCAATAAAGTAAATGAACGCGTTAAGTAAATAGACAAGAATTATAGAGGTTCCAAGTGGTGTAATCCTCAGACGTCCTTTCTTCCCTGTGATGCGGAGGAAAAATTCCACTAGAACTTCTTTGAGATGGCCCGGTTACAAAGAGTCCTAAAATGATAGTCCTTGACTAATCCCTAGCTTCACTATCTAAACACTTGTAGAACAGGTAGAATTGCTGCTCTTCAATTGTTTGAAACACTGGTCCTTGGAGGGTTGAATTGCCTCTTCACTAGCTCATCACAACCACAGTCTCCCTGACTGCACTCAACTGTCCTTCACACCTTCTTGGTGTTTCACAGTATAAACCTTTGATAAAATCAAAGTTGAGACTTGAATCAATAACTATGATTCAATTGTGATTTGAGCTTTTCTTCTAGATGTATAAATTACACTCAACTCTGTATTTCTTCAAATGAATGATCTTGATTTTCCTTGAATGCTTAAGAACACTTGAAGAAATTTCTTGATCTTCTTGATTAAGTATTTAGTGAGAATTCTTTTAGATTGGCTTTCCCCCTCAATTTTATCTTTCTTGACTAGATTGATTCTTTTTAATTCCTCCTGCTCTTTTATTGTTTGTTGTAGAAGTAGTCTATTTATAGGGGTTTATCTAACGGTCAAATTGATGCCATTCAATTTCTTGTAGCCGTTAGTGGTCCTGCTTCTTGCTTGTATGATTATGTCAGAACAGATAGATTATCCTACAATCATAATTCTTGAATTGCAACGGTTGAATCCTTTTTCAGTTTTAGTCAAACCTTAATTGTAAAACTGATTTACTGTGAACATTATTAGCTCTCAGTTTCTAAGAGCATTAACTGAGTTTTTACTCTTCTTCAAAATCTCAGTACTCAAGTTTTCATTTGATTATAATTGACTTAATCAGAGTACACCATGACGAATTATCTTCTAAGAATTCATTGTCCTTATGATTCTTAGGTCTTCATACAAGATCAATAAAGTCAGTTCAGGTCACCACAATTTTGCTTGAAGTCTAACTTTACAGTCTCGACTTGTAATCTTCATAAGCGAGTTTGAACCTCGATTTTTCCATCTTCTATAATCGAGTCTGTGACCTCGGGCTTCTTCATCTACTGAGTTTGAACCCTCAGTTCTTCAATCTTCTAGATAAGCCAACTGATTCTGTGTCCCTCAGCGAACTTATCTTCTTCAGTTTCATGGATGTGCTCTGTTTTTTAGTCTCTTGTAGAATCTCAGTTTAACTAAATATTAGTTTCTTATTTTCCTTGTTCCCGGCCAAGAACTATTACAGTACTTGTCTGTTTTAACCTATACAAATATCAGACTCTATAAAATCCTATACATTAATATCTAGACATCTTTTAGCTTTGCACTATAACAACTAGTTATGACACTTCATCAATGGGGTTAAGAATAATAACTGATTAAGCGACGAATCATCATCAAAACATAAATTTTATTTCCAACAATTTCCCCCTTTTTGATGATGTCAATACCCTCCTTAAAATCAATGCAAAAGATAAAAAAAATAGTAAGTAACACAATGAACTGAGAAACTGAGAATTTATTTGATAACTGAGTTATAATGCTGAGTAATAAAATACAACACAATAAAAAGAACTAGAAGATAGTGTCTTTTTACTTGACAGTTAAATTAAGTTGATTATCATAAGTTTCAGCAACAGTTCTTATAGCATCATTTGTAGTTGTGCTTTCAATTCCGTGGATGCTTGCCTATATGTTCCAAGATTCAAACAAATTTTGCTTCCCGAAGAATTTGCTTTTGAAAAGGACTGCGAAGGTAAAGGCAGTTGTCCTTAGTCTTTCACTGGTGGCTGTTTTTAGTAGATTCTGAATAAATTCAGGTTCAGCCTTTTCAATTTTATCTGATTCTCTATCTAGAGTACCATTCTTCTCATATTTCCTGAGTTTATTAAAATAGTGCATGAGAATCTTCTGCATATGTAGGAACGATTCTAGAGATTCTTCTCTTGATACTCCTTCTCTTGCTGGTAAATCTTTGAATAAACTGTAGAGGCGAGAATCCAAGCCAACTTTTTTGTCAGTCGGTTCTGAGTATTTAACAATCAGTTCCATCTCCTCATCAGTGAATTCTCCTCTAGCTTTCTTCAGTTCATTCAGTTTGTCATCAACGTTTGTAAGGACTTGTGGCATCTCAGTTGCATGGACTTTTAAGATGTCCAAACTTTCCCCCTTATTGACATCATCTTTATGAATCAGGCTCTTGATGTAAGCGTTCAATGTTTGTTGAGTTGATGCCAAAATGGTTTGAGCTACAACTGAGTCCTTCATGCCCTGTTCCATTAAAGTCATTCTATCCACCAGATTATTGAGAATGCCTTCCCATCTGTCTTGGGTTAAATCTCTTCTTGCATCATTCTCAATGGTCGTTTTTCGGAGCTCAATCAAGGTATTTTGACAGTTATCGGTGACGATATCCATCTTCTTTTCAAGTTTGCTCCTTTCATCTTGACTAGCTTCTAAGGACTTTATGACTTTTCCAAATAAGCTGTTGTCATCCTTTTGAATTCTGATTATCTCATTATGATAGTACTTAATGAGATCAACCTGAGTAAGTATGTCTATTGAGCTTCCTGCTTGTTGGACATTGTCTTTGTTTGTCTCAATTCCAGTTGATTTAGCTTGCTTTAGAGGTGAGATAACAACTTGTTTCAGTTTTTCTCTATATTTTGCCGATCTTCTTCTTTTTTCGGATTGTTTCCTAGCTTCTTCCAGGCTTGATTGATCAATATTTCTTGCAGGTGACAAATGTATATTGAGTTCATCATCAGATTCTTCTCCAGGCATGTTTGCCACAGTTCTTGCTATTTCAAGTGTAGACTTGTCAGTAGGAGATTGATAACCTCCTTCTTCTTCTTGTTTTGCATCAGATACAATTTCAGAACTTGAACTTCCACTGCTTTTTTCAGAACTACTAGAATCATCATCGATATTACATTCATTGCGATTTCCTTTTCTTGTAGAGAGGCAAGAATCCCTTTTTGTAAGTTGGGATCTTCCTGAGAATCATCATCATCATTCTTTTTGGAACTTCCACCAGCTGTGGCTTCCTTCCAATAACTATTTCTGATCAGCGCATATCCTTGATTCAGGAATTCATCGGTATTGATTATCTCCGATAGAATTGTAATGTTGTATAGATCAAATACCCATTTTTCGACAACTTCCATTTCTGCTTGCTGACTTCTTTGATTGGCAATGGAACTGAATTTCCAAGTTCGATATCTACGCAATCGTTCATAATCAGCTATCATAAGTTCTCCATGATCAGTTGAGGATTGTGTGACAATTTCCTCTGATTCTCTTGTGATCTCCTGGTCTCATTCTAGAGTAGAATCTTCAATTTGCATGGGATCAGTTCTTGCAACATCTTTAGTTTGCAAAAGATCAATTCTGCTGGTTCTCTCCTCAATAGTGATTGGGATTTCTGATGACTCTTTTTCAACGCCTGAGACTGAGATTGTCGGCTCAGTTTCCAAAACTTTCTCACTTACAATTTCTTCAGCGACTTGTTCCTTAGTAGGCTCAAGTTCCAATACAGTAACTGGAACTTCTTCCATTTTTGGTTCAATGAGTTCTTCTTCATTGACTTGCTCGTCCAAGTTAATGACTTTAGTTGATCTTGAGTCTACTTCAGCTCCTTTTTCCATAGATTGAGAAGCTGATTTTTCAAATTCTAATCTTGAAACAGATTTTTGAGGGGTAGAACTGGATTTTGAGAGTAACAACAGCATACAACATTGTTTTATCAACCAGTCTTTCTTCACTGTCAGATTCTTCATCATCATTTTCAATTCTCAGGGTCTGTTCCCCCTGAGTCTCAGCTTCCTTCTGTAAGTCAGTTTCAACAGTCTGTTCTTTGTTAACAACTTCAGTTTCCTTTGTCATTTCAACTTCTTGTGAATGTGTAACTGGCTCTTGAATAGATAAAGCTTCAGTTACCGAAACTGAAATAGATTCGGTGGGAGTAACTTTAGTTCTCACTCTGGTCTTGACCGACCCGACACCAGATTCTTATTACTTGTGTTGGTGACACGCCTGCGATTTTTCAAGATGGCTTGATCAGATTTGCCATTTTCTGAATCTTCCAACTGTTTCCTTCTTTTAGTCAGTTCTTCAACTTGTTCTAAGGCTTCATCTCCAGTTATAACTTTCTTCTTTTCTTCTTTTTGGGTTCACTTACAGAACCTTCAGCTTTTCTTTTTCCAGCTTTTTCTTCCTTAGAAACAATCTTCCCATCAGCAACTAGTGTTTCTTTCCTCTTTCCAATTCCAAAATGATCGAGTATTCTTTGGACTGTTAATGCAAGAGTCTTTTTGTGATAAAATCAACCTTTCTTGACATCAGTTTTCTTCTTGGGTGTGTCAATTGATTGTGCCACTATTTGATCAAATAGATATATTTGCCAATTAAAACTTTCTCCAAACCAAATCACATATAGCAAATCCAATTTTGCTCCAGATAGATTGATAAAGTTTCATGCATTTCCAATTATGCAATTTGCTAGCATCTTGGTGAGAAAATTGAATTTTGGTTTGAGTAGACTTGTGCTCCCGGTTTGTAAAACTACGGATTCTGCATCAATTGCTATGTCTTTCCATAGTTTCTCCTTCTTTCCTTAGTCAACTTGATGGCTGACGTTCCTCTAGCTATATCGAATCCAAAAATTTCTGTAATTAGGTTTTTAGTAACCTTGATCTGCTTACCATTGACAGTAGTGGTATAAGTGTGTGTGCTCTCTCATTCTATAGCTGTACTTCAAAATTCATTGAAGTCTCCAATGCTTTCTAGACATACACTTTTCAGATCGATGTTGAATACCGCATCCAAACCTTTGATCTTCTGAATTTTTGCTGCAATTACTTTGGCTAAAGTTTGATCGGTATACTTGGCAATGAATTGATCAAGTGAAATGATCATTCCAGGTTCAACAAGAGTAGAAGCCATCGTTTTCTGGATTTGATTGAAAGTTGGGGGTATGGAAAGTAGATTCAAAATTCAAGTGTAAAGAATTATAAAAGAAAATTCTGGATTATTTATAATTTGTAGCAAGGGTAGTTAAGAATTGAGTGGGACTTAAAACGTCTTGTCATAAATGTTTTGAGATTGCGGAAAAGAAGATGAGTGGAAAAGATGTACGGTTGAGATTAGAAAATGTCACGTCTTTTTCTGACGTACGTAGCTAGAAAACAGTAAATAGAGTAGATGCGGTGTAATTCCAACTGTCATACGTTCAATCTTGTACTTGTACTAAATTAAAAAACTCAGTTGTGAACACAACTCAGCTTTGTGAATCACACTTCTTCAGTTCTCAGTTAACGACACTTCTCTTGCAAAACAAAATGAGAAATTTTTGGTACCCATATCTGTTTGGGTCCTAACTGATTAGTTTTCGATGATATGATTTTATTTTTAACTCTATACCTCTCTTGATATCTTGACTGAGTAAAGTCAGTTTTTGCGAACTTTTCCTGTTTTGTCCTTACAGTTCTTAGTTTGTGATACTGATGTGATGGTTCATTCCAGTCTTCATCAGTGGGAAATAGTCTTCCTTTCCCTCTGAGTCTATCTTTCCATGAATGATCTTCATTTTTAGATGGATATGACTTGAAGATTTTCTTCTTCGATATCGGATCGCTTTTGCCTTTTTCGATTTTACGAGTCTTTCTATAATATCTGTTGGCTTGGTGCATTTTACCAACAGATTTATCAGTTCTATCAGTTTGTATATTTGGCTGTGCTGAGTTTTTGTTAGTTATAATAACTTTATCTGTTTTCTGAGTTCTTGACTTTTGAGTAGTCACAAATTTTATTGCAACTGATCTTGGTCTGAACTTAGAATTATACTTATTATCAAACCCTAAACCAAATCTATCTCCAAATGGTTTTCAAGGTTTGAACTGAACACTGGGAGTTAGATCAACTGATGATTCTGTAATGTTTATTACTTCTATCAGTTCATCAGTTGGTCGATTTACCTTGGTTCCATTATTAGTCTTGATTAAATTGATCTCAGCATTCAATCTTGAAATTTTTGATTTTAATAACTTTTTCTCCTTTTTGACATTCTCATAATTCTTTTGAATTACCACTAATTCCTTTATGAGTATGTCCAAGGTTTCATTGAAATCTTCATTTCTCTGATTGTTCATGGCAGTGTGAGTGTTGGATGTAGATGCAATTACCTCCTGGTGTTTGATAGATAAATTTTATGTTGAGGAATCGTCATCAGTTAAGACTTGCTTTCCTTTATCAATAGCATTTGACTGTGTTGTTCCTAGCAGTATGATTTCCTCATCACTTTCACTTCCATAACTCATGGGTAGAACAACATCTTTGCCTTTAGTCAATTTTTCTTCTATGTGATCAGCTACTCATAGTAACTCTTTTTCTACTTCTTCTGAAAGATCACTTAAGGATGGAAATCCTCTGGATTCATCATCAACATTAGCATTAAACTCAATGTCTTCATCATAAATAAAATGAGGTTCCGGATTCGTATGTGAGCTCGTGGTACTGAATCTTTCAAATAATTGATCCTGAAAATCAAAGACAACATTCTGTAAATAGTCAGTCACGGGGTTATCCAGTCAATTTCTAATTCTAGATGTATCCATTGTAATAAAGTTCAGTAAAGGGTTTTGAACAACTGGTCTGTAAGATATCAACAATTGCTCTAAGGAAACAACTGATATTTAAACTCAGTTCTAGATCTCTTCGTAACAGAAGCACTGCTCCGATACCAATTGTTGGTCCCTTGGAAAGGCTAACACAAGTTTAGAGGGGGGGTGAATAAACTTGTCCCTAGAAACAGGATTTAAAAGCAGTTAAGGTTCGGATTAAAACTTGTGTGGAGTTAAGGTGGTGAAAGTGAGTCTAAGTCAAACTGACTTAAGCAACAACTGAGTCAACCGGCAGTGGATTAGTTTAGCCTTTATCAGATATGAATTAACAAATGGATTGTTTACTTGATTTTAGAACGGATACTAGATAAATACAACTGCAATAAAGTAAATGAATGCGTTAAGTAAATAGACAAGAATTATAGATGTTCCAGGTGGTGTAATCCTATACGTCCTCTCTTCCCCTGTGATGCGGAGGAAAAATTCCACTAAAACTTCTTTGAGATGGCCCGGTTACAAAGAGTCCTAAACTGATAGTCCTTGACTAATCCCTAGCTTCACTATCTAAACACTTGTAGAACAAGTAGAATTGCTGCTCTTCAATTGTTTGAAACACTGGTCCTTGGAGGGTTGAATTGCCTCTTCACCAGCTCACCACAACAACAGTCTCCCTGACTGCACTCAACTGTCCTTCACACCTTCTTGGTGTTTCACATTCTAAACCTTTGATAAAATCAAAGTTGAGACTTGAATCAATAAGTATGATTCAATTATGATTTGAACTTTTCTTATAGATGTATAAATTACGCTCGACTCTGTATTTCTTCAAATGAATGATCTTGATTTTCCTTGAATGCTTAAGAACACTTGAAGAATTTTCTTGATTTTGCAGTTAAGTATTTAGCAGGAATTCTTTTAGATTGGCTTTCCCCCTCAATTTTATCTTTCTTGACTAGATTGATTCTTTTTAATTCCTCCTGCTCTTTTATTGTTTGTTGTAGAAGTAGTCTATTTATAGGGGTTTATCTAACGGTCAAATTGATGCCATCAATTTCTTGTAGCCGTTAGTGGTCCTGCTTCTTGCTTGTACGATTATGTCAGAACGGATAGATTATCCTCCAATCATAATTCTTGAATTGCAACGGTTGAATCATTTTTCAGTTTTAGTCAAACCATAGTTGTAAAATTGATTTACTTTGAACATTATCAGTTCTCAGTTTCTAAGAGCATTAACTGAGTTTTTACTCTTCTTCAAAATCTCAGTACCCAAGTTTTCATCTGATTATAATTGACTTAATCAGAGTGCACCATGACGAATTATCTTCTAAGAATTCATTGTCCTTATGATTCTTAGGTCTTCATACAAGATCCATAAGTCAGTTCAGGTCTCCACAATTTTGCCTGAAGTCTAACTTTACAGTCTCGACTTGTAATCTTCATAATTGAGTTTGAACCCTCAGTTCTTCCATCTCCTATAACTGAGTCTGTGACCCTCAGTTCTTCATCTACTGAGTTTGAACCCTCAATTCTTCAATCTTCTAGATAAGCCAACTGAGTCTGTGTCCCTCAGCGAACTTATCTTCTTCAGTTTCATGGATGTGCTCTGTTTTTCAGTCTCTTGTAGAATCTCAGTTTAACTAAATCTTAGTTTCTTATTTTCTCAGTTCCCGGCCTAGAACTATTACAGTGCTTGTCTGATTTAACCTATACAAATATCAGACTCTATAAAATCCTATACATTAATATCTAGACATCTTTTTGCTTTGCACTATAACAGCTAGTTATAACACTTCATCAATGGGGTTAAGAATAATAAGTGATTAAGCAATGAATCATTATCAAAACATAAATTTTATTTCCAACAAGTTTTATCTTTATACTTTTCTTGATGTTTTGATTGAGTATGGTCAGTTTTCACAAAATTCTGCCTTCTTGACACGAACGTCTTTTTATTGAGGATTTTGTGAAACTGAGTAATCATAGGTCCATTCCAGTCTTCATTAGTGGGAAAAAGTCTTCCTTTCCCCCTGAATTTGGTATTCCATGAATGATTTTCATTCCTTGATGGATGAGACTTGAATGTTCTTTTAACTGATCTTTGATCAGTTCTGCCTTTTTCAGCCTTCTGAGTTTTTCTGTAGAATATGTCAGTTTGTGGATTCCCACTGACTAATTTTACAGTTTTGTCAGTTTTAGGTCGAGGCTGTGCTGAGTAATTGTCAGTCTAACAATATTGTCAGTTTTCTGAGTTCCTAACTTATGTGCAGCTACAAACTTAGGTGCAGTTGTACTAGGTCTGAACTTAGAATTATGCTGTCTGTCAAACCCTAAACTAGTTCTGTCTCCAAATGGTTTACCTAGTTTGAACTGAACACTGGAAGACGGGTCAACTGATGATTCTGTGATGTTTATTACTTCCGTCAGTTCATCAGTTGAGCAATTTTCCTTAGTTCCATTGTTAGCCTTGATAAGGTTGATTTCAACATTCAATCTTAGAACTTCAGCTCTCAACAATTCTTTTTCGTTTTTGACATTCTCATAATTCTTATGAATTTCCTCTAATTCCTTTATGATTATGTCCAAGTCTTTGTTGAGATCTTCATTTCTATGACTGCTCATGGCAGTGTGACAATTTGATGTTGAAGCATTTACCTCATGATGTTTAATAGATAATTTTTCAGATCTTGCTTCTTCATTTTCTGCTATTTGTTTGTCTTTATTTAATCTAGCAGTGGTGCTCATCAGACAAGTTCCAAAAAGTATGATTTCTCCATCACTTTCACCATTATTATTTCCTCCAAAGCTTATGGGTAGCATTTCAACATTATCTTCATTGTTTGTAAGGGATTGTTCATCAATGAATGTCTCAATAACCTTTTCTTGAGTTAGCCTGAAATTTAGTTTTGTACTCATCAAATCTAAAAAATGAACAGATGAGCATATTTCTAAAATGATTGTGTGACTCCATGATGCAGGTTTTGAAAGCTAAGAGAAAATTTAAGGGTCTTTGAAACAGAAGAACTTGAAGCGGTAGTAACTTTGGATCACCTCCAAATGGAAGATCTGCTCCGATACCAATTGTTGGTCCTTAGGAAAGGCATACACAAGTTTAAGGGGGGGGGTTGAATAAACTTGTCCCAAAAAACCTAATTGAAAACTGTATCTTGTGCAGATTGAGTTCAGGTTTAAACTTGTGTGGAGTTAAGCTAACTTTGCTGAGTATAAGTCAGAACTGACTTATCCTTAACTGAGTTAACCGGAAGCGGATTAAGTTAAGCCTTTAAATAATACTTGAATTTATTAGATTGTCTAAATATAATGCAATGTAATGCTGTGCAATAATACGTAAAGTAAGTAAATAGACATGACAAGAATTATAGAGGTTTCAGGTGGTGTAATCCTGTCAGTCCTCTCTTCCCCTGTGATGTAGGAGGCCAAATTCACTATGTTCTTGAGGTTTATAGTTACAAGACACAAAGTAAATTCTAAACACTTGATTGTCCTTCACTAATCCCTAGCTTCACAATCTTCCACTTGATCTTCAACATGTAAATTCTTTGTTTGAACTAAGCTTGCTACACTGGTCCTTGGAGGGTTGAATTGCCTCTTCACCAGCTCAACACAAACACAGTCTTCCTGACTGCACTCAACTGTCCTTCACACCTTCTTGGTGTTTCACAGTTTAAACCTCTGATAGAATCAAAGTTGAGTCTTGAATCAATAACTATGATTCAATTGTGTTTTGAGCTTCTTCTTCTAGATAAGTAAATTATGCACGGCTCTGTTTTCTACAAATGATTACTTGATCTTGCAATTAAGTGCTTAGCAGGAATTATTTTGATTTACTTTCCCCCTTAGTATAAACTTTCTTGACTAGATTAATTCTTAGAATTCCGCACTTCTTCTAGTGGTAGAAGTAGTCTATTTATAGTGGTTTTTTTTCCATGGTTAGCTGAATTTGAACGTTTATAATTGAATTCCTGTATCCATTGGTGGTCCTACTTAATCTGATGAATGTCAGGGTCCTTTCTGACAACTCTGTTCAGCCTATAAAATTATCTTCTTTATAACGGTCAGATTTTCCTTCAGCTTTCCTTGACCTCAGCATGAAAACTTACCTTAGTCAGTTTTCAGCTCAAGAGCATTAACTGAGTTTTTACTCTTCTTTAAAAACTCATTACTCCATTTCACATCTGATTATTATTGACTTAATAAGAGTACACCATAACTCATAACTCAACTAAGATATCATTTTCCTTATGATACTTAGGTCTTCTTGTCAAGATCCATAAAGTCAGTTCAGGTCATCATAGATTTTCCTGAATTTTAACTTTACAGATCTCGGCTTAAGTCTTCAAAGCGAGTTTGAACCTCGGTTCTTCAATCTTCAATAAGCCGAGTGCGAACCTCGTTCTTGATTCTAGATAAGTCAACCGAGTTGTGTCCTCGGCGAACTTACATTCTTGATTCTTCTTCTATAAGCGAGTCGATCCTCAAACCACCTGCCGGTTGGTGTGCTCTTAGTCAGTTTCTATCAGTTGATTAATCTTCAATTATGAACTCAGTTTAATAAGACAGTTTCTTATTTTCTCAGTTCTGAACCTAGAGCTATTACGGTTCTTGTGTTATTTAACTTATACAAATATCAGACTCTGTTAAATCCATTACATTGATTTCTAGACATCTTTTTGCTTTGCACTATAACAACTAGTTATGAAACTTCATCAATGGGGTTAAATATAATAATTAAAATAACTGATGAATCATCATCAAAACAAAAATTTTATTTCCAACACTAACCCCTTTTTGGAATTGATCATATTGGTTTTCTGTGTAATAAAGGGTCGTTGCTGCAGGTTTTCTAAGTTTTTGGATTTGGAATAGCTTGCTAAAGGTAAGAAGGTCTTCCTTCATGTTAATTACGGTTCATAGGGTTTAAGTTACGATTTTGTTGATGTTTTCATGGTTAGAATTCATGCTACGAGTTGTTTAAGAATCATAGGTTGGTATGGTCCTGTAAAGTCAAGTTTTTTTGCTATTTTCTGAGTATATTGATGTTGATTAAGTTTGAGAAAGATTAGGGTTGGGCGAGTTTTTGAGAGTTGCCGCACTCAGTGCGCAGCGCAAGCCAGTCTTGGAAGCACTGGAGGCCCTATATATGAATTTTACATTTAGAGAGTTAGTTCAGGCGCACTAAACCCAGTGCGGACGCACGTGACCCAGTGCGGGTGCACTGGTCGAAGAGATTTCAGATTTTACGTACAGAGGCTCACTGCGTGCGCACTGAACCCCGGTGCTGGCGCACTTGCCCCTGTTTTGAGGAGAATGTGGGTTTAAATCATGCAATGTGTTTTAAATATTAATCCTTTGATCTAATAACCTTAATTAAACATAAAAAATCCCCGATTGAGCTTCTGATCTAATAACCTTAATTAAACATAAAAAATCCCCGATTGAGCTTCTGATGCGTTTGGTTCCGGCACCGGGCGTACTCTTAAAGGGAGTTGAAGTTCGGGACCGTCGGAAAGGCATGAAAGGGCTTGTGCTTTGATGATCTAGAGTTCATCAATGTCTGTGTACTTGATAGGATGTGATGTCTAGCTATCTAAGTGAGGGAGTAGAGTTGATAAGTGAGTTTTTCTTTGAAAACAATTAAGTGGCTAGTTAATTCACAATAATAATTACATAAGTGTAGTAAAAGATAAAATGTCACTTATTATCAGTTAGGCACTATTTCATATCGGAAATGTGATACGTTCATAAAAGGTGAACAACGCTACTGGCTCAAATGGCTGAAGGGTAGTAGAGGAAAATCATCGGACGTATACGCATACCGGGGCGACCCCGGAGCTAATCGGTGCTAATCACCGTTAGTTAGCAAGTATATCTTCAGACTGATGAACGCCATGCACAATGCCCTTGAGGAATGATGTAACCAAGATAAGCTTAGCTAGAAGCGCATAGTCATGAAGTGCCGATGGGCACGGACTGAACCTTACATCGAGTCGGTCTCATAAAGATAATTGTTAAAATAAAAAATGTTAAAGAGCCTTAGTTAATTTGTAGCTTCTACTTCTTACTATGTACAATGTACTTACCTCAAATGCATGTTTATTTATGTGTTTGGGGGAGAGAAGATGAACAGGTAAATCCAGAGTTTGACGAGGACTTTGATGACGACGTTTAAGGACGCCGAAGTTGAAGAGTTCATTTATTCATGCTTTTATTTGTTATTTTAGGCTTGAAGTTCCTTTGGAAACTTTGTATTTCTCTTTTAGTATACGTTTGGAGGTTTTTCGTACGTTTGGTTTTCGTTTGATTTCTTTTCCCAATGTAATAAATGTTACATTTCTATCTTTAGATATTGAGTTTCTATTCTTGGTTATTTGAAAAAATTATTACCTGAGTCTTTTGATTCCGTTTTGCTTAACTCGATACGACGTAGTAGAGGCTTACGTATAAAGTGGAATTTATTTTATTTTATACGTGCCGAACATTTTTTTTCCAGATAAGGACTCGGTGTCCGGAAACGGGACGTTACAACATGCTTTTTCTTTTGATAAGCAGTATGTATTTTCTATAACAACTGCCTTTAAGTTTATAAATAAGTTTCAAAAGAGTTTCGTACTACGGTATTTAATATTGCCAATAACATATTTATAAATTTAAATTTATTGCCAATAACATATTAGTTGATATTCTAGAAATCGTATCACTTTTCAGACAAGGTTTCGTAATTTTTATATTAGTAGTAATTTATTCAATGTCGTTGACGTTAGTTTTGATTTTTCTTAATTTATAACATGAACCCAATTTAATTAATACTCAAGTCATACAGGTTTTAAGTAAATTCTAAATGATATATCGAGTACAACAATTTTGATCTTTTTGCACTATTATTCTATACACCCCCTCATTTCACTAATTATAATTTACCGTTTCTACCACATGTGATGTATTTTAGAAATAACAATTCACTTGATATTTTTAACGTTTGAATAATGTTAGAATTTTTTTAAATAAATTGAGAGTGCATTTATTTTTGGCTATAAATGTTGCTACAAAAGATGTTTATATTTAAGAAGGGGTAATGGTCCAAAAGTACATAAAATATACTTAATTAGGCAAATAAGACACTAAGGAATCTTATTTGGTTATAAGGACACAAATTAAATAGATTGACTCAAATTCCCTTAATGAAGAAAAAAATAAAAGAAAAAGGGGGAAGAGACGCGTACCTGAATGTGTGTGTTTTTGTTTTTTTTTAATTATTTATTTTATGAAACACACACTATTGTTGTGTTTATTTTTTATTTTTTATAAAATTTTTTCCTAGAGGTTGTAAACTTGAATGTTTTGTTTTTTTTGTTTTTTTTTCTGGTCGCTGAAACGTTTTTTTTTCCGGTGATCACTGCATTGACCACCCCGATGCAACGACCACCTCGATGTAGAGACACCGCGATAAATTGACACCGCGATCAAGTGACACCGCATTGCAGAGACACCGCTGTGTAGAGACATCGCGATATTATGAAATTTGACGATGCAAGGACACCGCGATGCAGAGACATCACGATGAAGTGACACCGCGATGCAGAGACAGCGCGATGAAGTGACACCGCAATGCAGAGACACCGCATTGACCACCGCGATGCAGAGACACCGCGATGCATTGACCACCGTGATGAAATGACATCGTATTGCAGTGACACCGCGATGGAGTGACACCAAGATGAAGATACACAGCGATGAAGTCACACCGCAATGCAGAGACACCGTGATGCAGAGACGCCGTGATGCAGAGACACCGCGATACACTGACAACCGCGATGCAGTGACCACCCCGGATGCAGTGCCCACCGCCGATGCAGAGACACCGTGATGTAGAGACACCTCGATGAAGTGACACCGCGATGCATTTACCACCACAGGTCCATTGACTACTCGATGCATTGACCATCGCGATGCAAAGACACCACGAAACATTGACAACCCCAGATCCACTGAACACCGCGATGCAATGGCCACCCCGGATACAGAGACACCACGATGCAATGACCACCCCAATGCAGAGACACTGTGAAGCAGTGACCACCCTGATGAAGAGACACCGTGATGCAGTGACCATCCCCGATGCAGTGACCACCCTTGATACAGAGACGCCTGCAGAGACGCCGTGATGCAGAGACACCTCGATGCAGAGACACCTCAAATGCAGTGACCACCGTGAGGCATTGACCACCCTCAATCTATTGACCACCCCCGATGCAGAGACACCCCGATGCTGAGACACCGCGATGTAGAGACACCGCGATGAAGATTGGGAAACTGAATCCAATCAGGAACCTCAGAGTTGATATCCATACTAAAATAAAAAAACTTAGGCGTCCTTTTAAGCAAAAAAGACTCGTGATATCAACATTTTATGCAGTGACATTGGCAATCATATATGCAGTGACAACCCCCATGCAGAGACATCTCGATGAATTGACACCGTGATGCATTGACCACCCCGGATCCATTTACCACCTCGATGCAGTGGCCACCTCCAATGCAAAAACACCGTGATGCAGTGACCACCCCCGATGCAGAGACACCGCGATGCAGTGACCACCCCCATTGCAGAGACACTGCGATGCAGTGACCACCCCCGATGCAGAGACGCTGCGATGCTGAGACGCCGTGATGCAGAAATGCCTCAATGAAGTGACACCGCGATGCATTGACCACCCCAGATCCATTGACCACCACGATGCACGATGGACACCCCGATCGCAGACACACGATCTGATGACCACCCCGATACTTATAATTCAAAAAGTATTATTCGAATCAAGTAGTAGACGAGTCGAGCTTGATCTTTTTATATTTTATTGAAAAATAAATGAAGTCTAAGAAAATAATCAGGCTTACGAGCCGAGATATATCGAGTATTTAGCTAGTTGAGTTTGATCTTGCCTTTTTATGGCTCGATCAAGCCCAAACCTTTTTAGTCGAGCTCAAGCTTTAAGGAGTATCGACTCAACTGGGCTCGATTATGCCCATAATGTGAATAACACTACATTTATATTTTAAATTTACCAAATTTGTGTATCAAATTGTAAATGCAATGACATCAATTCTCTAATTGTAAATGCGATGACATCAATGTCACTGTATCAATTTTATTTCAAATCATACACAAACCCACCATCAAATTAATGTCACTGCACCAATTTTCTTTCGAATCAAACTCAAATTTATAAACCATTCAGCAACCTTATTATTATGATATTTTATCTATGCTATCCTGAGTCGATTAGAAGCAAGAAAAATAAAGTGCACAGTTGTATATGGAATAAAGTGATCTTATCGAATTGTAACAGAAAACACAACACGAGATCTTCCTTTACACGAGGAAACAAACATACACCAAATATCATCCAGCCAGGGGCGGACCCACCCTATGCCTAGGGTGGTCTCAAGCCCCCCCCAAATGATCACAAGCCCCCCCACATATGGTCCCAAGCCCCCCCCCCCCAAATTTTTATTATTGTAGTAGTAGTGTTAATATTAGTATGTTATGTGTCTTTTTTTGAACAAAAGACCTTATATCCTAGTGGTTTAAGAACAAACCCTTTAAAGTCTCTATAATTCTAGGTTGTAAGTTCAAATCCCACTATCAACATTTTTTATTTTTTTTCCCGGATTTTTTTTTAGCTTTGCAGTTTATATACCAAGACCACCCCGAAAATTTTTCTGGTTCCATGATGCATCGACTTCATGAAAGAAGCAATTATTTCAATTGAGATACTACCGCAACGTATGATATTCAGAATCTGAAAACATTCTGATACTTATGCATGAAGCCGATAGACAAGAAACATGTATCAATGGTCATGACGATGCAACGACATTACACTTATTTTACAAAGCTATCAAATTTATGTACCTAAATGTACATGAGATTCTTAAGTCCGAAATATGAGACTGTTAGTCCGAAACATTTGGACTTTTCTCTGTAGCCACTTTAGATAGGGACCTTGAGCTAAAGTATGAACGATTCGAAGCCGAAACATATGGGATTGTCTCCGTGGTCACTTTGAATAAGGCTCTTGAGCTGACGCACTATTTGATCTTGGAAATTTAGCAGCTAAAAATTTGGCATTTACCTAAACCATTTGGCAGTATAGGCATGCCATTGATGAACCTCTCAGCTTCCTTCTATCTTCCGGCACAACGTAAACGATCGACTATACAAGCGTAATGTCTACACTCAGGCTCGATGCCATAGTCCTTCTTCATTGAGTGGAGGTAAATGAAGTCTTCTTGAACCAACCCACAATGACTACAAGTTGAAAGAACACCAAGGAAAGCCACTGCATCCGGTGACTACAAGCTAAAAGGACACCGCCAAAAGTCACTGCATCCGGTCAAACTATAGCTTTTTTCATACATTCGTATTATTGTAAATCCTCTGACCCTTTTCCATTTTGAGCATAGCCTGGAAGCTGTCCAGCTAATGACATTAGGATCATGAATTTGCTGAAATCTTGTATGACAATCTTCTACACTTCCAGCTTTTGAGTATCGATCTTCGGTATTGTAATGACATATGAAGATGCACTGCCAATTAAAGACAATTTTTGGTAGAGGCAGTGACAACAATAATAATAACAATTACAATTTCCACTAACAATGATGGTGATGATCAGATCATAATGAAATAATCATAAGCAAATTTAACACCAATGACAACTCATGTCACTAACTGAAACAGCTCAAATTGACATATGAAACCAAAATCGTGAGGCCCAAAGCAATAAAAAGCAACTAATCAAATACATTTTCATGTGCTATTACCTGAAAGATCAAGTTGTTCATAATAATCACAGTGACATTGAAACCCCACCATTGAAGAATGGTTAACAACTTAACATGGATTGGACCGTGGTCCAATCGCACAATTCTGTCTCGTCCGTTTCTGAAATGAAGTTTCCTCGCAGCTGTATTTTCTGGATCTCAATATACGATGATTTTGATCTTCACCCCCTGTATTAAGCAAAAAATTCAACAAAATTCATCAGAAATTACAACAGCAGGCTCTACAGCCATGGCACATTGCACAAATGTTCGTCGAAGGTTGAATAGTGAAAGCAGCTTTCTAGCCTTCAACCTCATTAGAATAACATAGTGTATTTCATCAGAATCAGACGAATGAACTCAAGCTATATCAGATTTCTTTCGATTTTTATTTCTCATGGATCAAAAGCAAGATAAATGGGAGAAGAAGAAGGAAAGAACACGCAAAAAAGAGCAAAGCAAAGAGGAACTAGTAACAATGGATTGCCGGCCGGAAAGTTGCTAGAACCATGGCTGCCGGTGGGAGAAACATCTCTCGATCTAGAATCCCCGGCAAGATATCTCCATTAATTCATTGGCCTTTGAGAAATGATTTTCACGTTTGTAAAATAGGGGTAGTTTAGGAGAAAAAGGAATAATATGTCCTTATAAACAAATAAGATTCCTTAGTGTCCTAAATGCCTATTAAGTACTCAAACTAGCCCTTATAAACAAATATCTAATTTTAAGAACTAGTTTTTCTACTATCGGTTTTGTCAAGAAGCATTGACAATTTTGTTTTTCTCTATGTGTATAATATAAACATTTAATTAATTTCAATTGTATCTTAAAAGTTCTTTAATACTGTAAAGTTTGTATTTTGAAAATATTATATCTTTAGATGTCAATCCTGGAATTATTAAATCAGGAACTCTAGATAGCCTGCCAAGTTGGCGTCTTTAGTTCCCTTTTAATAGGCTATTTCCTTACGGGGCTTTCGACCTCACCATTTCCATTTCATATTTTTTCCGGATAAAGCATAGTATATGGCAGATGATGATGAACTTGGATGTCTAGCTAAGCAGCATTGAAAGCAACAAGTTTATTGCAATTGTTTCTGGAGGTTGTGTATTTGATGATATTTTGAAATGTATGTTGTAATTTACAGATGATTAGAATATGGTTGTTGTAATGACTATTTTATATTGGGTGTTAGTTATTTAATGGTGAAATAGATCAATTATTTCAGGAAGGCTTCGTGCTTTGAGATTTTATCTCAGAGCATGGCCAAACGATTCATTTTTTGAAAAATACGCAGTTTTCGGGATCGGGTCGTTACACACATTGAAGGAGAAATTCCTCTATAGCAACAAAAAAAACTCTCCCTTATGGTTCTTGGCTAAATAGATGAAGTCATTCTTAGCTAATCGAAGTGTTCTAGGTGGAGGCAGAGTCTGTTGTTGTTAGGTCCCTTGAAAAGGCTTGAGACAAGTTTAGAGGGGGTGAATAAATCTGTCCTTTAAAACTTTCTTTCAAGTAAATTATAGCTTAAAAGATCTTGGAGTTGATAACTCAACTTCTAATTAGTCGGCTAACTAATTAAGAGAACTGAATTAAATGCAGCGGAAAGTACCAAGGCAAGTCCTAACCTGTCTTTTTTGCACACCTGAACTGCATCTCTTGGACTTGATTATTGTAACACCCCGCTCCCGGATACCGAGCCCTTATCCGGAAGAGAAACATTCGGCGTGTATAGCATTAAATAAATATAATATTATACGCAAGCCTCTACGTCGTCGTATCAAATAAAAGCAAACGGAAGCTAAAAGGACTCGGGTAATAACATAAATGCTACTAAGAATAGATACAACCATACTAAAGATGGATAGTTAAAATTACAATGACGAACAACCCAAAGACTTATACAATATGAAGTCTTAAAAGTAGAAGTACAACAAGTCTAAGAAAAGAAATACAACTAGTCTAGTACAATCTTTATAAGGAAATAAACTAAAAGATTCGCCAAGACTTCAAGCCTTCAAAAGCCGTCATCTACACTTGATCAACCTGTTCGTCTTCTCACCCCACAATGCACAAAAGAAAATGCAAATGAGGTAAGTAGAAAGTACTTAGTAAAAGTGAGAAGCTAAAGAATAACTAGGTTATACAACGAAGGGTTATTATTATGATTATTAAATTATCTTTATGAGACCGACTCAATCTAGGGTTCATTTAATGCCCATCGACACGTCATGACTATACGTTTCTAACTTAGCTTATCTTTGTTACATCATTACTCAAGGACACTGCACATGGCATTCATCAGCCTGAAGATATACTTGCTAACTAACAGTGATTAGCACCGATTCGCCCCGGGATCTCCGCGGTATGCGTATACGTCCGATGAATTTCCTCCACAGCCATTCAGCCGTTTATAGGCCAGCAGCGTTGTTCACCTTTTATGAACGTATCACATCGCCGATATGAAAGAGTGCCTAACCGAGAAAAAGTGACGTTTTATCTTTTACTACACGTATGTAATTATTACAGTGAATTAACTAGCCACCTAAGTGTTTTTAGGTAAGCTCCCTCACATACACTACTCTCTTTCCTAGACCACTAGACATGGTCAAGTCCTAGCAATTACACAGACATTGATGAACTCTAGTTCATCAAAGCACAAGCCCTTTCATGCCATTTTGACGGATCCGAACTTCAACTCCCTTTATGAGTACATTCGGTGTTTTAACTGAACGAATCAGAAGTTCAATCGAAGCTTGTTCATGTTTAATTAATGTTATCGGGTCATATTATAACATTTAACATCTTATTAAAAGGCTTAAACAACACTTAATTAAAACTGGGGGCAATGCATGTGCGTTATCTGGAATGCGTACGCATTCCCTACCTCTGAAACCTGCTGAAACTTGGTGTTTGATCAATGCGTGCGCATAGCTCTGAATGCGTACGCATTCACCGACCAGAACCTAAATTGAACTCTCTGTCCAACCAATGCATGCGCATTGTTTGCAATGCGTGCATATTCAAAAAACAGAAACAAAACCAGAACCTCCTGAACCAGCAATGCGTGCGCATTGCCTTGAATGTGTACGCATTACACCTGCTGCAACAAAACCTTGGCAAACTTGTATCAGGAATGCGTGTACATTGCTAGCCAATGCGTACGCATTCTACCTGCTGCCCTAAAATCCGATTTCAACACTTAACGATTTCTAATCCGTTTCTAACCCAATTAGCATCAAATTAATAACAACAAAACATAGAAGATTATATCTAATCATACCAAACTCAACCTAAACCTAATAAAACTATAATTATTCATTAGGAAGAGCCTCTTACCTTAATTTCCAGGAAAACCGCAAGCAAAACGCCAAGCAACTGCAACAACTGTTGATACTCAAACCCCAAAACCTATTTGATCAATAAAAACCCTAAAATCCTATTTTCTGGCTAAAAACGAAACTGAAAAACCGCATAAAACTGTAGATTACCTGGATTAACTGTTGTCAAACTAATTTTAGATTAATCTACGCTCCAAGACGATTGTTTCGACTACTCATGGATGCGAAACAGAGCTACGGATTAAAAGATACGAATTTATGAAGAATCGAACTCTACGAATTCCAAAAACTAGGGCTAAACCGAAAACTTACGAAATTGAGAGATGTTATTTTCCAAAGTTGCGTCTCATCGTGCTGATCACTTTTCTCTCCTGCGGCATCTTGAAAAGATGAACGGATTGGTCACATGGTTGAAGTTTACGTTCTCCCTTTTCCAGGCATCTCCTGCGTGTTTTCATCTGTGTAGCGCCGTTCCATCTCTTTTTTTTTTCTTCTCATAATCAGTGTGTGAAATAATAAGAGATTTTGGGTATTATTTCCTTTTTATAGCCATTAATTAAATCCTTTATAATTAATTGCTAAATCCTTTTAATTAAATTCTTTTTAATTAAATAAATGGGACAAATAATAATTAGGTCGTAGTAAATACACCCAATGACTATTTTACCCAAAACGTCTCATCTTCTAACTCTTACAATCTTCTTCTTCCATCTTCCCAACTCTTCTGCTTACCTTGAGCCAATTCGAGGTTGCAACGATCCACTTCAATCTCCTCATGAATTGCTGTATCAAATCTGGTCTCGTATTCTGTTGTCGCTCCACTTCATCCTAGAAACTTGTGTTCTTCTATCTCTATCTTCATGAAAGATCGCCAGCAGTACTGTTCCAATTCTTGTACTTCTTGGTCGCTCCAAGAGGAACTGCAATTGCCATCTCGAGGTTTTCATTCTTCATTGTTCTTCCCAATCTTCCGCATTCGGAACCCAAAGTTGATTCCGATCCAAACGATCGCCATGTTCATCTAACTCGTGACCACTGGCGGGTTGGTTCTGACCACTCACTTGTAAACTAAAACCACTGGATCTTTGTCTTCCTTCTTTCATAAACTCATCGACTGCCTCGAATATTGAAATCATCGGTTCAACACTCTCTGCTTGCTCCTGCTGACCTAAACCCGAAAGGCTGAATCTTCCCAGCCGAAACCACACTTCTGGCACACTTGACTTCTTTTGATCTCAACTTCCATCATGGCACCACAAGCTTGCTGAAAAACTGCAAGGATCCCAGCTGAAGGACTTCTGAGACTCCTTAGGAATGGAGAACATGCATCTGACATCCTTTGTCTCTGACGGTCTGATCCAATTCGTATGCCAAGGGAGTTAGCTTGGAGAATAAGAAGTTGAAAAGTAACAAGTTGAGTACCAGGGTGGTATGTCAACTAGGTAAGCCAAGGAAGGGTACAATGCACTTGAAAAAGGCAAGATGCTTAGGTTACAAGCAAAACAAGATGATTCCGTGTTGGGGAAAATTGAAGGTGGTTCTAGAATGAAGAAGGGGGCACTGTATCATTATACAAAAGATAGCCACCAGAAGGAAAAACAAAAGAACACCTTGCAGATGAAATTCTTTTGAGAGAGTGGAATTCTGCAAGATACGGTGGTCTGCAAAGACTTCAAAGGCAACTAAAAGGATGGTAATAAGCTTTCATATAAGCCTTTAGAAAAATGGGGACGTTAAAGGAAACATCACCTGATGGACGTGGAAACATTAAATGCGAAGGAAGAGATTGCTAAACTTGAGGACACTAGGCAGGTAACCTTGATTGTTAAACACTTGGTTAACAAAAATGGATGTTGGCGAACTGGAAAAATCTTCAGTTCACATGAGTTTCGTAGATGAACATCACACAACAGAAAAACAAAGTAAAGGTGCAAGGTCGAGCACCAGAAAGACTAAAAAAAAATGTAGAAATCAAAAGAGAGCAAGAATCCCAATAGGAAGGGGCTATGGAGACAAAACGAGTACACCGAAAGGTCTCAGAATGAAAATAAAACTTGCCAAGAAATATTCAAAGTTTGCAGTAGTCAAAGAGAGGTTATTTCAAGATTTAAAAGAATTAGAAATTCCCCTCAAGGAATTGTAAGGGAATATCAAAGGTTTGAATAAGTAAGCGGTAAGCAAGATTTAAGTGAAGAGGAAACGACACTTAAGAATTGTCGGCTAAGGTTTGATTTCAAAGAATTAATTCAAACCTTCAAAGGAAGTATAAACGATCATTGACGATTCAAATCAATGGTTCAAGGTTGCACTACTCGAGAGGAATAGTACACTGCCAAGGAATAAATGCTCGAGGTTATTCCTCATGTGGGAATGAAAAGGTTAAAATAAAATGGACTTTCAACCAGTATGACAAAATTGTGATAGAACGCCATAACAGAAGGTGAAAAGTCAAAGAGGTGTATATGGAGGTTCATGGCTCTAAATGGCCTGAAAGAGATTTAAGATTGAATGGTACAAGGTACATTAATCTGAATTGAAATTCAATAGGAGTTTTAGAGTTCAAATGTTGGTTGGCTAGATAGGTTCGGAAGGCATATTGAAAAAGTCTACCTTCTGCTTGAAACTGGTTTGGCATAAATTGCTAGAATGTTAAGGGTAAGTAATTGAGGGGAATGTCATGGTAGGCTTAAAATTTTGACCGGCAAAAGAAGATATGCATACCTTAACAGAACAGGCAGCATTAGGTGAAAAAGTTACAACATCGACACTACCCTTAGGAGGGAAGCTGAGGATAATCACAAGTAAAAAGAATGTTCTGACATTAAAAGGTTCAGTAAAATTTGAGTTTGAATGAATGATGGGAGTGCAACAATGCAGAGTTAGAGGAAACTTGTTCCTTGATTTGACAAGTAAGGAAGCATGGATTTGTTCAAAAGAGAGGCTTATGGAGATACGTTTCTTAGGTAATTCATGACAACAAGCGGAGAGGATTTGTTGAGTTTAAATATCTCAAGTGAGGGATTACATGAGAAATAAAATACCAGATAAGGTATAATTACGAAAGGGCAAGAAAAGGGTCTGAACATCAAACATGGCATGCTGGAGGATAGCATGCATCTTGGTTATTGTTTACAACTGAAAAAGAACTATAATGTTAGCTTTACAAGCATTCTACTAAAAGATTTAACTCAGAAGGAGATCAAACTTCGGGGAACTCCTAAACATAACAGTCGTAACTTACTACCCACTTAGCCCAAACTCTAAGTCAAAGAGGTGAAAATTCCTTTTAGGTTGATGTGTAAGATATATACTCCGGATCTGACATTATCAATTTGTACAGAACAAACGAAGAGGAAATTGAGCATGATCCAAAGAGAAAAGATTTAGATACTGGAGTTTTCCAGGTGATATAAAAATATTGGAATTTTTGGATGAAAATAACTTGGTCAAAAATAGTTATTTCTGACGATTGCACAAGCTGCCAGAATTTCCAGATTAGTAAACACTGAATTGCATTGGGAATCGATAACAAACGAAAAGGAATATGAACTTAATTCCAGAAGGAAAGTTGTAGATAAAAGTTTTGTCTGCAACATATCAAAAATTCCGGTCATTTAAGGGTGTTTAACCTATTCAAAACAGAAGAGGAAGTGAAGGTGCTGCTGCAGATTTTCTGGACAGAGTATCCGGCATAAACATGAACTTTCTGAACAATCCATAACAATTATCGAGTCGATGTTAAAAGAGAAATTGTAGATAAGACAATAATCTACTTTGCTGAAAATTTGCAGAATTTTTAGTTTAGGGGAAGACAGTCTTATGTTAAAGGGAAAACACGGAAACAAAAGCATTCCCTCATGTTGGATAAATCCAAAAACGAGGATGATGGAAACTATGTGCCAAAGTAGGAGACCTTTAACACTAATAGTTTGAAACGACTGAGGAGTACTTGGAAAGAATAGAATTACACATGGAGTTCGTGTAGAACTCATCTCAAGCAAAGCAAACGTCTAAAAATGTTGATAAACTCAAACCAAGCGACGGTGAAAAGAGAAGGTGAAGGATTTGTAGAGTTGAATCAAATATCATTCTCCACAAGGTTATGCCAAGATAAAAGTAAACTTAGATATTCATATGCAGAGAAGGTGGAGAGATTTCAATAGGGAAAAATAAGAAAAAAAGGAAATCAACCAAGAGGACCTCGACTTTAAGGTGTAGGCATAAGACTCCTATCCCAAAGCTTTAATTAAAAGGGTTACACTTAGCCCTATGTGACCGGTTATGGTTTGGAAACTTCAGAACATGGGAGAGTTTCTACTAAGGATCCTAGAAGGAAAAAAACTTGAGAATTCGACTTAACCTCCGTCTAAGATGACTATTCACTTGGTCCTAATGCAACCTAACCACGGTTTAAGGATTCTTAGTCATACGAGGATTACAACCAAACTCAAGTTCTAAAAGGTCTAAAGGAATCTTATCTTAGAGGAAGAAAAGCCTAAGATAGAAATGACGCTTCTCTCTGATACCAACTGTAACGCCCCGTTCCCGGATACCGAGCCCTTATCCGGAAGAGAAACGTTCGGCACGTATAGCATTAAATAAATCTAATATTATACGCAAGCCTCTACGTCGTCGTATCAAATAAAAGAAAACGGAAGCTAAAAGGACTCGGATAATAACATAAATGCTACTAAGAATAGATACAACCATACTAAAGATGGATAGTTAAAATGACAACGACGAACAACCCAAAGACTTATACAATACGAAGTCTTAAAAGTATAAGTACATCAAGTCTAAGAAAAAAAATACAATTAGTCTAGTACAACCTTTATAAGGAAATAAACTAAAAGATTCGCCAAGACTTCAAGCCTTCAAAAGCCGTCATCTACACTTGATCAACCTGTTCGTCTTCTCACCCCACAATGCATACATAAGAAAATGCAGAAATTGGAAAATCAGGTTGTGTCAGACCTGACACTTGCAAATCAGGTCATGTCTTTTCTGACTTGGAAAATCCGGTAAACGTAAGGTTCTTTACGTTCAAACGTATGATCCTTACGTTCAAACGTAAGGAAATTCAAAGTTCCTTACGTTTGAACGTAAGGATCCTTACGTTTGAACGTAGAGGATCCTTACGTTTTAAACGTAAGAATCCTTACGTTTAAACGTAGGGAAATTCTTGTCCATTCAAATTTTTTTTTTTGTTGATATTTTATTGACATTTTGTTATTTAACACCTGCAAGCAAAATCAAATATAGGGAAAACCAAGAGTCTCTTGTATTTATTAGAAAAACTATTTAATTAAATATGTGACATGTTAATGACTGAAATTAGAAAATTAAAGGCATACGACTCTCTAAATTGATAGTAGTATTAGATGCATAAAATTCAAATAAATCTTTTAACTCTGAAAAAAAAATCAAATACACATACTTTTTTTTTAGAAACAAACATACTTAGATTGTTGTACTTAATACATCATTTCTGTAAATATTATTCTTTTAAGAAAAAAACACTTCCAATTTGTGTTTGTTTAGGTTATGAGATTGCTTGTGTTCGTTCGTTTAATAAACGAACAAAAAAAAAAGTCCAAACTTGATTCGTTAAGTTAAAAAAATTGCTCAGGAAAAAAAAATTAGAATTTGGATCTTGACATGTATAAAATGTGGACAAGAATTTCCCGACGTTGTTAGATAAAATGTACTATAAAAATTTAGAGCAATTTTATACTATAAAAATTTCCCTTATCAAATTAATGTACTATAAAAATTTAGATTTCAAAGATGATTTGAATGGCCGGAGAAGAAGACATGCATAAGATAAAATTAAATAAAAATCATTATAATATGTTGAATGTTCATAATTTTATTTTATTTTTTAAAATTACAGGTTTTTTATAGCAAAAAAAAATTATCTTGCAAGATTTTGCTTGCAGATGTTAAATAAAAAAATATCAATAAAATATATAAAAAAAAGAATGGACAAGAATTTCCTTACGTTTAAACGTAAGGATTTTCTACGTTTAAACGTAAGGAATGTATGTTGAGTGCTTTTTTTGTATTAGATGGCATTTGAATTTCCTTACGTTTGAACGTAAGGATCCTTACGTTTACCTGATTTTCCATGTCAGAAAAGACATAACCTGATTTGCAAGTGTCAGGCCTGACACAACCTGATTTTCCAATTTCTGAAGAAAATGAAAAGGAGGTAAGTACAAAGTACTTAGTACAAGTGAGAAGCTAAAGAATAACTAGGTTATACAACGAAGGGTTATTATTATGATTATTAAATTATCTTTATGAGACCGACTCAATCTAGGGTTCATTCATGCCCATCGACACGTCATGACTATACGTTTCTAACTTACCTTATCTTTGTTACATCATTACTCAAGGACAATGCGCATGGCGTTCATCAGCCTGAAGATATACTTGCTAACTAACGGTGATTAGCACCGGTTACCTCCGGGGTCTCCCCTGTATGCGTAAACGTCCGATGAATTTCCTCCACAGCCATTCAGCCGTTTATAGGCCAGCAGCGTTGTTCACCTTTTATGAACGTATCACATCGCCGATATGAAAGAGTGCCTAACCGAGAATAAGTGACTTTTTATCTTTTACTACACATATGTAATTATTACTGTGAATTAACTAGCCACCTAAGTGTTTTCAGGTAAGCTCCCTCACATACACTACTCTCTTTCCCAGACCACTAGACACGGACAAGTCCTAGCAAATACACAGACATTGATGAACTCTAGTTCATCAAAGCACAAGCCCTTTCATGCCCTTCTGACGGATCCGAACTTCAACTCCCTTTAAGAGTACATTCGGTGTTTTAACTGAACGAATCAGAAGTTCAATCGAAGCTTGTTCATGTTTAATTAATGTTAACGGGTCATATTATAACATTTAACATCTTATTAAAAGGCTTAAACAACACTTAATTAAAACTGGGAGCAATGCGTGTGCATTAGCTGGAATGCGTATGCATTCCCTACCGTTGAAACCTGCTGAAACTTGCTGTTTGATCAATGCGTGCGCATTGCTCTGAATGCGTACGCATTCACCGACCATAACCTAAACTGAACTCTCTGTCCAACCAATGCGTGCGCATTCAAAAGCGAAACAAAACCGAACCTCTGAACCCAAAGAATGCGTGCGCATTCCCTTGAATGCGTACGCATTACACCTGGTGCAACAAAACTTGGCAAACCTGTATCAAGAATGCGTGCGCATTGCTAGCCAATGCGTACGCATTCTACCTGCTGCCCTAAAATCCGATTTCAACACTAACGATTTCTAATCCGTTTCTAACCCAATTAGCATCGAATTAAGCACAGCAAAACATAGAAGATTATATCTAATAATACCAAACTCAACCTAAACCTAATAAAACTATAATTATTCATTAGGAAGAGCCTCTTACCTTAATTTCCAGCAAAACCCCAAGCAAAACGCCAAGCAATTGCAACAACTGTTGATACTCAAACCCCAAAACCTATTTGATCAACAAAAACCGTAAAATCCTATTTTCTGGCTAAAATCGAAACTGAAAAAGTGCATAAAACTGCAGATTACCTGGATTAACTGCTGTCAAACTAATTTTAGATTAATCTACGCTCCAAGACGATCGTTTCGACTACTCATGGCTGTGAAACAGAGCTACGGATTAAAAGATACGAATTTCTAAAGAATCGAACTCTACGAATACCAAAAACTAGGGCTAAACCGAAAACTTACGAAATTGAGAGATGTTATTTTCCAAAGTTGCGTCTCATCGTGCTGATCACTTTTCTCTCCTGCGGCATCTTGAACAGATGAACGGATTGGTCACACGGTTGAAGTTTACGTTCTCCCTTTTCCAGGCATCTCCTGCGTGTTTTCATCTGTGTAGCGCCGTTCCATCTCTTTTTTGTTCTTCTCAGAATCAGCGTGTGAAATAATAAGAGATTTTGGGTATTATTTTCTTTTTATAGCCATTAATTAAATCCTTTATAATTAATTGCTAAATCCTTTTAATTAAATTCTTTTTAATTAAATAAATGGGACAAATAATAATTAGGTCGTAGTAAATACACCCAATGACTATTTTACCCTTTTACGAAAAGTCGGGATGTTACAATTATCCTCTCTGAAAGTCAACTGAAGGTTCAGCTTAGTGTCTAACCTGTCTTTGTTGTACACCTGAACTGCATACTAAGTATAGTTGTTACAATTTGTATAAACTACTCTTTTTGGACTTAAACAGATCTGTGATTTGTTTCTTAATACATTCAGTTTTTAACAGCCAGTTGCACCTTCTGTAACCTGAACCTTTGTTTAATTCAGTCTTGGACTGTTTTGGTATTTTATTTATCATAAGTTTATTGGATCACATCTACTGCATCTCTTGAATTATATTTGGTTGTAAACTGAATCTGCCTTGCACTTGTACTAAGACTCGTTTGGTTATTTGATTTTGTTATATCAACTTTTCGATTAGTTTCTAATCTGACCTGCATTTTCTATCAGCATCACTTTGGAAATATTTAGTGAAGCTTATAAATCGTCACTATGAGTTTAATCTTCATCTAAATTGTTTACGACTAATTTAACGGTTTTTATCGAGTTATTTCGTAACATTATCTTCCATATTTTAGTGATTCTTATAGAAAATTACTCGCCAAAAGGATAAACTGAGCAAATGAGTTTTAAAGATAATAAATTGCAAAAGTGGCTGATTTATGTGTTCTTATCGTTGGTTTTATGTTTATTTGGATGTTGTTACACTTTGCAATATTTTGGATATCTTGTAGATGCATATCTTCGGTCTAAAAGAGGTGTTTAGAGGGTTAGAAGAAGATGCCACAAGTTTACGAGTTCAACGGAGCAAATTTTCCTAAATACTTAAATCGTTACATATTTTCGACGGAGATTTGACCCAGCTTAGAGGCATTTTCAGGGGAGGACTTCTTCATGAAAACTGTAGATCTTTGAAAGAACTTTCCAACGCACTTTGAATTACGTCAATCGGACTTCTACAACTCAAATGGTGGTCAAGTGGCTAATCAATTTGGGTAAGTGGAAAATCCCGAAATATACTCGTAATACGACGGGCTAATCAAAACGCGCGTTTTCGAAGAATAGTCCTTAATGAAAGTTGTAGAGTTTTCCGAGAGCTTTTTTTGGACATTCGGATCATAATTTTTGGAGGTCTACAACTCAAGATATGAATTTTAAAAGTTTTATTCCAATAAATATCTAATCGAACGGACGTCCAGGAGGTCACTGTAGCAGCCGACATACATAATTTTTTCAGCCGCCTCTCAACTCTATTTAAGCAGCAGCAATACCCAACCCTAAGACAACCAATTCATTCACACAAAATTTAGAGGAGCAGCCGAGCTTTATCAAAAAAAGAAGATGATTTCTTCCCATCCAATGATCACGATTAACATCATGGTTGTTGGCTAAGCACATCGCGGTGGGACAACAGATGAAACCGATCAACATCAACACCAACTAGAGAGATTTTTGCTACATGTTTAGTGAGTAAAGTTATAATTTTTCATCAATTGGATATTGTTTTTTATCGTTTACGTTTTATTCGAATCGAGAGATCAATGAAACCATCTTTTATGCTTTGAATTTATATGAAAATATTGTTCAAGTTGTGACCTTTTCAATTGATGCGATTGATTATGTTTTAAGAGATTGATCATAGTTAGTTGAGTAGGAGTATTAGAAATAATCTCGTGATCGTGTTTTGCATGTCATTTTGTTTTACTTGAAAAAGAAAACGAAACCCTAGAATTCGTTTAGAGAAATTTAATCGAATTCGTGATAGATCATTACTAAAAATTATATCTTTAACTTGCCGTCTAGTTGGGGTTGGGTTGATTGATCGGTGGATTCCCGTTGCCTTGCCGTTGTTTTAATTATTTGATAAACCAAATAGTTCGTATCAATCGTTGATTGCTAAGTTTAGTTGTTTTAAGATTATAGTTGTTTTTCTTGTTTTAAGCATAATTTAGGTTCCCGATTCTGTTCATCGTCTTAGTTATTGTTCATCGTATTTCATCGTTCATCGTAGTTCTTGTTCATTAATTCATAATTAGTATAAATCTTAGTTTTAGTTAATAGTCGTGACATAATCGATAGAATAATTGTTCCTTGATCCGATAAACATTCCACTCCCTTAGGACGACCGTTAACATCCTATACTACGATCCTTATACTTGGGGTGTTTTGGTTATAAATTGTAAAACTCGTTTTACCGAACAAGTTTTTGGCGCCGTTGCGAGTCGGTAACGGTTGTCGGATTCTTCTAGTGCAATTTTTATTTCGATACTAATTTTTAGGTAATAATCTAATTGTTACGCTTTTTTTTATTTTCTTTCATTTTACATTTACCTTAGATTTTTGATTTTAGATTTCATAGATTTGACTTTATTTATCTTAGTTTTTATTTATTTTATGTTATTGTTCACGTTAGATTTTTATTAGTTTAGCAGCCTTAGATTTTTCTTTAGATCTTAGATTTTAGCGACCTTAGATTTAGCTTAGATTTGCCTTAGATTTTAGATCGTATAAATTTGTTGCCTTAATTATTACTATTTTAGGTTTTTATTTTCTTTCCTACTATTCTTTTCTTTATCTGTTTCGTTTTTCGGTTTCTAAACGGGCGTCCATCCTTTCAGACGCCCGTCTGGTCAAAAATTCTCTATGCATCGTTTAAAGGCGATCGAGACGAGCGTCTGGATTCCCAAACGCCGTCCGCACTTTAAACGCCCGCCTACCTCCGGTTCATCCTCGAACCTTGGTTTAGTGACACGAAGCAGCGTTCACCTTTGAACGCAGCGTTCACTTACATCGAACTTGATTCATTACAAACTCTTCACTTTTCTCCTCTCTTCTCTCTTTCTAAACTTCTAAACCCTCCAATCTTCTCAGAACTCGTCCTCATCAACCCAAAGGTTGATTTCTTCCTTTTCTGCCCTCCTGGTTTATGCAAACCAACCAGAGTAAGAAAAGGACCTCTTATCTTTAACCCTCTCGAACCAGAACGATCCATTCTCAAACGGAAGCTCTTTCCCGATCTGGACATCATGGCTGACCAAGTTCAAAATCCGAATCCAGTTCCTCCTAATCCAGCTCTCCCAAATCAAAATCCAGATCCTCAAGCCCAAATGAATATGCTCCTTCAACAGATCCAAGCTTTACAACAACAACAGAATCAACAAGCTGGGCTACATAATCAATTGCAACAATTCCATCAAAACCAGCTAAACCAGTTGAACCAAGATCCCTATGCTCCCTATCTTAACCAGGATTTCCTGGAAGGGCATAGACCTATTCGCCCTCCAGAAATGGGGCAAGTAAACTTTGATCTAAAAAATGGAGTGGTTGGACTAGTCCAGAATAGTTCTTTTCATGGCACTGCTCAAGAAGATCCTCATGACTTCTTGTCCACCTTTGTTCAAATCTGCGAAGCAGGCCATTATCCTGGTGTTGATTCTGAGATTGTAAAGTTGAAACTCTTCCCGTTTGCTCTAAAAAAGAGAAGCAAACCGTTGGTTTAAATCCTTAGCCCATCATTCTCTCCATTCCACGGAATGACGTTAAAAGAGCCTTTGCTCTTAAGTGGGTCTCCCTGGTACAATCATGGACATGAAAAGGGAGATAGCCACATTTGAACAACTTGATGGTGAGAGTGTGGGTAAAGCATGGGAAAGACTAAATCTGTTGATGAGGAAGTGCCCCAAATCATGGATACGATAGATATGAGCTACTCGAGTTATTCTACTGAGGTGTCTCTCAACCAAATAGAGACTACCTTGATTCATTGCTCGCTCGTGGATCCTTTCTAGGGGGAGAGTGATGACGCGCTCTGAGGTAGTGAAACAATAGCGAAGAATAACATGTGGTCATCTCCAAGGAAGGCCAATGTTAGTGGGAATCAGGGGGAGTCTGCTGCGAGCAACTCTGAGACTAAGAAGCTAGTTGCTCAAATGGAAATAATGATCAAGCAACTAGCCAATTTGCAGATGCAAGGAAGAAAGAGCACCATCGAGATGTGAATTATATGGGACTTCAGCGGGAGATGAAATCGAGGAAGTGAATTTCAACCAAACCCAAGGAAACTTCAATCGAATCGGAATTATTCGGATTTCAACGCCCCAATGCACCACTGGCCCATCCAATTCAAACACTTTCTTCAACTCAAGCTATCAAAGACCACCTTCTGGAGTGGTTAATCAATATTACAATCCCAACTCCCAGAGACCGCAAGGTGGTTGGAATCAAAGCCAACATCAAAATCACACCACCTCATGTGTCCCTCAACATAAGTTTGATGAGCTAGTGGATATGGTGAAGACCTTGTCTACTAGTGTCAAGGCAATAGAGAGCAGTCGGGCGGATGGCGGATCGCAAGCAGCGAGACCCCACGGTAAACTTCCAAGTTATACCGAGAGAAATCCGAAAGCAGATATCAATGTTTGCACTGCCATCACACCTCAATGGGAGTATGGAGACCAAGAGTTGAATGATGTCACGCTGAGAAGTGGTAAGCAGGCAGGACCCGGGAAGGTATCGGGAAACGAGCAACCCCTCCTGACGCAATAAGTTCAGGAGGGGGTAATCAGAAATCTTATATCAAGAAGAAACCAATGGAGGAGGAGCTTAATGATGACGGTTCTTCGAGGGATGAGGATGCTTCTGATTCGAGGAAAAGTCAGGTGGACGACCTTCAATCTCTTGTGAGATTGAAGGCCACAAGTTCCAAAACGTCTTATGCGACTCAGAGGCCTCCATAAATGTGATGCCATTAAACATCTGCAAAAAGCTCGGCTTAGATAAAAGAATGCGGAACGCCTACTATTTCTCTGCAGATGGTGGACCGATCTAGTCGCTCAAAGAACCGGTTGTGTTACTAATGTTCTTCTTCATGTTGAACATTTGGTTTTCCCTACCGACCGGGTTATCTTAGACTACCCACGACAAGGAGATGCCTCTAATTCTAGGCCGGACCTTTTAGACACCTCTGCCGCCTCATTGACTTACGTAAGGGTCGATTACACTTAGAGTTGATGATACATCCGTTACCATTACACAAGGGAAAAGTCTAGAGAACACTTTGAGTGAAGAAATCTCGTTCATTGAAGCAATTTATGAGGACGAAGAAGATGCCAAATCGAGGAAGTCAAGAGTCGATGAGAGATAGGTGTTTTGAAGTTATAAACATTGAAGATCAAGCCGATCGTGGACCATCTTATATTTCATTACAGCCGTAGTCAGCGACAAGTCGTCTTCACAACTTGCTCACTGTCAATGAACAAGAAACATGGAAATTCCCAGCAATGAACGATGATTTCAAAGAGTCGCATCGGGAAGACTTTAGCCCAGTAGAAGAGAAAGCCACGATGGGTAGTTGGGGACGAAGTGGATTTTTGAGAGAGACTACTCATTGGGGGTTGATGATTGGGAAAGGCTAGCGAAGTCTTTGAAAGAAGAAGAGTTGAGAAAGATGATTAAGCATAAGAAGGAGGAAGCAGGTACTGACAGAAGGATCACTATGGATGATGTTATCCAGTACCTTTCTGGGGTTACTGTTAAGGGTGTTTTTACACGTTTTATATTGATATATTTTACGATTATTTTCCCCTTATTTGTATAAGTTGCATAAGAAATGAGCGCTATATATTGAAATATTGAGCGAGTGTGGTTTTTAACGGTGTATTCGCAATATCGGTTAGTTTATGTGATTTTATGATGAATTTATGTCTATTTGGAGATAACTACATTTTACGATGTTTTTGGTGCGTTGTAGATACATATTTTCGACTTGAAAGATGATTAGAAGAAGCTCAAGGTTAGATTTTATGAAGAGATGAAAGGAAGAAAGGTAGATTGAAGCTTGAAGTTTGCATGGAAGTCGATCAAACGAGCGTTTGCCATGCATCAGCCTTGAACCAGCGTTCAGAACAGTAAACCAGCGTTCCATGCAAGAATTTTAGTACTGAGAGTTCAGACGCTAGGTGAACTGGCATCCACCCTCCGTCTGCAGACAAAGATGGACGGGCGCCCAAAGATTGAGGACGGGCGTCCACGGCCGACCTTCAGCAAACCGACTTTAAAAACTATAAATATGCGTGTTATTTTCAACCCTAAGGACAACGACATTACCCTAGGCGGCCACAGGCCCCTTGGGGCGACTTTTGCTGCGACTTTAATTTCTTTTAGTTTATTTGTTCGATTTCTACAATGATTAGAGGCTAAGGCTTCCTTGAACAAGCATGTGAAGCCAATCTCAACAGCAACTTGATTTCAATCTTTGGATGTTTGTGAGTTTTTAATTTAAAGTTGTTTCTTTTCGATGTTTATTTGTTATGTTGCTATTGAAATCGAGAGATATATTGCATGTTGATGTTTACTATATGATGAAAATCGATGTAAACCTAGATCACCATAGGAAAGATGAGACTTTTAACCTATAAGTAACGAAAGTTGATTAGGGTAGAAATCTAGGTTTCTAGATTGAATAAATCTTACACCTTTGAATTGAAAGCGCTAATCTTTAAGATCGAGAGATAAAAGATTGCAAAACGAATTATCTGCGAGAGTAGGAATTCATGCCTTAGTTAGGTGAACCACATCTTAGTTAAAATCATCACTAAACAACCTAGAGAGGGAATTGAGGGTTGTGAGATAGTTGGATCATTGCTTGTTCTTCGTTAGATAGATTTATCGGTTTTTCTTAGTTATAGTTTTCTTTATTTTGTTCGCAACGATATTTTCCTGGCTTTGGACTGACAATCCTCTGTCCAGTTTATTTTCCGTTTTAGTTTAGATTTAGTAATAAATAGTAGTGACAATTTTAGAAGAATTAATCGAACTAGATTAAACAACCTCGATTCCCTGAGATCGACTCCGGTATTAATCGCTATACTACGATCCCTGCACTTGGGGAATACCGGATTTATAAATTATTATTACTTGTTGTTTTGCATAGATAAAATCCACCACAAGTTTTTGGCGCCGTTGCCGGGGAATCGGTACGGTTGTCTAGTTTTATCAGTTTTTCTAAGCTGTTCCGCTTTTCTTGTTTTAATTTCTTTATATTTCTTGTTTTTAGGTAGGCTTTAGTTAGGTTATTAGGGTTTTTAATCGTTTAGGTTTTGTAGTATTCTATTAGGTTTCTCCCACTTTATCTCGTTTTTATTTTCCTATCTCATTTCTGTTTTTTCGTCCTTTTCGCCCCCGTTTTCCCTTTGTTTTCCGTCCTCTCGCTTCGTTTTTTTTTTCTGTCCCCAGCACGGGCGTCTCGAACAATCAAACGCCCGTCCGTTTTAAAATTCTCAACTCTATCGTTTTACCAAGTCGATTTAACGTCCATCAAATTTGGACGCCCGCCTCGTTTCTTGACCTTCGGACGAGCGTTCGGATTTCCAAACGCCCGTCTGTCCTCCTGTTTCAGTGTCTTTTCGTAGGTAGGTTTTTTGTTTCTATCTTTTCTAGTTTCCACATTAATTCGGGGACATCTGAGGTTGAATTATCTGACCCCACGTTTTTAACGATCAAACTTTTGGATAAAAGGGATCGTTTTAGCACTCTTTAGTATTTTGGCCATAACTTTCGGCTCGAGTGTCGGATTGGCGCGCAGGACCCCAATTCGGAAACGGTGTCGGATTGGCCGTCCGACACCGTTTTCGAGGTCAAAATCCACTGTTTTCCCTTCCATTTTGGGCTTAGAAGATTTCAACACGTTTTTTTTTTTCCCTTTTTGAGTGTTTTCTGTTTTAAATTTTTCGTAGTTTAGATTTCTGTTTTTGTTTCATACAATCTTCCATCTAGGATTGAGGACATGGATGAGCAAAGTAAGATCGCCATCTTTGAAGCAAAGAGATGGCATTTCTTCAAATGTCGCTAATCCTATGAATCCGACCCGTCTTTTCCACGTAACTCTCTGCTCATTCGTGGAAGATGTTGTCGATCCGCCATGCTATTGGCGGTGTCGATCCTCTTCCCCTGCTGGATATCAAGTCAATTCTTTCCATAATCGGGAAATTTTACCCGACCACATGTCGAATTGTGACAACGTGGGACATATTGCTCGTTTCTCGCCCTAATAGTGGACAAAGATGCTTTCATTGGCCGAACAATCGGACATTTGATAATCAGTTCTCGCCATAGCAAATTTCAAAATCGTGGTTTCAATCCAAATCGAATTTTTATCAAAACCCGAACTTGATCGGGATCAAGATATCACTTTTCCGATCAAAATCAAAGTTGGTCTTACCAATCTTTTCCACAACACTTTCAGAACTATCCAGGCCCCTCTCAATCGGACGATCTTGAAGCTAAATTGGAGGAGCAAAGCAGGACACTCAAGAATCTTGAGAGACGGCTCAGGCAAATGGCTCAAGACCAAGGCATTGACCTAACTCCCACACTCCCTTATGGTGGAGAAGATGCTTACAACAATGATGGTGCAAGTCATGAGAATCAATTCCAATATGACCACAACTATGCACCAGCATACAATGGTGGGAGTAGTAACTATCCTTGTTCTCCGTTGGGTCAAGATCAAGCCATTGGCAACAAGGGGACGATTGATGAGCTAGAACCTGATGTGGATCGGCTTAAGTTACAAAGGTTAGAGACTTCCTTCCCTCTCCCGCAGGGTGTGATGATAAAGACGGTTTTCCTAGGAAAGAGCCGACATTAGAGATGGTTGAAGATGTTAACCACCCGGTGTTGGAGGATATAAAGGACATTGTGCCTGAATTAGAGATAAATCACCCGGAGGAAGTCACATTAGAGGAGCCGTTGAAGCCGCAGAGTGTTGAGGTGATTGTGGATAAGAGAATGAAGGATGAAGAAGAGGAAGAACCTGAAGATTTAGACCTTTCCTCTCCTCTCCAGAATGTTATGCATCTAGAAAAGTGCACTCCTAAAAATCCTTGGTATGCTTCTATCATCAACTTCTTACATTCCCAGTATCTAGATCCAGAATTGTCTTATCAGGAGAAGAAGAAATTCTTCTCGGATATGAAAACATTCGTTTGGGATGAACCTTACCTCTTCAAGATTGGTAAAGATGGTTTCTTGGAGAAGATGTGTTCCGAATCTGAGCAACGTGATATTATTGAGCAATGCCACAGTGGACCCATTGGGGGTCACTTTGGTCCGTGGAAAACCGTTGCAAAGATCTTTCAATCCGGCTTCTATTGGCCTACGATCTTTAAAGATACGGAAGCTTTCTGTAAAGCTTGCGATAGGTGCCAAAGAACCGGTACTCTAACAAGGCGATTCGACATGCCACTGAAACCCATTCTTGAATGTGAAGTCTTTGATGTATGGGGCATCGATTTTATGGGACCATTCCCATCATCTTGCGGTAATAAATACATCTTAGTCTGCGTAGACTATGTATCGAAATGGGTGGAGGCAATAGCCACTCCTCGCAATGAACATAAAACGGTCATGAATTTTCTAAAGAAGAATATCTTTGTGAGGTTTGGATGTCCACGTGCCTTGATTAGTGATGAAGGACGCATTTACGCAACCCGACCCCCAGAGAAAGTTCTTGAAAAGTATGGTGTTCGTCACAAAGCGGCACACCATACCATCCTATGACTAGTGGTCAGGTTGAAAGAAGCAACCAGAGCTTGAAGAAGATCCTGGAGAAGACAGTTAACAGTCATAGAAAGGACTGGAGTCTAAAGTTGGATGATGTGCTATGGGCATACAGAACTGCCTATAAGACCCCCATGGGTACATCACCCTATCAGATGGTTTATGGAAAATCATGCCACTTGCCAATCGAATTAGAGCATAGAGCGTATTGGGCCATTAAATTCTTGAACTTCGATACCCAATCTTGTGGAAAACATCGATTGCAACAGTTGCATGAGTTAGATGAGTTTAGACTCCAAGCCTACGAGAGTGCCAGGATCAGTAAGGACAGAATGAAACTCCTTCATGATGAAAAGATCAAGCAATGAGAATTTCAAGTCGGGAGCAAGTTTTCTTGTATAATTCCAGGTTGCATCTGTTCCTGGGAAGTTGAGGACACGATGGTCCGGCCCCTTTGAAAGTCGCAAATCATTCCCTGGAGGTGTTTTGGAGTTAAGAGGTCATGGTGACCGGCCGTTCGAGTGAATGGTCAAAGGTGCAAGCATTATATTGGTCAACCCAAAGAGAAACCTTTGATTGTTCATTTCCTCGACATCCTCGGGTGTGGTACCCTGAAGTCAACCGGTTTGTGAGTTTTCGCCCGATTTGTTTTACGAGGGTGATGGCAAAGTGGTCTAGTAGAGGAAGGTGGTGCAGCAGAGGAAGTTACGGTGGGAGTTGGGATATGGAAGAGCTTAAAGAGAGGCACGGTTAAAGAGAAGGCGAAGAAGAAGAAGAGGTGCGCAATGGGAAAAATTAAGAATGCGAAAGCGGTAAAGAACCCGACCCCATGTGTTAAGTGTTGTTTCTGCAGCCACACACTACGGACCGGAGCTTAAACGAGGTAGTGGGTGGTAGAAAAGTCAAATGGCCTGATCCAGCCGAGCTTTAATGGTGTCGAGCTAACGACATAAACCAAAAAAAGAGCTACTAGGGGCACCCTAGATATCTGCTTTTATTTTGTTTATTTTCTTTTGTTCTTCTTTTGTGTGTCTTAGTTTAGTTTTGGTCTAGTTAGGGTATTGCGTGAATGCTCCGTATTTGTGGTTGACGGTTGGATGCTCTGCACTTTTCTTTGGACGGTGATTTTTCCATCTAAACGATTATCTCTTGTGTTTCATATGATATAATTCCCCCCTGTCCCCAAGATACTTTTCGTGTTTGTCAAGTGTGCAGGATAGTCTTGATAGCGTTTGTGAGTTTCAGACGGTGTCAGTTTTACGGTGGATGGTCCACAATCTACTGATTTCTTCGAGCATTTCTGGATTGGACGTACGCCACTTCCAAAGATTGCCCCATTCGAACTACAATCGGCTAAGTTTCTCTTATTAGAACATGAGGACATGTTGTTATTTAAGTGTGTGGGAGGGAATGATCGCTATGTATCTACCATTTGCTTAATATATGATGTTTCTGTGCAAAATGGGGAAATGGGGGTTTAATTTTTCAAAATTTTTCGACACTTTTGTTTTTGTTTTGTCCTGAGTAGGCAATACACGTTTTTGTTCGGTTTGTTATAGTCATTGATGCTGTATACCATATTTTTAGTGAGTTAGTTGTTTCACCAAGATTTATTTTCCACGTGCCATAGTGAATGATGAGCTAATTTATAAAGTTATACCCCGTTTGGATTAGTAGTTTTTGATTTTCTTATAAGTCATGTGCTTAGTGCTACGTATATATCTTGAGATTTATGGTAGTTTGTATTTAGTTCCGTAGTATGTTATACTGTGAATATCTAGACGTTTGAATGTGATAAGTAACACGTAACTAATGTCAAATGAGAAGTTGAAAATTTTAAATGAATCTATGTGTGTCGTAAAGCTAGTCGATGATTTGAGTCACGATAGGGTATACCACGTATGTCTATACCACTATGATGACTAAGAGCTCACGACAGTTAGGAAAAGCTGCCTTATGATTGGAGTAAGGTAGGGTATTATCTCGAAATGTCCTATTCTGCTATGAGGGCAATAGCTTCTTCTAATGTGTGTTTAAAGTGAAAAAGTTAAATCAACTAAAGAAGTGTTATGAAATGTATATAAGACTAAGTTATTGTCTATCTTATCCCCAGAGAAACCGATGAGATATGTTGTAGGATTATCCTCTGAGTATTTCAGAAAGGCCCTAGATTCATTCGATCATATTTTTCGGGATATGTCACGTTTGTAGGGTACATCTTATGAGTGTCATTTATTGCTAGTCTACGAGGGGGTATTAACTAGTTTTGCTTGATAACTTTTCAAGTTTGGATTTAGAGGAAGTTCATTATGGCTATGCACACACTCATGTGGGTGAACATCTAATTTATTTGAATCTGTGGTATATGTGTTGAGATGTCTATATTCTTTCCGAGCCTTTATCTTGTTTTGTTTTGCTCGGGACGAGCAAGGTTTAAGTGTGGGGGAGTTGTTAAGGGTGTTTTTACACGTTTTATATTGATATATTTTACGATTATTTTCCCTTATTTGTATAAGTTGCATAAGAAATGGCGCTATATATTGAAATATTGAGCGAGTGTGGTTTTTAACGGTGTATTCGCAATATCGGTTAGTTTATGTGATTTTATGATGAATTTATGTCTATTTGGAGATAACTACATTTTACGATGTTTTAGTGCGTTGTAGATACATATTTTCGACTTGAAAGATGATTAGAAGAAGCTCAAGGTTAGATTTTATGAAGAGATGAAAGGAAGAAAGGTAGATTGAAGCTTGAAGTTTGCATGGAAGTCGATCAAACGAGCGTTTGCCATGCGTCGACCCTTGAACCGGCGTTGAGCGATAAACCGACATTCCATGCAAGAATTTTAGTACTGAGAGTTCAGACGCTAGGTGAACTGGCGTCCACCCTCCGTCCAGACAGCATGGACGGGCGTCCAGCATTGAGGACGGGCGTCCACGGCCGACCTTCAGCAAACCGACTTTAAAAACTATAAATATGCGTGTTATTTTCAACCCTAAGGACAACGACATTACCCTAGGCGGCCACAGGCCCCTTGGGGCGACTTTTGCTGCGATTTTCAGACCAAGAATCACTTTAATTTCTTTTAGTTTATTTGTTCGATTTCTACAATGATTAGAGGCTAAGGCTTCCTTGAACAAGCATGTGAAGCCAATCTCAACAGCAACTTGATTTCAATCTTTGGATGTTTGTGAGTTTTTAATTTAAAGTTGTTTCTTTCGATGTTTATTTGTTATGTTGCAATTGAAATCGAGAGATATATTGCATGTTGATGTTTACTATATGATGAAAATCGATGTAAACCTAGATCACCATAGGAAAGATTAGACTTTTAACCTATAAGTAACGAAAGTTGATTAGGGTAGAAATCTAGGTTTCTAGATTGAATAAATCTTACACCTTTGAATTGAAAGCGCTAATCTTTAAGATCGAGAGATAAAAGATTGCAAAGCAATTATCTCATGAGAGTAGGAATTCATGCCTTAGTTAGGTGAACCACATCTTAGTTAAAATCATCACTAAACAACCTAGAGAGGAATTGAGGGTTGTGAGATAGGTGGATCATTGCTTGTTCTTCGTTAGATAGATTTATCGTTTTTCTTAGTTATAGTTTTCTTTATTTTGTTCGCATAGCGATATTTTCCTGGCTTTGGGTGACAATCCTCTGTCGATTTATTTTCCGTTTTAGTTTAGGTTTAGTAATAAATAGTAGTGACAATTTTAGAAGAATTAATCGAACTAGATTAAACAACCTCGATTCCCTGAGATCGACTCCGGTATTAATCGCTATACTACGATCCCTGCACTTGGGGAATACCGGATTTATAAATTATTATTACTTGTTGTTTTGCATAGATAAAATCCACCACAGTTACGCCTCGGGAAGATGAGGTGTTCTACTGTCAACCACTTCAAGCCCATAAGGAAAAAGGTGGCCCTTTAAAATCTAGTATTGAGCAACCACCTACTGACTTAGAGCTTAAACCGCTTCCTCAACACCTTAAGTACATTTTTCTTAAGGATGGTGATAAGTTGCCCTTAATCATCTCTTCAAAACTCGAGCCCGAGCAAGAAGCACTGCTGATAAAAGTGCTTGAAAAGAATATCCTCGCGTTCGGATGACAAGTGGGTGATATCAGAGGAATCAGCCCCGATGTGTGCATGCATAAAATCCGAACGGATGTAGGAGCTAAGAAAGTAAGACAACCTCAGCGAAGGCTGAATCCGCATATGTAGGAGGTTGTCAAGAAGGAAGTTATAAAGTGGTTAGACATGGGAATCATCTATGCAATTGCCGATAGTGAGTGGGTTAGCCCCACCCAAGTTGTGCCAAAGAAGGGAGGTATCACCGTTGAAAAGAATGAAAAGGGGGAAGAGATAGCTTTGCGCCTTGGTGGCTATAGAGTGCATTGACTATTGCAGATTGAATGAAGTCACCGCCAAAGACCATTTCCCTTACCCTTCATTGACCGACTTATTGAAACATTGAGTGGTCACAAGTATTATTGTTTCCTCGATGGATATTCTCGGTTACTTCCGGATAGCCATCGACCCTAATGACCAGGAGAAGACTACGTTTACGTGTCCATCGAGGCACTTTGCGTTCCATGAGAATGCCCTTTGGCTTATGCAATGCACTGCGACTTTTCAAAGGTGTATGCTTGCCATTTTGATGGACTTGTGGAGAAATGTATGGAAGTCTTCATGGATGACTTCTCGATCTATGGAGATAGCTTCGATGAGATCTTGGCGAATCTAGATATGGTACTTCAACATTTGTGTTGAAAAGAATTTAGTGCTTAAGCGGGAGAAATGCCATTTTCTAGTTGATGAGGGGATCGATTCGGGACACAAGGTGTCCGCTTTCGTATTCAAGTTGATAAGGCCAAAGTAGAAGCCATTGAGAAAATGTCGTACCCGAAAACTGTCAAAGAGGTACGCGGCTTTCTTGGTCATGTTGGCTTCTACAGACGATTTATTAAGGACTTTTCCACCATCGCCAAGCCCCTGTCCAACCTTCTGAAAGATGATGTTGTGTTCTTGTTTGATGAGAAATGCAAGAAAGCTTTCAATTGCTTGAAGGAAAAGCTCATAAGTGCCCCTATCTTAATCGCACTTTGATTGGACTAAGCCTTTTGAATTATTATCGATGCCTCTAACTACACTTGATGGCGCAGATTTGAGGTCAAAGAATTGATAAAAGTTCAGGCCCATTTACTATGCGAGCCGCACCTTGAACCCGGCTCAATGCAATTACACTACGATCGAGAAGGAATTCTTAGCCGTCGTTTTGCTATTGACAAGTTTAGAAGTTACCTTCTAGGGTGCGAAGTTGTCGTTTGGACCGACCATGCAGCCCTCACGCTACCTTATGGACAAAGCGGATGCAAAACCAAGGTTACTCGGATGGATTCTAATTTTGCAAGAGTTTGACCTTGAGATCCAAGATAAGAAGGGTAGTGATAATGTTGTGGTGATCATCTTTCTCGCCTAGTAAATGAGGGTGGCGTAAATCACAAGGAAATAGGCATCGACTTCCCGACTGAGCAATTGATGAAGCTTGATACTGTTAGGCCATGGTACGCTGATTACGTCAACTATTTAGCAAGTGGACATTTAGAGGAAATGACGTATCAGGAAAGGAAGAAGTTCTTTTCTGACCTAAAATATCTCGTGTGGGAGGATCCTTATTTGTTCAGGGTTTGTAAAGATGGGTTGCTTAGAAGGTGTGTTCGGAATATGAGCAATGGGATATTCGGAGCAATGTCATAGTGGTCCCACGGAGGAGGACACTACGGAGCACCCAAGGCTATTGCAAAAATCCTCAAATTGGATTTTCTTGGCCGACTCTGTTTAAAGACGCTGAAGCCTTTTGTAACAGTTGCGATAGGTGCGGAGAATCGGGAGGCGAGTAATAGGATGGAAATGCCACTTCGACCCATTTTGAATGCACGAAGTCTTCGACGTGTGGGAATTGATTTCATAGGACCCTTTCCATCGTCTGTGGTAATAAGTACATTCTCGTCTATGTAGACTACGTTTCCAAGTGGGTGGAGGAAATAGCCACCCAAACTAATGATCACAAAGTTGTGAAGAAATTCTTGCAAAAGAATATCTTCACCAGATTTAAGCTGTCTAGAGCCCTCATTAGTAGCGAAGGTACTCATTTTTGCAACGCGCCGCTTGATAAACTTCTTGAAAAATATGGTGTGAGACATAAAATCGGTACACCGTATCATCCCCAAACAAGTGGCCAAGTCGAGATAAGCAACGAGCCTTAAAAGGATTTTAGAAAAGACCGTGAACTCAAATAGATCCAAGCTGGAGTCTAAAGTTGGATGACGCGCTTTGGGCCTATCGCGCGCGTTTAAGACCCCGATGGGCACGTCACCCTTCCAAATGGTCTATGGCAAAGCTTTCCATCTCCCGGTCGAGCTTGAGCACGAGCTTCTTGGGCTATTAAATTCTTGAATTTCGATAGCGACTCTGTGGGGAGAAGAGATTATTGCAATTAAAGCGAGCTCGATGAATTTAGACTCGAGCATATGAGAATGCGAAAATCGATAAGGAAAGAACTAAGATACTCCACGATGCTAAGATCAAGGATCGAGAATTCAAAGTGGGTGATATGGCTTTACTTTATAATACCCGGCTCCATTTGTTTGCCGGTAAGCTCAAATCTAGATGGTCTGGCCCCTTTGAGATTCTCGATGTTCATCCAAGTGGAGCGATCACGTTAAGCGGGTATGGTGATCAACCCTTTAAGGTCAATGGTCAAAGACTCAAAAAGTATTTTGGGCAACCAAGAGAAAAGCCACGAGACCTTGTACTTTCAAAAGAGAGTTGAGGTGCACGATATTACGATTTGCGATGAGATCCCATCCAACTTCTTTAGTTCGGATGATGACATTTCTATATCTACCCGTGAGGACCTTTCTTCCGAGCCTTACGAACATGTCGGTGTACCGAAGCTTACTCTGCGCAAGAACGAGAAGAAGAAAAGAGTCGGTGCTATCACGGAGAGTTAAGTTCAAACACTTAGTAGAGCACTTGACTTGTCGTTGTTGTGGTCACACCCTGTCCTTGATTACGATTCCGATGAGAAGTGGCGTGATAAGCCAAAGTGGCCCGATCCGGGTTAACTTTGAAATATGTGTCAAGCTAATGACATAAAAGAAGCGCTATAGGAGGCAGCCTAGTCTCTTAAGTTAATTCCTTTTAGTTAAGTTTTATTTTATTAGGAATAGAACCTTGGTGTTTGTGTGATGGTTATCCTTGTCCTATTTGTGAATGCGTTATTTGCGTGCATGTTTACTCATATACCCGTGTACCCGAGATTATGTGTTATGTCGAGTGTTGCGGATATTTTGAAGCGAGGTTTGCAAGCTTCTACTTTCGGTATTATCTGTCCCACGATACGAGTGCGGCGGTTTATTCATGCTACGGCGACCACTTTGCCAACTCTACAAACCGACAACCACTTTATAAACTGCTAAGTATTCTTTTCTTTTATTTGCACATTACGAGGACATAATGTGATTTAAGTGTGGGGTGCAATTCATGCTTTATTTCGACAATATGAGTAGATATTTGTGATCCTTGATAAATTTTAAAATTTTAAAATTTTGGCACTTGGATAATTGTAAATCTTGAGCATGTAATTGGAACAAATGCTTGCTAGTTGTAGTTTTCAGCGATGATTTTATGTGACTTTGTGAGATAATTATAGCATGTTTTCTTGATTTGAGATAGTATTCATTTTACACTCACGAAAGCCTTTGATATTGAAGCAAGAATTTTGAGGCTGTATCCTTTCACTATTTTAGTGATTTATCTTAGAGAGATTTGTTCTTAATAGTAATGGTGAAGTGATACCTAAGTTCGGAGCAGCGTCATCGTGAATATCGAAAGTTTGAATGTGATAAGTGAAAGCGTGATTAAGTCTTTGAAATAGTAATAAATTGTTTACTTGAGGTGTTATGCTCGGTGGTACGTGTTTACTAGAAAAATAATTTTTACCACCGCCGACGAGAAATCTCTAAGTAATCACATGATTAAATGGTATGTCGGAAGCTAGTCGATGATTGGAGTGAGGTAGGGTATTATCTCGAAATGTCCTCTACCACTATGATGACTAAAAGCTCACGGCAGTTAGAAGAAGCTACCTTATGATTTGAGTAAGGTAGGGTGTTATCACGAAACATCCTATTCTACTATGACAGTGCGAGCTCATTCTAATCTGCGTATAAAAATTAAATTAAAGACTTGGTTATCGTTAATCTTATACCTAGTATAAAAGCCAGAAAGATATGTTGTAGGGATTATCCTACTGAGTGCTCGGGAAGACTTTGTGTGGAGCAATAACTGTCTATACCTAGGATAGTCATTAAATTGTTTGAAAAGATATTTGTTTGAAAGGATTGTGGAGATTGAAAAGGGCTTGTTACACACACCGAATCTATCTCTATGTTGGTATTACTTGCTATAGTCGTTGTATATTTTGTTACGTGAGTTAGGGATCTATTTGGATTACATATGAAGTGAGCTAGTTTTGATTGTTTTGTTCGGGACGAACAAAAGTTTAAGTGTGGGGGAGTTGTTTACGACTAATTTAACGGTTTTTATCGAGTTATTTCGTAACATTATCTTCCATATTTTAGTGATTCTTATAGAAAATTACTCGCCAAAAGGATAAACTGAGCAAATGAGTTTTAAAGATAATAAATTGCAAAAGTGGCTGATTTATGTGTTCTTATCGTTGGTTTTATGTTTATTTGGATGTTGTTACACTTTGCAATATTTTGGATATCTTGTAGATGCATATCTTCGGTCTAAAAGAGGTTTTTAGAGGTTAGAAGAAGATGCCACAAGTTTACGAGTTCAACGGAGCAAATTTTCCTAAATACTTAAATCGTTACATATTTTCGACGGAGATTTGACCCAGCTTAGAGGCATTTTCAGGGAGGACTTCTTCATGAAAACTGTAGATCTTTGAAAGAGCTTTCCAACGCACTTTGAATTACGTCAATCGGACTTCTACAACTCAAATGGTGGTCAAGTGGCTAATCAATTTGGGTAAGTGGAAAATCCCGAAATATACTCGTAATCTGACGGGCTAATCAAAAACGCGTTTTCGAAGAAGAGTCCTTAATGAAAGTTGTAGAGTTTTCCGAGAGCTTTTTTGGACATTCGGATCATAATTTTGGAGGTCTACAACTCAAGATATGAATTTTAAAAGTTTTATTCCAATAAATATCTAATCGAACGGACGTCCAAGAGGTCACTGTAGCAGCCGACATACATAATTTTTTCAGCCGCCTCTCAACTCTATTTAAGCAGTAGCAATACCCAACCCTAAGACAACCAATTCATTCACACAAAATTTAGAGGAGCAGCCGAGCTTTATCAAAAAAAGAAGATGATTTCATCCCATCCAATGATCACGATTAACATCATGGTTGTTGGCTAAGCACATCACGGTGGGACAACGGATGAAACCGATCAACATCAACACCAACTAGAGAGATTTTTGCTACATGTTTAGTGAGTAAAGTTATAATTTTTCATCAATTGGATATTGTTTTTTTATCGTTTACGTTTTATTCGAATCGAGAGATCAATGAAACCATCTTTTATGCTTTGAATTTATATGAAAATATTGTTCAAGTTGTGACCTTTTCAATTGATGCGATTGATTATGTTTCAAGAGATTGATCATAGTTAGTTAAGTAGGAGTATTAGAGATAATCTCGTGATCGTGTTTTGCATGTCGTTTTGTTTTACTTGAAAAAGAAAACGAAACCCTAGAATTCGTTTAGAGAAATTTAATCGAATTCGTGATAGATCATTACTAAAAATTATATCTTTAACTTGCCGTCTAGTTGGGGTTGGGTTGATTGATCGGTGGATTCCGTTGCCTTGCCGTTGTTTTAATTATTTGATAAACCAAATAGTTCGTATCAATCGTTGATTGCTAAGTTTAGTTGTTTTAAGATTATAGTTGTTTTTCTTTGTTTTAAGCATAATTTAGGTTCCCGCCATTGTTCATCGCCTTAGTTAATTCTTGTTCATCGTATTTCTTGTTCATCGTAGTTTCTTGTTCATTAATTCATAATTAGTATAAATCTTAGTTTTAGTTAATAGTCGTGACATAATCGATAGAATAATTGTTCCTTGATCCGATAAACATTCCACTCCCTTAGGACGACCCGTTAACATCCTATACTACGATCCTTATACTTGGGGTGTTTCGGTTATAAATTGTAAAACTCGTTTTTACCGAACAATATCCATGTTAGTAAAACTTGCACTTTGCTCAATTTCTTTTAATCGTATTTGAACAACTTGCCAACGTGCTACATCGTTTTGATCACACACTCATCACTCGTTTGATCACATAGGTATTAATAGAATATAAATTGTGTATTCAATAATTACAATTGTAAAGAATACAATATATAGGTCCGTATAGAACATTCTAGAGCTAGAAAATAATTAATACAGTATATATATTTACTGAACTAAATTAGTATTTATTAATACTAAATATATACGAATACCACCCCTCAAGTTGAACGAGGGAGGAGTCCTAACTTGTCTCGTTGATGTAGAAAATTTGGTTTTGGAAGAGACTTTGTCAAGCAGTCAGCAAGTTGATCGGAGGCATTGACATGAGCAACGCGAAGGAGGCCTCTTTGAACTTGATCACGAATGAAGTGATAATCAATAGCAACATGTTTCATGCGGGAGTGGAAGACCGGATTAGCGCAAAATTGTGTAGTCCCAAGATTATCACAATAAATTACCGGAGTTGGCGATGGAGGAATGCCAAGGTCGTGCAAAATAAACGATAACCATTTTAATTCAGCAGTGGCGGCGGCAACGGCACGATATTCTGCTTCAGTTGACGACCGGGCAACGGTGTTTTGTTTCTTGGAACTCCAAGCAATGACATTTTTACCAAGATAAATAACATGGGCACTGGTAGAAGTATAGTCACCTTTATCTCCTCCCCAATCAGCATCGGAAAACGCATGAAGAATTAGGGGTGAATGTCGATAGAGCTGTATCCCATAAGTAGATGTCCCAGACAAGTAACGAAGAAGCCGCTTTGCATATGTCCAATGAACATTTGTCGGTGCATGCATGAATTGAGATAACTTGTTTACGGCGAACGCAATATCAGGTCGGGTAAAGGTGAGGTATTGAAGACTACCAACGACCATGCGATAGGTGGATGGATCGGGCATGGGAACCCCAGCATTAGCTTTTAGGCCCGAGATATCCGTAGGCAGAGGTGTAGCAACAGAGTTCGCATTGTGCAAGTTGAGATTGGTTAATAATTCCGTGACATAACGCTGTTGTGATAAGAGAACCCCAGTTGAAGTAGGAGTGACCTCAATTCCCAAAAAATACGATAACGAGACGAGATCTTTAAGCGCAAATCGAGATCCAAGATATGTCATGAAGTGCTCCACAGCCGTTGAATCATTGCCTGTAACAATTAAATCATCGACATATACAAGAACATAGAGTAGTAATGTGCCAGAACGATGAATAAAAAGTGATGTGTCAGCCTGTGAATTTTTGAATTTGGAAGCAATAAGGAACCCTTTTAATTCATCATACCAAGCCCTGGGGGCTTGCTTTAGACCATATATCGCCTTGCGAAGCTTGCAGACATGAGAAGGACAAGAGGAATCGACAAAGCCAGCCGGCTGAGCAAGATACACCGCCTCCTGTAGATGTCCCGGCAAAAAAGCATTATTCACATCTAGTTGACGAAGAGACCACCCCTGCGAAATAGCCAAGGTAAGCACAATACGGATGGTAGTTGGCTTGACTACTGGACTGAATGTCTCAAAGTAATCGATGCCAGGGCATTGAGCAAACCCCTTAGCAACGAGTCGTGCCTTGTAACGATCGAGTGAGCCGTCCGAATTGTATTTCATGCGAAAAATCCATTTTGAACCAATTATATTGAAGGAAGGATCATAGGGAACGAGATCCCAAGTATGATTTCTGATCAAAGCATCATATTCTTCTTGCATCGCAGTTCTTCACTGAGGGGATTTTAAGGCTTGGGTGACGGAAGTAGGTTCAGCAATGATTGTGGGTGTAAGGTGAGAGTGGAGGTTGAGTTTTTGAATTGGATGGAAAATATTGTTTTGGGAACGAGTGCGCATAGAATGAATTGGAGGAGGAGGAGGAGAAATAGGGGTCGGGTTTGGAGGGGGTGATGGTGGAGGATCTGGGGAAGACGGGGGTGGGGAGGAGGGTGCATTGGGGATGGGAGATGGGGTGTAGGGTGGAGGTACAGGCAACCAATCAGAGATAGGCAGAGAAGGCGGTAGGGAGGAAGGAGTGGGGTTAATGGAGGGAATAACATCTTCAACAAACTTGACATGCCGAGATACATAGAGACGAGAGGAATGCGGATCAAAACAGTAGTAAGCGTGTTGGGTTAGAGAATAGCCTAGAAACACACACGGTTTGGACCTCGGTTGAAGTTTATGATCAGTATATGGGCGGAGCCAGAGGTAACATAGACAACCAAATACGCGAAGCTTATTATAGCTGGGAGGTTGGTGAAAAATGGACTCATAGGGTGATTTAAATTTTAGGACATGGGTAGGCATACGATTTATAAGGTACACAGCAGTAGCAAACACATAAGGCCAGAAGGTAGAGGGGAGTTTAGCATGGGATAAGAGAGCAAGCCCAGTTTCAACAATGTGAAGATTGCGCCTTTCAGAGATGCCATTGTGTTCCGGAGTGTGAGGGGGCGTGGTGTAAAATGAAATACCATTAGTGGCTAGGTAATTACGCAGAACAGTGAACTCGGTGCCATTATCAGAGTAAAGAATTTTAATTGATTGATCAAAATATTCAACAATGGCCCTAAAGCGAAGGAAAGTATCATGAACATCAGACTTTTTAGCGAGAGGATAGAACCAGATATACCGCGTAAAGTGATCAACCAAAATAAGATAGTACTTAAAAGCATCAGATGACAAAACATGTGATGTCCATAAATCAGTAAATAAGCATTCAAGGGGACGGGAAGTGGATAAGGACGACAAAGAAAAAGGTAATTTATGACTTTTGTTCTTAAGACAAGCAGTACAATGAAATAAATCCGAGGCAGTAGTTTCTAAACCATAAGTGCCAATTATTTTGCGTAAAATTGTAGGGGCAGGATGGCCCAGACGGTGATGCCACACAGGTGGAGGCGCTTTATTCGAAGCAAAAGCAAGTAAAGGTTGAGGTAACCGGACCACGGATTAATATTTGATTCGTCTTGAGGTCCTTCACAAGAAATTCAAGTGGTAAGAATTCAACAGATAAATTGTGGGCTTTACATAATTTAGAAATGGAGAGTAACTTTTTAGACATAGCAGGGACACACAAGACATCACGTAAATTGATAGAATTAGAGGCAGATAACGGTAGAGACATAGAACCTGTATGAGAAATTGAAAAGGGCTTACCATCACCGACCATTATATCGTCAGTGCCAGGATATGGTGAGTGAAGAGACAGATTTTCAAGATCATTCGTGACATGATGAGTGGCTCCACTATCCAAATGCCATTGTGGGGAGGAGGTGGCCGGCTCGGGAGCGGTAGTGATGTGAGCTTGCGGCCTGGTCGAACTCTCTGGATGAGGGCCATTCGGGTTCGGGTAAACCTGAAAAGAAGGACAAAATTTGGCTGCATGACCATGAACTTTACAGAGTTGGCACTTACCTCCATAAGGCTTAGGAGTGTAGGATGGTGGTCCCAGAGAAGGGTGAAACTATAGTCAGAGGGGGGTGAATGACTATAGTGGAGTTTCAAAAACTTTTCTTATATTTAAAAGCTTTTAGGCAGCGGATAAGTCCCTTCTTACTATGTTGTTTTCAAATCAGAGTAGACAGTCACAGATATAAGTTATCATGTAGGCTAAATAAATAAATGTTGTAAAGTAAATTGCAGAAATTAAATTGACACAAGGCTTATAGTGGTTCAGGGTGGTGTAATCCCTTAATCCACTCTTCTCCTGTGATGATTGGAGGAATTCACTATTGTTTTCACAGATACAATAGTATGATTGTCCTTGGCTTCCCAAGCTTCACAATCTACAGGACTATCACTCCTTGACTGCAACAGCTTCAGTGATTCAGTCTTCCTTTTGTTGTTCCTTAAGATTAAGATCCTTCAACAGCTATCACAGATTCAACTCCTTCTCAGATTGCCTCTGATTCAGTTGCTTCAGTTTGATGTGAATGTGATTCACACACTTGCTTGATCAATCTCAATTCTGAGTATGACTTTGTAGTTCTGATACTTGAGTTGATCACTAGATATGTCTTTGTAAGTTCAGAGAGAAGGCTTTTCAAATTGACAGAGTTTCTGCTTGATTTTTCTTTCTTGATCGATGTTTTTTTTTCCTGTCAATGCCTTCTATTTATAGCCTTGAATAACCTTGGTTTTGAAATTACATCCGTTGGCTATATTAATGAGGAATAACCCTTGATTTTATTCTTGATTCCCCCTTAATTGTATTCTCCTTGATTTGGTGATCGGATTCTTTCTTCAAACGTATAGTAGAGAAAATCCGTCCTTGATTGATCCTTTAATGATTTGTGCATTTAATGCATGATCTTACGAATCTTCATCGTATATCAAATCGATCTTGTAAATGTCTCTTCGCCGTTTTAGAACGGTCGAGTGAGCCTTCCGACTTAGCCGTTAGTTCTTTCTTTGCTGTTTTGCATTCTCTTTGCCGAAAGTCGGTTTACTCGGTCGATTCATTTGTTTCCTTCATTGTTCAAGTTTTTGGAGAGTCTTTGTACTTCACTGATCTTTGATTTGGGTGAGACCAGTGTACACCATATTTGAACATTGAGTTTCATCACTTAAAACATAACTTAGACTTATCCAAGGTCATCACAGACTTCCTTGGTTATAGGTCGGACCATAATGTCTTCATATTTCTCTCTTTGGTGCTTGGTGGCTTCACTATCTTTGAATATCATCCTTGCTTTGCCGCCCTACCAACTAGTACAATACTTGTCTGACTTAACTTATACAACTTGTCAGACTCTAAGTAAAGACTTATACAGAGAATTCTAACTTATTTCAGGCTTGCTATAACAGCTAGTATGGCCATCATCAAAACATAATAGAATGTTCCTAACAATTTCCCCCTTTTTGATGATGCCAAAACCCTCATAAGCCTGAACATAAGTAATCAAAATTTTCATAATACACAACAGATTAAAAGTTCAACAATTTTATTCTTCCATCATAGGGCAATAAGATATTGCATCTTTTTATTTAAGTGAACAAAGGCAAATGATAAGATGAATTGAATTGAATTAAGCAACAGGTAACTGGTTTACTTCTTCATTTCTTCAAACCTGATGCCCTTGCCTTTGCTGTCCTCGCCTTTGCTGCCCTTTCTCTTTCCACTGGAGCTTTCCACCTTTCCCTTCCCACTGGGACTCTCAGGCTTTGAGTTACCTTCCCCCTTTGTGGCAGCATCAAAACGTGCCTCAAGGTCTGCAATTGCCGCGTCAGATTCAGGGAGAGGCCCATACTTTCTCTCCAGTATTTTGTTGTTGGCTTCACCAACTTTGATGAGAAAGTCCAGTTGCTTGCCAGAATGCTCCATGATCTCATCCAGATCTTTGGATTTTGGATGTGTGAGCATTGAGGTGTCCACCAATGGCTTGAGATTGTTGTCAACCGTCTCGCATGGAATTCAAGATTGGTTTGGACATGGTGAGGATGAGGTGTTGTAAGTTGCAAATTAAGTTTCCTTGTCTCTCCATGACCTCATCTTGGATTTTGATATGGGTGATGAGGGCCTCAATCTTGTGATTGAAGGAGGTTGCTTCACTCGCTTAAGGCGGTCTTGATTTTACTCTTTGTAGTATTGCCTTTCTATGTCCACAATGAGGGGTTGAATGTCAGATTGAAAACTCTTTCGGATCAATTTTTCCTGGTGCCACATGGGCATTCTCTTCACCCTCATCACTTTCATCCTCATCATCTTCACCTTGCTTCTCCTCACTTTCTACTTCAACTTCTTGCTCTTCCTTTTCCTCTTCTTCCTTTGCATCTTGTGTTTCTTCTTTTTCTTCCATCTGCTCTTGTTCTGCCTCATTAGACATAGGGTCATTTAGAGGTTGTTGTTGAGTGTGGACTGCTTCATCTACCACTGGTCCCCCTTGTGCAATTGTGGGGGAGTTGACAAGTTCGGCTGAGTGAGCTTTATCAGCTGGTTCACTTGGCTGGTTGTCAACTTTGCCTATGCTTTTGAAAAGCACTTCCTGGAGAGTCAGTTCATCATCAGAAATCCCCAAATCTTCTTGATTTGTTTCAGGATTTCCTCCTTCTGAGTGGTCATCCTCTGACTCATCCCCTTCATCTTGTATCTCCTCCTCATCAGATGAGGTGAGGCTGTATCCTTCTTCACCTTCTTCCAGGTAGGTGACTCCCTCTGGCTGCGTTTCTTCTTCTGCTGCTGTGTCATCGCTGATTGTCACAGGCTCATCCAAATTGCTGGTGTCAGGCATATTGGTCTCCTCTTGTGCCTTTTGAGATCTGGTTCTTCGTCCCACTCCTGATCTACTGCCTTCAGGTTGCTTTCTTTTGCTCCCAGCTATGGGTTTGGGTTTTAAGGAAGCCTTGATGTAAGTAAACATCGTCTTGGATTTGTGTGGAGACTGCAAATTTGTGGGTCGTACTTTCAACTGATTGAACAAATGTTGAAGAGGGAACCCATATGATTTCTTCTCCCAGAAATCACCCTTTTTCTGCAAACCCTTGCCCGGTGCAGTGATGGATAGATCGATTTCCTTTTGAATCTGATCCTTCATTCGATTGAACACAAATGTTGCCCAGTCAAATTTGATGCGATTGTAGATTATGGCCATCAGTTTAATTCGTACCTCGATCAGTTTTCCATTGACCCTTTTACGCCTTCAATATTTTTGGTGATAAGCGGTGCAAACTCATCAAAGCGGAAGTTTGAGCGTTGATCTGGGTAGATTGTATGTTTTCTTTGTTTTTCTTTGGACTTTTGGCTATTTCGGTCGAACTTTGCAATGTCGGTTGTCACAAGCTCGACATTGCTTTGTCCTTTCAATGGAAGGTGCAGTAGCGGTTGAGTGCACTGGTGTGATGATTATTTCTCTTCCAAAGATTGAGCTTTGGATGCGATCAACCGGTCTTCTTTGTCTTTGGGCACAAAGTTGGCGTTTTCAAAACTCTATCGATTTTCATAGCGATTCCAGTTATTGGAGGATTTAGGAAGGTCATCATTTAAATTCGAGCAAAGAATCAACCAGACGTTGAGCTTTTGAGTCATTGTCACAAAATGAGAGATAGTGCTCGAGGTTTGAAAAATGAGCAGTTATGATTGATTTTTCGTAGTATTTTTCAGTAGCAGTGATTTGGGAGGATGAAGCCATTGATTGGTAGAGGAAGATTAGAAGAGTATATCTTGAGGTTTCAGTGAGAAAAAGTAGGGTTTGTAATTTGCAGGAGTATGTAAAGATTTCTGAACATCTCTAAGTCTTGTTTTTATAGTGTGATTTGGGTTGTGTGAACGTGGTTTTGAATATGGAAGGATTTTGTGGCATAATGGCGTGATTTTGTGTATGAAAATCGCGATATTCGAGTGTAATGGGGGTGTGGTTTGAGGCAATTAATGATAGAGCCGGGAATCGAGGAGTTTATAATTGAAAAATAATATAATTACCTCCATGATCATAAGTTGATCGCCACGTGTGTGTCTGAATAATCCTCCATAATTTCCTTATTCTCCACGTGTAATCGAAATTGATTTTGTTCACACTTTTAATTTGTCCAAGTCTTTATTTCGGTGAAGTGCCTTCGTTGGTCACTTAGCCGTCCCAATAGGTTTTTCACTTATTGCGCCATTTGGTATCCTAACAATCGGTTAAGTTACCTTGGCATTTGGATATCGATTGCCTTACTTGCGACATCTCTCGTAACGGCAATAGGTCGTACCGATTAATGAAGTCACTTAGCCGATTACTCGGTTAGTCATTTGTTTGATACTTATTCAATTTCAATCATTCCTAACTCAGTTCTTAGCTTACTGAGTCTTTCATAACTGAGTGGTTTAGTGAAGATGTCAGCCAATTGATCTTCAGTGGGTATGTGTTTTAGGATGACATCCCCCTTTTCAACATGGTCTCTGATAAAATGATGTCTTACATCAATATGCTTTGTTCTTGAGTGCAATCTTTGGATTTTTACGTAATAGATATTGCACTTGTGTTATCACACATGATTGGAATTGTTTTCTCTTCTACTCCATAATCCCTTAGTTGTTGTCTTATCCACAAGACTTGTGCACCTGTGACTACCTCTTTGCTTATATATTCCGCTTGTTTGTTGATGTAGATATGGAGTTTTGCTTTTCTTGAACCAAGAGACTAGTCGGTTCCTAGCATTTGGCAAGTTCAGAGGTGCTTTTTCTATCTATTTTGCATCCAGCATAGTCAGAGTCGAATATGATATCAATGTGAATCCTCCATCTTTTGGATACCAAATACCAACATTTATAGTGTTTTTCAAGTATTTGATTATCCTTTTAGCTTCTAGAAGATGTGATTCTTTTGGTTGAGCTTGAAATCTTGCACACACTCCTACTGCAAATGCTATGTCAGGTCTGCTTGCAGTTAAGTATAATAATGATCCAATAATTCCTCTATACATTTTCTGATCAACATCTTTTCCTCCATCATCTTTTCCAAGTATGACTCTGGCACACATTGGTGTGTCTGCTGTGCCACTTGTATCCATCCCATACTTGTGTATCAAATCTCTAGTATACTTTGCTTGACTAATGAAAATGCCATCCTTCATTTGCTTTACATGAAGGGCAAGGAAGTAGTTTAATTCTCCCATCATGCTCATCTGAAATTTGCTCTTCATCAGGTTTGCAAATTTCTCACACAGTTTTTCATCCTCTGATCCAAAGATTATATCATCAACATAGATTTGTACTAGCAATGTGCTTGCTCCTTCCTCCAGTTTAAATAGAGCCTTGTCAATAGTTCCTTTGTTGAATCCATTCTTGATCAGAAACTGTGACAGTGTTTCATACCAGGCTCTAGGTGCCTTTTTGAGGCCATAGAGGGCCTTCTTGAGTTTGTATACTTTGTCTTCTTTTCCTTTAATTTGAAATCCAGGAGGTTGTTCTACATAAACTTCTTCTTCCAAAAGTCTATTTAGGAATGCACTCTTTACATCCATTTGATAGACTTTGAAGTCTTTGTGTGCAGCAAATGCTAGAAAAAGTCTGATTGCTTCCAATCTTGCTACTGGAGCAAATGTTTCATCATAATCTATTCCTTCAGCTTGGGAATAGCCTTTTGCAACTAGCCTTGCTTTGTTTCTGACAACAGTTCCTTGCTCATCCATCTTGTTCCTGAATACCCATTTTGCACCAATGATGTTGGCTATTTCAGGTCTGTCAACTAGTTCCCAGACTTCATTTCTTTCAAATTCATTTAGTTCTTCTTGCATGGCTGTGATCCAATCTGCATCTTGGATTGCATCATCTATGGTCTTGGGTTCCACTTGTGATAGAAAGCAAGTTAGCATGTGCTCAGGTTGTCTTACAGTTCGACTCTGTGTGAATATCTCCAATGACTTGTTCTTGAGGATGGTCTCTTAGCCAATTTAGGTCAGTTGAAGTTGATCTTCACTTGGTGCTTCCATACCTTCATTTGAGCAAGAACTTCAACCAGTGCTTCATCGGTGTATTGGTATGTGGCTCCTCTTGATCTTCAAAATGATGATTCGGGATAGTAGTTGGTATGGTTGCATTTGTATAGATTTCTCTCTGTGGTCATTTCTCTTCTTGATCTTGAAGATCTTCACCATTTGTATTTGGTTCATCAAAAACCACATGTATTGATTCTTCAATCACCAAAGTTCTTTTATTTAGTACTCAATGCTTTCTTTGGTGTCTGAGTATCCCATGAAGATTGCTTCATCCGCCTTCTCATCAAAGGTATGCAGTTGATTCCTGTTTAAGACAAAACATTTTGATCCAAACATATGAAAATATGAGATATTGGGTTTTCTACCATTCCATATTTCATATGGAGTTTTTCCATGATGTTTGTTGATGATTGATCTTTTGTGTATGGCATCTTTGTGTTTCTTTGCTTCACCCAAAATCTCTTTGGTAAACATGCTTCGCTTATCATTGTCGACTACTTCCTTGATGGTTCTGTTTTTCTTCTTTCGCAACACCATTTTGTTGTGGAGTTCTGCGCTGAGATAGTTGATGTAATACTCCATTTTCTTCACAATAGGTTACGATAATTTCATTTAGAAATTCGATTGCCTCTATCGATCGATCTTGATAATCTTTAGCTCTTTCTCATTTCAGAGTCTTCTCAACAAATCGGCGACTTCTTGAGTGTTTCTTTCTTCTTGTTCATGAAAATGGTCCATGTGTACTTTGAGAAGTCATCCACCACTACAAGAGTGTATTTCTTACCACTAACACTTCTTGGTGTGATTGGTCCAAACAAGTCCATGTGCGGCAGATGTAGAACTCTTGTTGTAGATTGATGAGGCTTTGACTTGAATGAACTTTTTATTTGTTTTCCTTTTTGACAAGCATCACATAGACTCTCTTTCTTGAATGTGATCTCTGATAGGCCTTCAACTAGCTTGCTCCTTGATAGTTTGTTGATGGTCTTGAAATTCAGTGATTTAATCTTACGTGCCAAATCCAAACTTGTTGATTGTTTATTCTTGACAAGTAGGCATGTTTACGCCTTGGTTGTTTTCCGATCCACCACATACATGTTGTCTTGTCTTCTACCGCAAGAACTCTTGTGTTGGTTTGACTGTGAATCACTTTGCATCCTTCTTTGTTGAAGTGCACATTGTAGCCTTTGTCAGTAATTGGTGATGCTCATCAGATTGAAGTTAAGTCCCTTGACATATGCCACATTTTGAATCTTTAGATTGTTCTTGAGTATTATGCCTTCCCCTTAATCTTGCCAGGGTTTTCTTTACCTCCAAATGTGACTTTGGGTCCATCAAAAGCTTTGAAGTCGGTGAGCCATTTTTGTTTTCTCGTCATGTGTCTGGAACATCCACTTTGTCTATGTACCGGACATCCTACAAAAGCAGATTAATTAAATTTAGGTACCCAACACTTGTTTGGGTCCATGCTTGTTAGCAATCATGCCTCCCATACCAAGGGTGTATCCAAAAGGTCTTCTTTTGGATAATTGAAGTCATCAACTTCATATGTATAAGGCATGGCGAGAATAGCTTCTAGTATTTTTCTTGAAGGTATTCGATACTTTTCTCCACCTTTTGGTGCATTTGCATCCTTCTTTACTTTCCAATATGCGGTAGGAAACCTTTCTTGCTTCATGTGTGTAGAGAGCAGTTTGGTTTTCTTAAACACATGATGCATTTTGTGGAATGGTTTCCTCTTGTATTTTGGAGGTGCAACATTCAATCATCCTCACGAAGGGTAAAGTCGCCTTTTCCTTTCGGATGGGTGTGGTTCTTGATTGATTTGGAAGGAGGATTTAGTTTTTCTTTGTTTCACTACACTCGGGTCTTGACTTCACCGAACAGGATGATCTGTTGGATCATGGTTCATCCCTTTCTAAATTTTGGTCCACTAGTGGTCCTGAATTTAGAATGGTGTTGATCATTATTCCTACTTTCATCACATTTCGTTGTAGCCAAGACCAGATCTGGATCCAAACCTTTTGAGGGTTTGTAAGTGGTGCTTTTAGTGGTGCGGTGGATACCTTTCTTTGGTGAGGAGATTTTCTTAAGCGATCTTTTAGTAATGGATGTATGATCATCCGCTTTTGTTGATCATTTAAGTAGGTCTCTTACTAGTTAATTCAACTTTTGCTTCATCCAGTTCTTTCTTTAACCTCTTATTCTCTTTTCTTAGATCCTTGCATTCCTTTTCCAGAATTTCATGATTCTTTTCAATTTCATCAAATTTAGTCATGAGATTTTGGACTAGGTCTGCTGTATCTAATGGGAGACTAGAGGATTGTGCAGTGTTAGATGTGGATGCATTAGATGAAGAACATGAACTAGATGTTACCTCAGTTTCATCTGATTCTTTAGCCATTAAGCATAGGCTTGTCTCCTCAGTGTCTGAGCCATCACTTTTATCTTCATCCAAATCTTTGGTCATGAGGCATAGGCATGCTTTTTCATTTTCTGAGCTGTCTTCTTCATCACTATCATCTGAGTCATTGTCAGATGATTCTTCATGCTTTTCACTGTTGGATTCTGCCTTAAGTGCCTTCTTGCTCTTTCTCTTTTCAGATGCTCTGTATTTCTTCTTTTCATCATCTTTGTCATTTTCTTCAGGACAATCAGCCTTGAAGTGACCTTTCTTGTTGCAGTTGAAGCATCTGTATTCATCATCTTTCTTCTTCAAGTCTCTGTTTGAGCTTGACTTTTTGTTTGATGATGAATTTCCTTTGAATGGCTTCTTTTAAAACTGTCAAAACGTTTAACTAATAAAGCTATCTCATTCTTTTAGTTCTTGTGTCTCTTTCTTCGATGCATTCGGCAAAGTTACTTTCTTGGGGTGCGGCTAATGCGGTGATTTTGTGTGTCTCTGCGGAGCACCATCTTCGCCGTTCAATTCGAATTCATGAGCTTTTAAGCTGGGACATCGGTGTCGAGTGTCGGTGCTTGCAAGATTTGTTGTTCCTCGATTCATCGATGTTATGATCTTCCATCTTCAGGTAGTCCTCTCAAGATTTTCAAGCATACTTCTTTTTGGGATATATGTGTCCAAGTGTTGTAATTCATCGATGATGCTTGAGAATCATTGTCCATTTGATCAATGGATTCACTGACCTTCATTTTAAAGTTCTCAAACTTCATTTTTGCAATGAGATAATTTGTTTTCTTTAATCGCTTGAGATCCTTCATTTATCAATGATAGTTTGTCCCACATCTCATTTTTTGTTTTGCGATCTTTAATTCTCATGAACATGTTGTTGTCTCAGGGTCTTCAAGATCATGTCTTTTGCAACAAAGTCAGATTTGCTCTTCTCTGTCATCCTTGGTCCAATCCTTTTTAGGTTTGTCAATTTCCTTTCCTTGATGCGCTCGTGCCTACTACCACCATAGTGATTGTGATCGGTCCATCATTGATTACATCCAAAGCATCTCTTCATGAGTTCTTTGCAAGAAAGAAAAGACATTCTTATTTTATATTCATCAAAATTGTTAACATTAAAAATAGGTACATTTGACAAGAAGTTTGAGGAATCCATCAGTATAATTGAATATATAAATGACAGTGAATGGAAAACTCAGATTTGAAAACTGCTTTGAAAATATGTGATCTCCTTGTTACGTAAATTAGATCGAGCAGGTTTCGATACTAGGAACACCGCTCCGATACCAATTGTTGGTCCCAGAGAAGGTGAAACTATAGTCGAGAGGGGGTGAATGACTATAGTGGAGTTTCAAAAACTTTTCTTATATTTAAAAGCTTTTAGGCAAATGGATAAGTCCCTTCTTACTATGTTGTTTTCAAATCGGTGTAAGCGATCCATACAGATATAAGTTATGATGTAGGCTAAATAAATAAATTTGTAAAGTAAATTGCGAAATTAAATTGACACAAGGCTTATAGTGGTTGGGGTGGTGTAATCCCTTAATCCACTCTTCTCATGTGATGATTGGAGGAATTCACTATTGTTTTCACAGATACAATAGTATGATTGTCCTTGGCTTCCCAAGCTTCACAATCTACATGACTATCACTCCTTGACCGCAATGACTTCAAGTGATTGAGTCTTCCTTTCTTCATTCCTTAAGATTAAGATCCTTCAACAGCTATAACAGATTCAACTCCTTCTCAGATTGCCTCTGATTCAGTTGCTTCAGTTTGATGTGAATGTGATTCACACACTTGCTTGATCAATCTCAATTCTGAGTATGACTTTGAAGTTCGATACTTGAGTTGATCACTAGATATGTCTTTGTAAGTTCGGAGAAGGCTTTTCAAATTGACTGAGTTTCTGCTTGATTTTTCTTTCTTGATCGATGTTTTTTTTTCCTGTCAATACCTTCTATTTATAGCCTTGAATAACCTTGGTTTTTGAAATTCCGTCCGTTGGCTATATTAATGAGGGAATAACCCTTGATTTTATTCTTGATTCCCCCTTAATTGTATTCTCCTTGATTTCAGTGATCGGATTCTTTCTTCAAACGTATAGCAGAAAATCCGTCATTGATTGATCCTTTAATGATTTGTGCATTTAATGCATGATCTTCTGAATCTTCATCGTATATCAAATCTGATCTTGTAAATGTCTCTTCGCCGTTTTTAGAATGGTCGAGTGAGCCTTCTGACATAGCCGTTAGTTCTTTCTTTGCTGTTTTGCTTTCTCTTTGCCGAATGTCAGTTTACTCAGCCGATTCACTGTTTCCTTCTTTGTTCTACTTTTTGGAGAGTCTTTGTACTTCACTGATCCTTGATTTGGGTGAGACCAGTGTACACCATATTTGAACATTGTGTTTCATCACTTAAAACATAACTTAGACTTATCCAAGGTCATCACAGACTTCCTTGGTTATAGGTCGAGACCATAATGTCTTCATACTTCTCTGTGGTGCTTGGTGGCTTCACTATCTTTGAATATCTCATCCTTGCTTTGCCGTCCTACCAACTAGTATAATACTTGTAAAACGACTTAACTTATACAACTTGTCGACTCTAAGTAAAGACTTATCTGAGAGAATTCTAACTTATTTCAGAGCTTGCTATGCTATAACCTAGTATGACCATCATCAAAACATAATAGAATGTTCCTAACATAGGAGGACTGTTGAGAAGTTGAAGATGACTGCTGATGGCGGTAGGATGGAGGGTGCGGCTGGGGCTGTGGAAGCTGGCGTTGCTGCTGGGTGGGACGCCATGGGCCTGGAGTGTAACGACCCGACCCGGATTTTATGATTTGACCCGAGTTTGAACCGAAAGCTAAACCGAACCAACTTATATTTTGTTTTTTTTAATTTAAAGAGTTGATAATAAGACTTCATGGCATACAATTAATCAAGATTATGGGTATTAATATGGGTAATACATCATTTTCTGTTTTGGGAAATCAAAAGGTGGTAAACATTGGACTTAATACCTCTTTAATGCATTGAAATACGTTGGTTGGGGGAAACAGACTTTTAAGAGGCATTACAAGGCTCTGTCAAACCATTTTCCTCACAACTCTCATCCTTATCACACACTTAGGCTATTATTTTTATGGGGCAAGGGTCTAAAAGGACACAAAATAGACTTAATTAGGCAAATAGGACACTAAGTAATCTTATTTGGTTATAAGGACATAAATTAGATAGATAGACTCAAACACCCTTAATTAATATAAATTAAAATTAAAAAAAAAATGGCGCTGTGGAAAACAAAAAGCATGCGCATATATTTATTTTGTTATTATTATTGGCGCTGAACGTTCAGCTGTTTTTTTTTTTTTTTTTTGGGTGCAGGTGCTGAAATGTTTTTTTTTTTTCCTTTAACCGATATAGTGACCATCGCGATGCAATGACCACCCGATGCATTGACCACCGCGACGCATTGACCATCCCGATGCCTTGACCACCGCGACGCACGACGCATTGACCACCGTGATGCATTGACCACCGCAATGCAGTGACCATCCCGATGCATTGACCACCCCGATGCATTGACCACCCTGATGCATTGACCACCGTGATGCATAGACACCGTGATGAAGTGACATGGCGATGCAGAGACACCGCAATGAAGCGACACCGCGATGCAGAGACCACCGCGATGCACTGACAACCGCAATGCATAGACATCGCGATGCAGAGACACCACGATCCAGAGACATCGCGATGCAGTGATCACCATGATGCATTGATCACCGCGATGCAGCGGTCATCGCGATGCAGTGACCACCGCGTTTCATTGACCACCGAGATACAGAGACACCGCAATGCAGAGACATTGTGATGAAGCGACACTGAGATGCAGAGACACGACGATGAAGCGACACCGTGATGCAGAGACACGGCGATGAAGCGACACCGCGATGTAAAGACAACACGATGCAGAGACAGCGTGATGAAGTGGCACCGCGATGTAGAGACCACCGCGATGCACTGACAACCGTGATGCACTGACCATCCCGATGCAGAGACACCGCGGTACAGTGACCACCCCCGATTCAGGGACCATCCTGATGTAGAGACACCGCGATGCAGTGACCACCCCCGATGAAGAGACACCGCGATGCAGTGACCACCACCGATACATAGACGCCTGCAGAGACGCCGTGATGCAGAGACACCTCGATGCCGAGACACTTTCAATGTAGTGACCATCGCGGTGTATTGACCACACTCAATATATTTACCATCGCGATGTAGAGACGCCGCGATGCAGAGACACCTCAATGAAGTGACACCGTGATGCACTGATAACCGTGATGCAGTGAACATCCCCGATGGAGAGACACCGCGATGGAGTGACCACCCCCGATGCAGAGACACCGTAATGCAGTGACCACCTCTGTTGTAGAGACACCGCTATGCAGTGACCACCCCGATGCAGAGACACCATGATACAGTGACCACCCCAGATGCAGTGACCACCACCGATACAGAGACGCCTATAGAAATGCCGCGATGTAGAGACACCTCGATGCAGAGACACCCCGATGCAGTGACATTTGATTTTTTGTGCATACAACTTTATTTCTAAAAATCGGAATTTTCTTCATAAAATCAACACGATGCAGTGACCATCGCTATGCGACATCGCGATGCAGTGACCACCGCGATGCTTTGACCACCGTGATGTAGAGACGCCTCGATGCAGAGACACCGGATGCAGTGACCACCCCCGATGCAGAGACACCGTGATGCAGTGACCACCCCCGATGCAGAGAAACCGGATGCAGTGACCACTCCCGATGCAGAGACACCGCGATTAAGTGACACCATGATGAACTAACAGCCGAGATGCATTGACCACTATTAACGAGTCGAGCTCAATCTTGTTATAGTTTATTAAAAATTAAATGAATTTTAAGAAAATAATCTACCTTACGAGCCGAGTCGAGTTATATCGAGTACTTAGCGAGTCGAGTTCGATCTTGCCTTTTTATCGCTTCATCGAGCCCAAACTTTATCAACATTTTATGCAGTGACATTGGCAACCATATATGCGTGACATCAACAATTTATGCAGTGACATCGACAATCAAATATGCAGTGACATCGGTAATCGTATATGCGTGACATCACCAATTTATGCAGTGACATGGCCAATCAAATATGCAGTGACATCACCAATTTATGTAGAGACACCGTATTGAATGACCTTCATGATGCAGAGACACCGCGATGAAGTGGCACCGCATTACAGAGACACCGCGATGAAGCGACACCACGATGCAATGACATCGTGATGCAGAGACACAACGATGAAGTGACACCGTGATGCAGAGATACCGTGATGAAGTGACACCGCGATGCAGTGACCACCCCTGTTGCAGAGACACCGCGATGAAGTGACACCGCGATGCAGTGACCACCCCTGATGCAGAGACACCGCGATGAAGAGACACCGTGATGCAGAGACACCGCGATGAAGTGACACCGTGATGCAGTGAACACCCCTGATGCAGAGACACCCTTGATGCAAAGACATCGTGATGCATAGCCACCGCGATGTCTCTTTAGCGTTAAAAAAAATCACGTCTAGGAAAAATAAAACGCGGCGAGGAAAAATAAAATGCGGCCATAAAAAAAATGAAGTTGCCATGCAATTTCCTTCCACCAAATCTTCACGTAATCAAAGCTTAATTTGATAATGTGTCCTTTATGAGTTTAGTTGATAGATCTTGGAAAGATGCAGAGACACCGCGATGCAGTGACCACCCCAGATGCACATACACCGTGATGCAATGACCACCCCCGATGCACAGACACCGCAATGTTATAACATTTGACGATGCAGAGACACCGCGATGCAGAGATATCGCGATTAAGAGACACCGCGATGCAGAGACACCGTGATAAAGTGACACCGCATTGCAGAGACACCGCGATGAAGTGACACCGTAATACAGAGACACCGCGATGCAGAGACACCGTGATGAAATGACACCGTGATGCAGAGACACCGCGATGAAGTGACATCGCAATGTAGAGACACCGCCATGCAGAGACACCGCGATGAAGTGACAACGCGATGAAGTGACAACGCGATGCAGTGACCATCCCCGATGCAGAGACACCGCGATGCAGTGACCACCCCCGATTCAGAGACGCCGCGATGCAGAGACACCTCGATGAAGTGATACCGCGATGCATTGACCACCCCAGATCCATTGACCACCGCGATGCAGTGGCCACCCCCGATGCAGAGACATCGTGATGCAGTGAGCACCCCCGGTGCAGAGACACCGCGATGCAGAGACATTGTGATTCATTCACCATGATGTAGTGACCAACCCAATGCATTCACCACTGCGATTCATTGACCACCGCGATGCAGTGATCATCCTGAAGCAGTGACCATCACGATGCATTGACCACCTCGATGCAATGACTACCGCGATGCAGAGACATCGCGATGCAGAGACACCGCGATGCAATGAAACATATTGCAATACATTTTTTTTCTATTTTTTCTTGAGTTATTTAATTTGAATTTGATATATGCATTTGAGTCTTTCGGCACATGTGTGGATTATTCAGGGTAAAATAACACTTGCAACCCCATGCCCATAGTAAATAAATTGTGAGTCAAACCTCTCAAAAAGATGTTTTTGCTTCAAAAAAAAAAAAACATATGTCTCATCTATTTGAATATGAAGAATTTTACAACCATCTATTTCACCTGTACCCGCTGCAGAATATTAAAATATTTAAAGTTAAAAAAAAAGATTCAAGAAGATTATAATATTTATCAATTCTCAAAGGGATGTGGCATTTCTAGCAGTACATAACTCAAAATAAAAGGTCAGAAATGTCATCCTACAGGGTCTATATGGATAGCTGCATTTGCATCACAAGGGACTGCAACATTTCTCTTCTTCTTGTTGTCATTTAGCACATGTACAACAGGACCAACATCCCCAGCAACAACACAACCAACTGGAGCAAGATGGGGCTGTGTACAGCAGAAGCATTAGCAAGAGAGGACATAAAAAATGTAGTGTTAACTATTTACAGTTGCAGACAAGGTTTCAACAAAGATTCAAGAATTCGTATGTACCTTCACCCTTTTAACTAGATCTTTCGGGCAATATCATTCTTAAAATGATCACGAACAGGTTGCTCTTGATTAGTCGGGTCATATATAATATCTCGTTATTCCTCCAATACAGAACTCCACAATTTGAAAAATAAGAAACACAAACAATGACCACTGCAGCCACATTTTCCCACTACCAAAACTCTGCACAAATTTTACAAAACTACCCAATATGTGTACCAAAATGTATATGCAGTGACATCAATCAAGATATCCCAAAGGAGGAGGATTCTGCAATTAAGGCTACGTTGTCAAGTGATCTAATATCGGTGATACAGAACATAGCTCAAGAATATACCTTCGTGGGGGCATCACAAGAAAATGGCTCTAGAGCATTTAAAGTGACAATCCAAGGGGATACAGTTGTTCCTAAGAACAAAAGACAAATGACCGTTTACCAATCTCTATCTTTACCTCACAATTGATGTACAAAGATAGAACAAGAAAGAGAAGATTTCTTACGAAAACTTTTACCGAGAAAAGGACCAGAGGTGCATATTCCCAAACTCGAATATCTCTTCTTGTAGACAAAGAACCCAATCAAATTCATCAAATTTAATCCAGATATAGATTCTGTTTTCTTAGAAAGAAAGAAAATGTATCATGGTACCACTCCAATCATTCATCAAAACAAGCCCAAATATGTGATGTAGCCTCATTCACATCCAATACGGTCCCTAACTCATTTCCAAGACCAACTACACAATGACCTTGAAGAATCATGTGAAGAAACAATACCAAAAGTTAAATCGAATCATTAAAGACAATTATTTGTGCAATGATCTCATCCCCAACAATGATATTAGCGCAAATACAATACAGAGCTTCTATAGATCTATAGTCAAAGGTCCAAGGCAAAAGAGTTCTTCTAAAATTCATTCAACTTATTACCAACCACACAAGAAGGTTCGAGACACAATTGAATTGTACATTCAATTACCTCATTCATCACGAAATACATATAAAACACAATATAATTTCACGAACCAACTAGATTGAAGTTGAATATGTATATAGCAAAAAAAAAAAAAAAAGAAAAAACCAGGAAAATGAAGAGTTTAAAGCGAAACAAACTCTGCATTCATATCAAATATATCAGTAATACAAAAACAATATGTGCAACGAAGATTCATGTAAACGAAAATGTTTGACGTCAAGGAACCGTTTGACGTCAATTTGAGAAGAGAAATTGAAGCAAAAGCTTCGAATTGAATTCGAGTAGGAAAATGGAGCTGATGAGGACCTCATTGTCGACGTCAAACGGTTTATCACCGCCATCTTCGAGCTGATTTCCGTTTATTATTTTCTATTCTTTTTTTTGAAGGGTTTTCTGTTCTTTTCTTCTTTGATTATCACATCATCAAGATATTGCAAAGATCAAAATCTAGCTAAAAAATCAAACTCGTCCAGAATTCTGAAGCTCGATTAAGTCAATTCCTCTAAATCGATTTGCTACGAGCCGTAGTATAGCTACAGCTACAAGAAAAGGAGATTTTTTTTGTTTCATGAATTTGAGGTTTAGAGGACAGAAATGGGTTGCTGGGAGAGTCGCCAGATGATCTATGGCGGAGAAAAAAAATTAGAAAAGGGGAAAAGAGGAACATGTTGAAGATTGTAACAAAGGGTAATTTGGGAAAGTTTGAAAAAATGTGTCCTTATAAACAAATATCTTTTTTAAGTGTCCTAAGTGCCTAATTAAGTGTCCAAATAAGTTCTTATAAACAAATACCCAATTAAAGAATGCAAAACAGCTAAAGCAACGTGGAAATTGAAGAAACAGAAGTACTATCTAGTGCATCTACTTCTGACACTGCACAATCTTCTATTTGCCCTCTTGATTCCACAACACTAATTCAAAATCTCATGAGCAAGTTTGATGAAATTCAAATGAATCATGAAATTCTGGAGCAAGAATGTGGGAATCTTAAGAAGGAAAATAAAAGACTAAAAAGAGAGCTGGTTTTACAAAAATCTTCTTTTGCAAATAAAGAGGTTCACTTAGCTGCTCAAAAAGCAACATATGATCAATCATTTGTTGTTGACATACTGGCTAAAGAAACCACTTTACCAGCAGGGAGATTTCTGCAGCAGCTAAGGCAATGAATGCACCAGCTTACAAAACCTCTAAAAGGTTTGGATCCAGATCTGGTCTTGTTTACAACAGTCAAGATGAGGGAAAACATAATGGCAAACACAATTCTGAATCAAAGACTAAAACTAATCCTATGTTTAGAAAAGGACAAACCTTCAAGTCTGCAACTCATCCTGCACCAGCCAAGGCATAGACCAGTGCAGTGAAACAGCAGAGTAAATCATTTTACTACTTGTCCACTAAAGACAAAGGTATACTGAAAGGTGAGGCCAGACTTTACCCTTTAGAATATGATTGAAATGTTTCATTTTCAGTTCACAAAAGGAGACAAGTTCATAGACATTTTCATGGATTCAAGAAGAACGAGCATAAATTTGTCCCTAGTTACAAAAGACAATATGAAAATAGGTCACCTCGTGTGTATTGGAGAGTGAAACAAGATGCAAGAATGCCAAAAAGAAAGAAAGTGTATCATAATATGTTTAAAAATATAATTAGGAGGTCCATGCCTTATACATACGAGTTTGATGATTTCAACCCTCCAAGGAAAAGATCCTTTGGATATACACTTGGGGCAGGAGGCATGACTGCTAACAGGCACGGACCCAAAGAGGGTTGGGTACCTAAAAATGCTTAATTTGTTTTATGATGTCTGGTGCATAGACAGTGGGTGTTCCAGACACATGACTGGGAAAAAAGGATGGTTGACTGATTTCAAAGGTTTTGATGGCCCCAAAGTTACATTTGGTGGAAAAGAAAACCCTGGCAAGATTAAGGGGGAAGGCACAATGTTAAAGAACAAATTGAAGATTCATAATGTAGCATTTTGATCACATTGAAATTTGTACCATAAATCTGTACGATGTAATATCGCCGGATGAATCATAGATCCACCCGATTACGCAGCGGAATAGTATATATCTTGATCTAGTCAACCAAAATACATAAAATAAATAGATCTAACCTACGAGGGGGTTAGATTGCTTACCAATTTATGGTGAATAAACTCCAAGAACAATCTTCAATCCAAGATCCAAGCTAGATGAGAAGCCACAGTCTTCCAACGTGTGTCTCCAAGCACCACCAGGTGGATGGTGTTTCAAGCCGCCGGACCTCCTCGATATGCTACCTTAGAAAAACTCGAAGTTTTTCTAAAACTCGAACCCAAAGAAAATAGCCGAATATTCCAAGCTATTTTCTATCCAATATTTCGAATTGTGTTGTGTGTCATAAGGCTTGGAAGAAATCTCTTTATATAGGAGAGTAATCCTTGTCCTCCAAGGATTTAATAATTAAGAGATAATTATTAGATTAATCCTTATTCCAAATAAAAGATAAATAAAATAATTATCCTAAACAAATTAGGATAAATCATATTATTAACTAATATTCCATGAATTATCAATTAACAAATAAAAGATAAATCACACATTAAATAATTATCCAAGAAAACTAATTCCTTGATAAAAGGTCCACACGCATTTTTTGACACATTGGGACGAGTCCACAAAAAATTTCTTTTCCATGTATTTAATTATCTAGTCCAACTAAACAATTAATCCACATATCAATTAAATAGTCCAATCCAACTATTTAATTACAATTGAGGTGAAACGACGAGAAAACATATATACTATATTAGGAGCCATGTTGGGGACCATGGACCCATATTCAGTAGCTACAATAAATTAAATAATATTATCCGTCAGACCGAACAATAATATTCAATCTATTAATTCCGGGATTACACCACCATAAACCCGAAACTGAACTCTGCTGAATATAGATATAAACTTACACTCACCTATGAGTCATAAAGTGTCCACTGATATAATCATTACATACGGATAAATCTTCTATAGACTGTTCACTTCGATTCGGGATATCTCTGTAAACCCTTCTCGAAGCATATTATGCTTATTTACCATTAACCCCCTAGTGATCAATTATTTCATAACCAATATGATATGAACTGGGCCCATCGATCAGTTTTTAGGGTTAGGCAGTCGTCTGTGATCATCTCAGGATTGAGATTAATCCATATATGATCATCTTATGATTCGATAAGACTTCTTGATTACGGAATTATATCGAGAACTCAAATCAAATCGGTCTAGCCCTATATGATCATCTTCATATATAAATGCCCCACTAGGTACCCTATTACCGACAGTCCGGATAAGACTGTCACACCGTAAAGTGTTCTGGGCACATTAATAGCAAATTAATCATGAGACCCATACTCAGATTAATAAACACTACGGACTATGTTAATTTTAAGTACATCTCACTAACTCAATCCTCTTGTGTATAGCCATACACTGAGTTATGTGATTACATAAACGAGGTACTTAGAGTTTTCAGTATTGTTTTAATTATAAGCATACATGCATATAATAAGATGAATTATTAATTCTATCCTAAAACAATTAGATAATTGTCTTTCGGTTACTACACCTAACAATATCCCTTTTGCACGAAAGGCAAGTGGATTAATTGTTTTAAAGCACAGCCTTTATATCTATATCTACAACATTCTCCTACTTGCTCAAAACAAGTGAGACATATCCCTAAGATTCATACCCTCCACGCACATCCAAGTAATTCACGTTTCCAAGTACGACCGGAGTATGCCGCCGTAGGGTAGGTCAGTGACCCGGCACGTACTTAAAACTGAATACCATTTGACTTGGTACACTGATTAGGTAGGTTGTCGCCTTTCCATCTAATCCGGTGGTACGATTTCAATATGCTGTTGAGCCAACACTGAGGACGAGATCGACTTAACGAGCTTCCTTAATTCGACATAAAGTCAGAATCAGCGTTATCACTTATATTCTAGTTTGGACCTGAATATACTAGCATATTATTCCTTATTCTCCCGAAGAGACTTGAGGATTCACTAAACATCCCATTTAGTATTCATCTGTAGGTTTAGATAATCATTCCCGAGAGGCAGGGTAGACTACATCGTTGAATGCTGCATAAATGCAAGAATATCTTAACCAGGTGAATCAAAGGGATTGCCAATGATCGATTCTCGTGGATTTGAGCGAATCAAATCCTTTAGAATGAATCCAGATGGCATGTCAGACTCTGACTTCAGATAACACACTCATGTTGTTTCCAAATGTTTAGTGTTACCATTCACAAACACTAATCTACATACTACTTTACTAATATCGAAGCCCCGTCTACAAAAGACTTATCAACATTCTGGTCAAGTGCACATATTAAAATATATGACTTTGAAATGACCTAGAGGTTTGCTTTAATCCCCAAAGGATGTAAGCTATGGCATGCATCTGCCAAAGGTTCTTTCCGAATAATTTAAGATACCATTAGTCTCACAAAAAAGTCTTAGGGAATCACCCCTATTTTCTGCTTTGTAACGAATCCGTCATTTGTTCTTAGCTAAAACCCTTATGTTCTGAATGAATTCAGATTCCGTTGTTCGGCGAGGAAGTCTTAGGGAATCACCCCTATTTCCCGCTTTTTGACGAAATCAAGCAAGACTGAGTGGTAAGAGAGATCATGGTCTGGTTAACTCTCTACCGTTTAGGGAATCACCCCTAAAGTTTTCTCAGCTTTGCGTTGAAAGTTAAACTTTCCTATTCATTCGACTCTTCTCCGCGTAGTTCCAATTACTCCCACTAGGCCTGAGATACTCAGGTGGTTCTACAAGAGTTTCAACAGAACTGGAGTATCAAACTCCATTCACAGGGTTATGGCTTTTAAACCAACCTCTATGATCAGGATCCTACACAGCCCACAAAGGACTATAGGTCATCAATCTACCCTATAGACCGTAAGGTCCTGCAATGGGTAATGGACAAACCATACTCCCACTACGTTCGGGGTGGATCGATATACTGATCAAGTTTAGTAGTTTTTATTAGTGTTATCACCAACTGCCGGTGTTGGATGTGGACTGAACAAATCAGTTAGTAACATCTTGAGTACAAATACTTCAAGATCTAAGGTTGTTATTTATAGACTCTATCAAACCGAGTTTGATAGTATAACCGTCATTCTCTGATTTTATGAGTTTTATAACCAACCTTTACTCAATGCATTAAGATATTTCACGACCTGAACGTGTATGCAAAATATCCAGTCCTACCTTCAAGCACTAAATGCTAAATGTTTATATTCACGGAAGTGGGGTGAGCCGAATTCACTCCTTATCCACAAATACGTAGGCATCTTTTAGGTAGACTTCTCGGTTTTTCATTACAACATAAACCGTTTTTTTGCATCCAATATCTTAAATGAGTTCAACAGCGTATTGTAGCACATCAATAACTATATATGGCAAATTTATGGTGTATCCCTAAGTGAAAATATTTCACTGGGAGGCAGGCCGAGCATCAGTCCCGAAGACTATGCAATAACCTATTTCTGAGTATGGAATACTCTATCTCTGGTGAAATCAGAGATTTCCTCCAAATATTTTGGATAAACTTACCGGAGTTTCGATTAGTTATCAGACAATATGTCACTACTCGAAAAAAGCTCCCACTAGCTTGTACCTTTCATATGACCCCGAAGGTCAATATGAACAATCTATGTAACTTCTTTGAATCTATTACCCTTTCCCGATGGAAAGGAAGCTTAGTCATGGTTCCTTTAAGACAGTGTTCCTTTAACTGGGAGATAGGAATCACCCTAAGCCAGTCTTCAGATCTTGTCTTTATGGAACATACACTAATTAATAGAATAGAAAGAAGCGTTTATCTAAATACGGAAACCATTTGCGTTTATATTGTTTGAGATGTGTTACATATACCTATTCAGCATTTCTTAGTTGTTCTGACTTTATCAAACAAAAGTCCGAGTCATGGGTTCGTGCTACGAATGTTATATTCATCATCAATAAGACAAACAAATTATCCTATTGAAAATGAATACGTTCGTTCCAACGAATCCGAAAACAAAAAATGAATTTTCTGTGATACTCAAGAATTGAATCCGAGATTCATTTCCTTATATCACTCCCACTAGTCTATCTGAAATAACTACCCGTTGTCTATTTTATTTATCGTTTAATGCAAAGCTACCTAGTTCTTCCAAAGAACTTTAGATTTTTGAGAAAATTTCTAAGGATGCATTGGTCAGTGATCTGAAATCACTTTCCTTATCCTCTAACTTCCAATATATTAATTTTCCGGTTTAGCCTTAAAACTACTTAGTTTAGATGACTAACACGTATAAACATTCTTTCCCATTCTTGACTTTACTTAAATGGAAACAGTCTTGAACTAGCAGTTCGTTTGAGTAGACACTACTCTTGAATTGTGGGATGCCTAATGATAGTGTTACTAGCTTGGACTATTCGATTTTTCTAATCGACAAATCATAAGAGCAAAGCTCCCACTAGTTTATCAGTTCCAAATACCGTCTAACTAGCAACACTTTGTATTTATGATTTTTCAAAGATTAGAACATCACTTAGAAATAAGTTCCCACTAGTTTATCAGTTCCAAATACTATCTAACTAGCAATGCTGTGTTCATGATGTTTCAAAGATTATGAAATCTCTAGAACTAAGCTCCCACTAGTTTATCAGTTCCAAATATTGTCTAACTAGTAACGCTTTATTCTTGTTTTTCCAATGAATGGAAAAACTCTTGTGCAGTCCATTACACATTTCTAATGATTCAGAAAAACAACAAATCATAAGGCTAAGGCTCCCACTAGTTTATCGGTTCCAAATACCGTCTAACTAGCAACGCCTTATGTATATGATTTTGCAATTTTTCAATTTAGAAATTTGTTGTGTAATTACACTTTTAAAATTCACTAAATGAATTTTATATGATAGTCCTATGTCATCTTTTGTAAACTAAGTATGGTCGTCTCTCGTTTTACACGAGTGACACCCGTGACATACCTGTACTTTGTCACTTAAGTTTTTAAAGGCTCAAGGGGAAAAAAATGCATTGTTTTGATAATTACAATGTACTCGTTACTTTCCACATTTTTAATGAAGTCCTGTTACTAACAGTTTAGTAGCCTAGAGATTAAAGTTGTAAAATAAACATGACAGAAAGTTAAATTCAAAAAATAAATTTTCACTACTAGTTTTTTGTTTTAGGAATAATAAACTTATATAAAGTCTATCCTACCATTCCAAGGATTTAACCTCACATAGTACTGTCCGAGAGGGTCGATATCAGCACCATGAGGGTTAAACTGAGACAATATCTCTCAATGATTAAGCTTCGAGAATCGAACATCTCACGGGAATCAGACATCCCGGACCTTAATCATTGATTACCTTCCTTTTCTAGCCTAGATATTTCAAAAATATCCATAAAGAGTGTGACCTACTATATCATATCTCAGAGTACGCCCCGACTATGCCTACGAGGGCCAGGTCAGTGACCCGACGAGTACCCGAAATCATATCCTTTCGAAGACCAAGCCATGAATTTTGATAGCGGTGAACACCATCCGAAAGGGGCCGAAATCAAAGCGGCACGAGGCGTCACCATTCTCTCACGTGCTTGCATCTATAGTAGAGGCCGTGGGGTCGGCTGTCGCCTTTCCCGCTCCCACTCAATAATTTGAAAAAGTGGTGGGTTTACTAATTACGGTTTCGGTCTTCACAATAAGAAACAATAAATCAAAGTACTCCGAGCAGGTCGGTTTATGAGGCAAGCCTACGCCGTCTTATTCGTTGGAACATATGTGTGATGATTCGGTGATCGAGCAAGCAAGAAGCCCGTTTAGCCCGAAGGCTTATCGGCTATGCTAAGTCTTGTCGAACCAACGTAGAATACATCACACGCGGAGGAGTGGATTGAGCGAAGCTCGGTTGAACTCGCCCAACCATGGTTAGACCATTCCGAACCCATGTACTAAGATTTTCCGATTTCTAAATTGTCAACCAAAGCGTAATCTCGTTTCTGTTTAAGGTGGGTTCACCGAGAAGGCATCACCGAAAACTCAACGATTTATCTAAGTGGGATTCACCGAGAATCCATCACTAAAATCGTAACGATTGACAAAACCCGGTTCCTTGGTTTTTATAATTAGTTACTTATTTATTAACTAGCACATATTAATTAAATAAGCCTTTAAACTAATTATACGAGTTATACATGCTTAATTTATTCGAAATAAACTAGCTACATGTATGCATTGGAGTGGAATCATGATATGATGCATGTCATGGCAATTTTCCGGTTATATCATACAATTTTCGATCATACACGAAAAAAATAACGGAAAAAATAAACACCTTGGAATTAATCTTATTATTCATGTGCATGAAACTCATATTTTGGAATAAGCTATGGTTGTGTATATATAGAATATATGGGAATAGAAGGTGGATTTGTTGTATGTAAGAAATGTTTTGTTCAGTATAATATTATGTTCTAACTATCAAATAAATTGATAGCCTTGTTGTTGTTAATAGGTTATTTGAAGAGGGGTGAACCAAATTATTCTTATAATTTGCTGTTTTAAAATAAAATTAAGTTTGATGAGGTGTTAATAGTAATTGTGACAGTGAATTTCAGTATTAAAACAGTTTTTACAGGTCTAAATCATGATTTTATGATGGTATACGTATCATTAATTCAAATTTTGATGAGGGGTGTTCTTTAATGAGGCTTGGTTGGACCATTTTAATATGACAAAAGTTTTACACTTACCAAGGGTCCATTCGGATCACTACCCTTTGCTCGCTACTTGTGGCTCTATCACCGCTCGTAAGTCTTCCTTTCGGTTTCTTAATGTGTGGACGGATGACGGATCTTTTTATGATGTGGTTAAATCTGTGTGGGCTGAACCGGATGTGGGTCAAGGAATGGGGCTCCTGGCAACTAAATTGAAGAAGCTTGGATATAAGCTTACTGAGTGGAATCGTACTGTTTTTGGGAATATTTTTGATAACACACAGAAAGCGCTGGCGGAGGTCAATGTTAAAACGTTGAGGCATGATCAATTTGGGTCTCTTAATACCCATGCGGATCTTGATAGGGCTATTATGGATTATGAGAGATGCAACAATATTGAGACTCGATTTTTTAGGCAGAAGGCAGCAGTTAAGACGATTGAGGCGGGGGACGCCAATAGTAAGTACTTTCATGCTATTTGCAAGCAAAGGCGGAACCATAACTTTATCCATCGTATTAAGGCAGAGGCTGGTAATTGGATTGACAATCAAGACGAGATACGGATTTCTTCGAAGACCTTCTTTGAGAACCTTTTCACGGCTAGTCGGACGGGGATTGGTGCTCCTTTGAAGTCGTTTATCCTCCCTCAAATCTCTGAGGATCAAAATGCGAGCCTTATTGCGACCCCTACGAGTGAGGAAATTCACAATATTATTCTTTCCATTGATCCGGATAGTGCTGCGGGTCCTGATGGCTTTACCTATCACTTTTTCCGATCGTGTTGGGAAATCATTAAGCATGACATGACTAATGCGGTTTCTGACTTTTTCCTCGGTGGCCACCTTCCACGATATTTTTCCACGTCCTCGATTATTCTTCTTCCAAAGAAGGTGGGGGCTGATTGTTGGAAAGATTTCCATCCTATTAGCTTATGCACTGTCTTCTCCAAGATCATCACTAAGATAATCACTCAACGGTTGAATGCGTATCTCCCTATGCTGGTGGCGGACCACCAGTCGGGCTTTGTGCCAGGTCGTTCTATTACGGATAATATTCTTTTAGCTCAAGAACTATGTAAGGATGTGAATAAGAAGATCCGCAGCCCTAACATTTTGCTTAAGCTTGACATGGAGAAAGCTTATGATCGAATGGAATGGGGTTTCATTATGCAGATTTTGAGGATGTTTGGCTTTCAAGAGCTCTGTGTAGATCTCATCTTCCGGACTTTGGCGGATAATTGGTTCTATGTCCTTCTGAATGGCATTCCGTCACCCTCCTTTCATGCGACTCGTGGTGTCAAACAAGGTGACCCTCTTTCGCCCGCTCTTTTTGTTCTTGCAGCAGAGTATTTTGGGAGGCTTATTAATGATTTCATGAACGACAACCCGGGTATGCATTATCATTCGAAAGTACGGGGGATACATTACTTGGCTTTTGCGGATGATACGATTATTTTTACTCGATGCAATAAGAAAGGTCTTAAGCGACTTAAGGAGGTTTTTCAGCATTATGAAATTGTTTCGGGACAACGAATTAATGCGAGTAAGAGCACGTTCGTTGGTCATAAATTGCATGCCACTCAACTTCGTTGGATCCAGGATGCTTTGGGTTTTATGAGGGAGAATATGCCTTTTCGCTATCTTGGTGCTCCTCTTTTCGAGGACGGAATAGAATCGGCTACTATCAAGACATTATTGACAAGGTTCATCATCGGCTTTTCATTGGGGAAGTAATTTCTTCATCGTTTTGGAGGTAAACTTATATTCTTTGAGGCATGTGTTAACTTCTATTCCGATTTTTATCCTTCAAGTTTTGGTCCCTCCTAAAGAGGTTATTCATCGATTACATCGTCTTTTAATAAGTTTCTTTGGGATGGCGGACCCAACGGGAGCCATATTCATTGGACGTCGTGGGAAAGTGTCCGTAAGCCAACGGAGGAAGAAGGGGTTTAGGGGTGCGAAATCTTTTCGAAGTTATGGATTCCTTTGCGGTTAAGTTGTGGGTTCGTCTTCGGATGAGACAGGGGATTTGCGCCCGGACTATCTATAATACCTATATTGCGGATCAGTCGCCCCCGCAAGCTTCCTTCCCGAGAAACCGGACGCAGATGGTTAAGAAAGTTTGGCAATTGCGTGATATTGCTGAAAATGCTATCACGTGGAAGGTCAATGCCGGTAATATAGATTTCTAGAGAGATAAATGGGTGAACATTGATTTGGGCGATCCCCCGGACAACGAATTTAGGAAGGTGAAAGATTTCATTGTGAATGGGGGGTGGAATGTTCCTCTTTTACAAGAGCATCTTCCTCTACATATTGTGGATGAGATTTTATGCATACCATTTCGACTGACCAGAGGACTGACGATTTAATTGATTTGGATTTTAAATTCGGATGGGCATTTCAGTACTAAGTCGGCGTGGAATATGCTACGGGCTCAAAAACCGGCTCATCCTCTCTTCAAGTTAATTTGGAACAATATGTTACCTCTAAAGATTTCTTTCTTCTGCTGGAGACTAGTCAATAATGTTCTTCCTACAGATTCGAACATTCAAAGGCATGGTATTACTTTGGTTTCTAAGTGTTTTGCGTGCCGACAAAGGGGAAGATCTTCGTCATATTTTCATTGAGTGTCCTTTTGCCCGATCTATCTGGATCCACTTTATGAGTCACTTTGGCCTTCGTTTCACTCCTACCTACACGGGATTGTTCCTATGTTTAATTTACGGATCAACTCTTCGCCCACATATATAATATGCGCCTTCTTGTACCGATAATTGTGTGTTGGGGCATCCGGACGGAGAGGAATAAGTGTAGACATGAAGATTTTTGTCCGTCTGCATTGGTGTACCAACATTCTCATTGAGAGAATGATTAGACAGTAGCTTTCGAAAGGTCATTGACCGTAAACATATTGGGATTGATTGGGATGTTCCTTTTTCAAGCCTTTCAAGGTGAAAACTTCGCCCAAGCGCCGCTTGATACAATTACGGTGGATTCCTACCCATGTCGGTCGGTTGAAGCTCAATGTAGACGGTAGTGTCAGAAATGGAGTTGCTTATGGGGGTGGAATTATTCGGGATTCGCATGGAAACTTTGTCGTTGCGTTTCATGCTTGCTTCGGCCATGGGAATGTTCTTGATGCGAAGTGAAGGCGCTGCTCTTTGGTATTCGGTTGCGTCCATATGTTTTGCCTCTTGATATTGAGGCCGATTCCACATTTGTTTCTCGTGTGATATCCGGAAATCATAGTGGAGGTTGGCCCTCTGCATCTCGATTGGTCGATTTGGCATGTCTTCGTGAAATACCACACAATATCTCTCATGTGTTTCGGGAATGTAATAGAGTGGCGGATGACCACAGGCTATGGAAGGAGACGAAATGACGTTTAATCATCTTAACGACATGCCCGATCACATTCAATGATTATTAGTGATGATTTACATGGCCCTCCTCTTTATCGACATGTTTGAGACAACTAGGGAAGCACTCTTCACTTGTGAAAGAGGGGAGACGACTTTTCCACATCGACGTTGTCAAGTTTGGATGCGAATGGCTCCTCCATCCTGGAAGCACCCCTTCTATTCTAGTTGGGGTGCAGATCAGGTGTTTTCTATCCATCGTCTATTCACTACTTGCCACATAGTACACTATTTCACTGATTGTTATGCTTTTATGCTGCGGGCAGATTCGGGCACCTCTTCCGGGGACATGGCCGGCGTGGATTTCTGGAAGCACCCCTATCATGATGTTAGGGGTGCAATTCAGGTGTACATGTTCCTTTATTGGATTCTTTGCATAATGATTTATTTTTTATGGCTCTCTGACTTCTATGCTTTATCCGGCGTTTGCATTTTGAGGATTCATGTACGGCTAGCTTGGACCGGGCATTTTTATTTGAAGGGGACGCATATAAGCAGAATGTTGGAGGTCGACAGTAAGGGTTCAGTGCATAGGACCGGGATTGGCATTCAACTTGGAGGCACCCTATCATCCTCGTTAGGGGTGCAATCCAGTGTCCTTGTTCTTTTTTGGGTTATTATCTTCTTTAGCTATTTTTGGGATTATCATCTTTCTCTGTGCCAGGTGTAACCATGCGTTGGGTGAGTAGTACCAAGGACAAGGTGGAGTAGGAGTGGTACCGTTTTCGTGCTTCAGGCGCGTGTTCGGAGGCTTTGGCTCATACCTTGGTCGGATACACGGGCTATTTTTTTCCTTGGAATTGCTATGCGGATTCAACTGTGTTATCTCTTGTGCTTAAGCAAGGACAAGTATCGAGTGGAGGATAATTTTGGTGTGATTGACTGTAATATTTATGGTGCCGGGATTTTGGGGGTGCATAGAGCGAGTACTCTTCCCTATGTGCTGGTTTTTCCTACACTGGGTTTGCCACGCATAGGGTTTAAGGAGGCCATGCTATGCACTCTATCACATACTTGGGGCGGGCCGGGATGTGGCATTGACTTTGTAACACTTTATTTTTTTCCATTTTAATAAAATAAAGTTGTTTAAAAAAAAGTAGTTTGTAACGAGGGGTTGACAAGTAATAATGACAGTACGTAGTGTCGTTAATATGGTTTTTAATGAGAGGCAAATGAACTTGTAATGATGGAATTCACTATGTTTAATACAGATTTTTTAATGAGAGTATAAGACCTGTCATTAATATATTACATCAATAATGAAGGGGCTGCTTACCATCATTGTTTACTTTTATATAGAGAAGCAGTAATGAAGGGCAATGACAGTAAAATTCCCATCATTAAAAGTCTTTAATGACAAGAAATTGACAAATAATGACCGGATTTCCCCTAACTAATACCCTTTTTTTCTTGTAGTGAAACTTAATAAGGCACTTTATGGTTTGAAACAATCACCAAGAGCATGGTATGGAACATTATCCCAATTCTTGGTGGACAATGGTTTTACGAAAGGAACCATTGACAAGACTTTTTTCAGAATCAATGAAAGAGACATCACCCTGCTGGTACAGATTTATGTTGATGACATAAATTTTGGCTCTGAAAATGAATTGCTATTTGAGAAGTTTGCTAATCTGATGAAAAGTAAATTCCAAATGAGTATGATGGGAGAAATGAACTATTTCTTGGGATTACAAGTCAAACAAATGAAAGATGGAATCTTCATTCATCAAACCAATATACCAAGGAGATACTGAAGAAATTAGGTATGGAAAACAACACCAAAGTATCAACTCCGATGAGTACAAACATAAGATTGGATGAAGACAAAGAAGGCAAATATGTTGATCAAACTTTATACAGAAGGAGGCAGTCTGCTGTACCTTACTACCAGCAGACCTGATATATCCTTTGTTGTAGGTGTTTGTGCAAGATTTCAATCAAAACCAAAAGAAAGTCACCTAGCTGCAGTCAAAAGGATTCTCAAGTATCTAAAAGAGACTTTGGGAGTAAGGATATAGTATTCAAAAGATGGAAGCTTCAAGGTTATATCCTACTCAGATTCTGATTATGTAGGATGCAAGATTTATAGAAAAAGCACCACAAGAACTTGTCAATTGATGGGGAATAGACTAGTCTCCTGGTTCAGTAAGGAACATAATTCTATATCAACTTCCACTGCTGAGGCTGAATACATTGCTGCTGGAAGTTGTTGTGCACAAATACTTTGGTTAAGACAACAATTAAGGGATTATGGAATTGAAGAAAGAGAAATTCCTATAATGTGTGGCAACACAAGTGCAATTGCAATCACAGAAAATCCTGTTTTGCACTCAAGAACCAAGCATTTTGATGTGAGACATCATTTTATAAGAGATCATGTTGAAAAGAAAGATGTGGTGGTTCTTTACATCCCTACTGAAGATCAACTTGCTGACATTTTCACAAAACCATTGGATAGTGAAAGTGTTGGTCCCTTGGAAAGGCTAACACAAGTTTAGAGGGGGGGTGAATAAACTTGACACCAAAAACTAACCCTAAGCTGGAAAAGCCCCAGAGGCGAGTTTCTGAAACTCAAACCGATCTTCGATTCGCTTTTGTTCTGCCCCTTAACTTGTGCGGAGTTCAGTTAGCTCAACTGAATATAAGTCAATGCTGACTTATATTTAGTCTTGTTAACTGGCAGTGGATAAATATTAGCCTTTAATAACTAGTTAATCTAGTTTCGGTATGAAAACCACGTAAGTAAAGCTATAATGAAATAAGTGAATGCATAAAGTAAATGGACAAGAATTATAGAGGTTCCAGGTGGTGTAATCCTGTCAATCCTCTCTTCCCCTGTGATGCGGAGGAAAATTCCACTAGAACTTCTTTGAGATGGCCCGGTTACAAAAAGTTCAAAGTTGATAGTCCTTGACTAATCCCTAGCTTCACTATCTAAACACTTGTAGAACAGGTAGGATTGCTGCTCTTCAACTGTTTGAACCACTGGTCCTTAGAGGGTAGAATTGCCTCTTCACCAACTCACCACAAACACAGTCTTCCTGACTACACTCAACTGTCCTTCACACCTTCTTGGTGTTTCACAGTATAAACCTTTGATAAAATCAAAGTTGAGACTTTGAATCAATAACTATGATTCAACTGTGATTTGAGCTTTTCTTCTGGATGATTAATTTAAGCACGGCTCTGTATTTCTTCAAATGTTAGATCTTGAATATGCTTGAACACTTTGAAGAAATTCTCTTGTTCTTGCAATTAAGTACTTAGCAGGTATTCTTTTGGATTTGGCATTCCCCCTCAATTTGATCTTTCTAGATAGATTCCTTTTAATTTTCTTGCTTTATTATCATATATCTGCACTCTTTTTGATGTTGTAGAGGCAGTCTATTTATAGGGGTTCATTCAACTTTCATCCTGCTTGTAACGGCTATATTTTCTGACCGTTCTGCTGTGTCAGTACTTCATCCAATGAAACTGCTTTCTTTACAACGTTCGACTGTACGATCATTTTGTTGGATGGCTGACTTATAAAGCTGAGTTTCCATTTATCAGTTTCCTAACTGGCTTGGAGCATTAACTGATATTTTACTCTTCTTGAAATATCAGTACTCCAGTTTTCATCTGATTATCATTGACTTAATCAGAGTACACCATGATTCATTATCATCTAAGAATTCATTGTCCTTATGATTCTTAGGTCTTCATACAAGAACCATAAAGTCAGTTCAGGTCACCACAATCTTGCCTGAAGTCTATCTTTCTGATCTCGACTTGTAATCTTCATAATCGAGTTTGAACCTCGAGTTCTTCATTCTTCAATAACTGAGTCTGTGTCCTTCAGTTCTTCAGTCTTCTAGATAAGCCAACCGAGTCTGTTTCCCTCAGCGAACTTATCTTCTTCAATCTTCTGTTGGTGTGCTCTATTATCAGTTTATTGTAGAATATCAGCTAGATTAAATCTCAGTTTCTTCATTTCTCAGTTCCAGCCTAGAACTATTACAGTGCTTGTCTGATTTAACTTATACAATTATCAGACTCTAATAAATCCTATACATTGATATCTAGACTTCTTTTTGCTTTGCACTATAACAGTTAGTTATGACACTTCATCAATGGGGTTAAGAACAATTAATAAATAAGTGATGAATCATCATCAAAACATAAATTTTATATCCAACAGAAAGATTTGCTAAACTAAGGACTGAACTTGGAATTATAAAAGTTGACTGATACACCTATGATCAGCAATGTACTGGAATTCACCAAGGGGATTAGTCTTTGCTATGTTGGGTGAGCTCACTTAGCAGATTAGTCATTGGTATCAACAATTCCATGTGCTTATATATGTTTGGACAATTGAGCAAATGAAGTTGCCAAGTGGATTGGTCTTTGTCATGTTGGGTGAGCTCACTTGACAGATTAGTGATTGGTATTAAATTTCATCTTTTACTATTTGTTGGACAAAACAAGAGGAATTGAAGATCAACAGAGTAACTTTGTCAACAGACTACTGAGGCATCTTTGTCAGCAGGCTGTTGAGCCAAATCTACTGATGGCAAAAGCTACTGAAACGTATGTTACACAGTCAAACTTCAACAAAAGTCAAAAAGCAAAAGACCGGGATATTTATCCTATCTTTATAACCGCAGTTACACGATCGAACGGTTACAAATCTTTATGAATCAGTTATGGGACACGTGGCAAGATCTCATTAATTCCAAATTTAATCGTGGTTAATGCTACAGTACGTGTACTGTGCATTATCTGACAATTTCATCTACCTCTCTCTATATATACAGATGCACACACAGAGAAGATACTTACAACATTCAGATTGATATTTCTCTGAAAATACATCATGTGAACAAAGATTTGAAAGCTCTCTTTTCATCTTTCTCATTTCTAATGGCGGATAAATGTGATGTTCATATTGGATCAAGTCAAAGTGTGAGAGGATATGTTACTGACTATCACACTACTGAGTTAGCTATCAACATTGGTGGAAGAATCAGAAGGGTTGCTGGTTTGGAGAATGTTATTAATAGAAGATTGGAAAGAATTTCATACAACAATGTTTTCGAATTCTGGAAGAACATGGTCACTTCATGAAGGTAGAGAAGCCTTTACTACAACGGTTAATGGTAGAGAAATTGAAATCACTTCAGGTCTACTGAGAGAAGTACTTCATTTTGGACCTGGAAATGGTGCTCCTACCAATCCAGAAATAATGAACCTGCCAAGAATGAAGTTTGTTGATACAATAAAAACAAATGAAACCATACCATCATCTCTAAGCATTAATGTGAGGCACATTGGATTTGAGTACAATCTGCTGAGCAATATTGTTGCCAATAACATTCTGGGATTCAGTGGGAGTCTAGATACACTTTCTGGACCCAAGGTAGACCTATTGATCATCATCTGCAGAAGCATGAAGTTTGATTGGGCTGGATTTTTTATACATTATATGAAGAAGGTGTTTACTGAAGATAGAGATAGTATAAGGAAGTCCAAAACCAAACCCCTAGGTCTACTGATTCAGACCTTGCTGAATCATTTTCAAATACCTGATGTTGCACCTGAGAAACTAAATAAGTCCAGATACAAGAAGGAGATCAGCTATCTTATTCCTAGATTAGATGATGATGAGGATGAAGATGATGAAGCCACTAAGAGTGACAATGATGGGGATGATGATGCTGGTGGTGAGCAGGTTAAGCAAGTTGTTAAGTCTGCTGCACCTAAGAAAGTTGCTGAAAAGAGAAAGGCTCAGGTGAACTTCCGGCCATAAATGATTTCAGGTAAAGACCAGTTTCTATATGAATCTGGGTCAAAGTAGTATAAGACAGTGTCTTTGCTCTTTTTTTTTGAGTCCGCATCTGCTGAAATTAACTCTCGATTTGTGACCAAAATCATTCTGATTTGTAAACTTGGGTCAGTATTACTTTGATTCATGAGTCGAGGTCAAATCGTATTGTGTTACTCCTCTATTAATATAAGTATTACGCAAATATGTGTACAAGATCTATTTCGAACTTGATTAAATAAATAAGACTATGTTTTAGTCACTTAAAATCAACTAGATTGATGAAATCAGGTTATGTGTTGTGTGTATTTTATGATTAATGACTCAATACTTTTGTTTTGCCGATTTGATCTTTCTGAATCAGAAATAAGGCATCATACAAACAAGTTATTGAGGAAATCGGATCATATTTATGTTAAAACCCTGATTAATTATTCACCATCACTTTCATCACTTGCATGTCCCTATCGGTTTAAAGATTTGATGAAATCCTATGGATTTATGAATCAAATCCTGAGTATTGATCATATGAAATGATGTACTCTATGCTAATCCGCTATGATTCTGTATATAGCTGAAATGAAGCATATTTCGGGTTGCCTGTGCCTTCGGATTTGATGTGGTATGAACCTACTTCTATATTCATAACACTACCATACACTTTCTACCGCCACTCTGAGAATTTCCTACAATCTATATACTTTGATAAAATCATCTTCTGTGTAATACTTGTATATATATAGATATACATTGATGTATATAAATATCATAAATAAATAAATGTGTTGCTGTATTTTTAGATTTTCGAAATAAGTAAATTGAGTCAATAAAACTGTTGGTCTTTTCTATGCTGTGTATTGATGATAGTTTATTGTATCAATGCTGACTGCCTGCATCTGAAATGGTTTTCTATCTTAAACAAATCAACAGTCTTTTTGAATACATCAACTATACTTATTTTTCAACTCAATGGCAATCTTTTCCATAATCATTCATTGCACTTCAATTTCCGAAATTAAACAAGTAAATGTATCTACCATTTACTTGCCTATATATTCTCAGTGACACTAAACTGATCAAGCAACAAGCTGATCAAACATTTTTTATTTACAAAAAATTCCTTTGTATTTTCGAAAAATTGTTTACTTATTTGTATCTCAGTTCATCTTCTGAGATTGCAAATCTGAATTTCATCTTGAATCATCCTGTGTGATTAAAGGTTGAAATTGGGGTGTGGGGATACTCTCTGGATATCCAGCCTGAGCTTTGGGATTGCACCAAGGCTTGTTTCTTGCACCAATGCTCTATCTCACAACCTGAACCTTAGGGTTCGTATCAGTAAGTTCTCGTATTTGCTATTTGCTTTCAAGTTGCTAATTTCTTCTGTGTGTCTGAATTTTATAACTTGGTTAGAAAATGAAAAACGAAAGTTGTATCTGTTCTGTTGTATTATGTTTTTCAGAAAAAGAACTGTATTTGAATCATTGTGACTATGATACTTGCAGTTATGCCTAATGTCAATACTGTAGATGTTGAAATAGATGTTTGTTCTTGATAAACCATGAAACTAGTTTGTTTCCTAGCATTTGACATGTACCAGATGTACTCTTTCCTTCCACTTTGCACCCTGCATAGTCAGCATCTTTGTAACCAACTAGAGTAAAATCACCTTCTCTTGGATAAAATAATCCCAAGTCAAGTGTATCCTTGAGATATTATAACATCCTTTTAGTAGCAGCTAGGTGAATTTCTTTTGGATCTGATTGAAATCTTCCACATACTCCAATAGCAAATGATATATCTAGTCGGCTTGCAGTAAGATATAGCAATGAGCCTATCAAACCTCCATATTTGGTTTGATCCACACTTTGCCATTGATGTCCTTGTCCAAGTGTAGATATGCTGACATAGGAGTTGCAGCCTTTGCACATGACACCATTCCATATTTCATGATGAGATCTTTGATGTACTTGCTTTGGTTGATGAAAATTCCATTTTCCATTTGTTTAACTTGAAGGCCAAGAACGTAGTTGAGCTCTCCCATCATGCTCATTGGGAATTTGCTTCTCATTAAGTTCGCAAACTTTTCATATAGCCTGGAATTCTGACATCCACATATATTTGTACTGTTGGTCCCTTGAAAAGGCTTTGGTTGAGTTTAGAAGGGGGGTGAATAAACTTAACACTTGAAACTTTTTCAGGGTTATGACAGACTCAGTAGGGTCAATAGTCTACTGACTTAAGCAGTCTGCTGACTATTAAATATAGTGAATCTGTTGTAGCGGAATATACTTAAATTAAACCTTATACTTGTTGTTGAAAGATGATACTAAGTATTGGATACTTAGTAGTGAAATGTGTGAATTCAATATCTAGTTCAGTAGGTTGATATGGATAACATGCAATAAAATAGAAGTGCATAAAGTAAATGCAGTAAAGTAAAGTAAGGCAAATTTTATAATGGTTCTAGGTGGTGTAATCCTATCAGTCCACTCTTCTCCTGTGATGTTGGAGGAAATTCACAAGAGTCTTTTGAGGTTGCTGTTACAGAAGTCCCTATGTTGTTTTTCCTTGACCAATAACTATGGCTTCACAAACTGAATACAAAGAACGTGTAGGATTGCTACTACTAAGTACTCCACTGGTCATTGAAGGGTATGATTTCCTCTTCACCAGCTCCATCAAAATAACAACAGTTCTTGACACTCAAAATTACTTCACTGTCTCCAGGTTTCTTCTTGCAAAGAAGGGGTTGAATCAAGAAAGTGATTTTGCTTCAGCAAGCTTTTGATCAGGATGATAAAATCAGTAGCTTAAGATCTCAAAGTGTCGATACTAGATGATACTTGAATGCAATAACACTTGAAGAAAAGTTTGGATCTGTATGAATTCAAAGTTCAGCAGAGTGTAATGCTCTTGATTGCTAGTAAGTTCAGTGTTTTTTTTATTATAGGGGTCCTCAATTTATATGTGAAATCCTATGCTTGAATTTGAATTTCAAATCGGACCGTTATAGGATTTTATGATTACTCCCTGAAATTCCCTCTGCTCTACTCCTCTATCAGTATGTCAGTGTCCTTCTGACAAATAGACTGTCAACCAATGGTTTATTTCCATCCTGATTTGGCTCTAAAATCCTTACAACGTTCCTTCACTCTTCACCATTGATTAACTGACTAATCCAATGCTTGATATTCATCCTTATCCATTAATTTTCCAAAAATAATTCTTGAAACGGATTAAAATGATTTGTGTATACTCAGCAAATGTCTGGTTCATGAGTCTGTTGATGTATATATTTGGTCAGCTGACTTATGGTCTGCTGTGTTCTTGGTGAACACTCAGCTGACTGCTTCTCATCTAACTTTTTATTGTGAAGTTAGAGTACACCATTTTAAGTATAACTAAGCCCTAATCATCACATTTCCTTATATGGAACTTAGACTTTCAGTACAAGGAATATGTGATCAGTTTAGGCCATCTCAGACTTACCTAAATTCCGATCCCATATCCTTGGCTTTTAAACCTTCATTACTAAGTTTGAACCATTAGCCTTTGTTAGTGAGTTTGAGCCCTCAGCCTTCACTCTTCAGCAGGTCCTAGACACTCTACAGAACGTCTAACCTAGATAGGTCTACTGAACAAGTCAGCTGACCTCTTTACAATGCTTGTTTGATCAAACCTATACAAATATCAAACTCTTGTAAACCTATACATTAATTCTAGACATCTTTTTGCCTTTGCCCTATAACAGCTAGTCTGACACTCATCATTAAAACTGAAATATGTCCAACAATTTCTCCTTTTTTAGTGATGATGCCAATACCCTCCTTACAGCAAAGCAAAAAGATAAAAGCAATAAGAACAAAACAAACTTCATATATTTCATTAAGGTTCAAAACTTGCTCAAACATTATTACAACTAGATTCAACATAAGATAGAATATGTAAATAGAGTCTACTGATACTCCTTGCTCTTTCTTTTGTTGATACTCCTTGATTTCTTTGTGCATATCCACCATCCATTGATTTTCAACTCTAGAGAAATCAATCCAAGTGTGCAACATCTTCCACCACTTCCAAGATTCAGCATTGGTCATCTAGATATCTTGCCAGTTGAATGCTCTTCTCAGGTTCATCAGTTTGAATTCATCTAGAGAGTCTTTTGCTGACAGTCCCCATTGTCTTTGTACAGTAGACTGTCCTCTTCCGCCTCTTGATCCACCTCTTAAACCTCCTTTTGCAGTAGTTGTTCATCTCATAAATATGATCCTTACTTCCCATAGTTTTAGTCCGAGGAAAGAGTTTAAAGTCTCCAAAAAACATCATTTTATTGTAAGGTTTAATTCTTGAATTATAAGCATTTTTAAACACTTTCAGCATATCATCAATTAACTCAACTCTTCCTAGAGCAGGTGTTCTGTATGCAGCAATCTCAGCTTCAAATCTTCTTTGTTGATAAATCCTTGCTGCTTCTTTTGCTTCTGATGTCCTACCTTATTCCCCCTTATTGACATCATCAATAAAAAAGTTCAATAGGCTTAGTACTCATTCTTGAGTTGATACTAGATTATTCAATTGGCCTTGCATAGTCTATGTTCTAGTGTCCACTGAAGTAGTCTAGCCTTGTAGTGTCAGCTCCAGCAGATTCATCCTCTCTAGAAACTTAGGATAATTTGTAGCATATGATGAATGCTCAGTGAATTTATCAACCTTCTTGTGTAAGTTGGAGATATCCTTACCAAGCTTATTATATATTTTTGCAGAGTCCATGTTTGCTTGAGTGATTTCAAGATGCATATCACTGCATCTAAACTTTAAAGCAGTAATACTTGATACAAATGCCTCGGTGGTTCTTCCTCTACTTTCCAACAAATTAACAAGATCTTCAAATCTTAGTTCACTGGCCCTCAACTGGTTGATGTCTTATCTAATAGCCCTTAATTCTGCCAAGATATGACCTCGTATAGTAGCAACAATACAAGCCATAATTTCAGCAATCCTCTCCATGTCATCTTCAAATCTTGGATGTCTTATAACTATTGCAGGATTCTGGTCCCATTAATAAGGTTCAGGGTTTCCTTCATCCAGTCCAAGATGATCAATATCACATTGATCATCATTAATAGGATCTTCTTCAGGTGCTGTATCAACAAACTCTTCTTCACTATCACCATAGTCAAGAATTTGCTTTACTGATTGTGCATCAACAACTTTTTCTACGTTATCAGTAGGGGCATCATCCTCGGCAGGTTCCATGCTTTTAACATGAGATTCCTCAAATCCCAAAACTAGTTCCAACCTTTGTCCAATCACTGTCCGATCCTCAGTAGATTGAACCACCAGTTCCGAACTTTGTTCAGTTGCTGTCTGATTTCAAGCAGACTGAACCACCTCTTCAACTATTTCTTGGATCTCCATTGGTGTGACTGATGTATATTTGATAACTCTATGTTGCTTTTCATGTGTTATCATGGGAGTTACAAAATTAGGCTCAATATTTGTGTTTGGAATTACAAATACTGGAATGGGTTGTTTAGCAGGTGCAACTGCACCCAAGTGACCAATTTGGCCTTTAGCAATGGTAGGAAATTTTGCTAAACATTCTTCCAAAACTGCTCTCTGATCGGGAAAGATATTTAGATCCCTAACAGCGTTTGCCAAAGTTCCCTCAGTGTTGATTCTGTCTTGGAATTGAACAGATTCTTCAGATACAACATTTATCTGTTCATTTCTTGTTGCTTCAGCAGAATCTTCTAAGGAAGCACCTCATAGAATTGTTGTTGTGTCTAACTTAGCTTCTAGTTCAACAGCAAAAGTATCCAATAATTCTTCTTCATTTTCTGGAGCATATTGTGGTGCCTCAGTTGTCTACACTTCTTCTTCAATAACATCAGCAGCCTGCTGTCTTTCAGTAGATTGTCTTTGTTCTTCAGCAGGTTGCTCCTGATCTTTCTCACCAGATCCTTCTTGAACGGATTTTGTTGTTCTCTCTTTAACAACACCACTTGTTTCTCCGGGATGCATTGGATGATCATCATCAGAATCTGATATTGTTGGGAATATCACGGTGGTGGATTAGGCGTTTATACGGTGGATATTTGGTTGGAAAATTTGTTCTTTAGATTCAAGTGATGGTGGCTGTGATGAACACATGGCGGTGTTCAGCTGGTGGACACAATACGTGATGAAGAGAGGACGGGGTCAAAACATTGGCAGAGTTTATCTGCTTATATTGAATGGTGTATCCCTTTTTATATTATATGATGACTCTATTTATAGGCAAAACGCTAATAACGATTAGGCTAATCAGTGACAAGACATAATTAAGTACAGTCAAGAAGATAAACAATGATAGAGAGTAGGCCTAAAAGGACTGCTGCTCGCTCTGGCCTCTTCCTGTTTGTCCGGCCTTGTCTTTGCTGATGCTAAGTGTAGAGCATGCTCGCCTTTGTATAAAGGGCTTGATCCGGCAAATCGATGTGGCGGGCTGATAGCGACATGTTTGGCTACCAGCTTGAGCTTCATCAGGATTGTGCGGATATGGTGACCTGATCTGCTAAATATCAATTAGGCTGGTGGCGATGGAGGTCAGGGGCTGAGATGTGACCGCACGTATGGGTCAGTTGCTGGTCGGACAGACCCCATCCAGGTTCGGTGTATCAATGGCCCCTTTATCCGTGGCTAAACTGCTCGTCGGGGTTTAGGTAGGGAGTAAAGTCATGAGAACAATTACAAACCATGTCCCAGCAAACTCCATTAGAGGTGGTGCCGATTATGGTAGTATCGGGCTTGGTGCGGCCACTATGATGTTATCGTTGTGCCATGGGGTGCTGTGCACTTGAGGCAGACAGACTTTGGACCGCTTTTACGCATGGAGGGTTTCGTGGCTACTTTTATGTCTTGGAACGACTCATTGCACAATACTGCGTGATAAAGTGGAGAAGCAAGGAACACTAGGATGTATGACGGGCAAGTTTGGGACCGCGCTATGAACGGCGGGTTTTGGTGATTTTTATGTCACAATATGACTCATCACATGACGTTGTTCTATGAAGCAGAAAATCGTCGATGTTGTGCTATGAAGCGGACAGACTTGTGTGGTACGCTATTCAGTGAGACAGCTTATGTCTTCGCGCTATTAAGCGGACGAGCTTGAACTGCGATCGTATGCAGAGCGGTTGAGCCAACTTGTCACTGTATGAGGCATGACCTCGGTTCCGTAACTGCTGTGACGGTTGACATGACTAGCCATGGTTTTTCATTTGTAGGAGAATTTTGGTAATAGTGAGGCAGTTATGTTTTGAATATGAGTTTCGAATTTGCTGATGTGATGATTTGCTTCCTGATTTGCCTAAAAAAAGGGAAAAATCCCATACCGAAAAGACTTTTCTCCTCCCTATCTTTATAGTGAAAAACTCTTTGTGGCCTTTGAAGAATCCGGCATTTGAGTAGCATGTAACGGTGGAAGTTAAGCATTTTCGGTTGTTCCTTCAGGTTTTCCGATCAATCTTCATCTCATTTCCAAAAAATTGTCAACTTTCCAGATAAAAATGTTCGATCTTTCATCTATATTTTCTTTTCTGTGCCTTCAATTGTTTTTACTAGATAGTTTTGCCCAAACTATGCATCAAATGCTTGTTAAGTGATTTTGAGTAGATTTTACTTCCATTTTTCCTGTATGACGCTCCGTGTTTACCCCTATCCACGTGACACTCCAAATCGTTGTATCCTCTATATGAGTTTGGTCTCTGCTAAACTTTGCCGAAGCTGACCCATTTTCCTATTCCTTAGGGCTTAGTTTGGCTTTCCCTAGAATTTAACTGATTAGTTCTAAGATTCGATTGTCACGGTTTTGGTGAGAAAAACGGAGGGTGAGGTGTCATGATGAGCATACACGCTCTTCTTGGCCTGACTCCAAAGTCTAGGTGACTGACAATCCGCCTCGCCCTTGTGTTTTTCAGGATGTCATCAGAGCGCATTCATAGTGATGATGAGAATCAGGAAGCTATGGAGTATGGGCCCGTTGAGGTCAACCAGGGTGAACAGACCCTAGTGGAGTACGCCACATAGCTCGAGGTCGAGATGGCTGATAAAAAAGCCTCAGGCATTTTAGAGCAAGGCCCAGAGGGGCAGATGGAGACCTTAATACAAGAAAATGCGGCTCGGTGCAGGAAGCGAAAAGATTACAAGGAAAAGAATCTGCGCCCCTCTAAACAAAAGATTTCCAATTAGGAAATCGGCAAAGAGTGGAGGAAATTTTATCTGGCCGATGACAATACCGAAGCCCTGGCCACTTATGACGTCTCTCCAGACTATTGGTTCGCTCCCAGTGAGGGGAGCAGAACTATGCAGAGGTTTTGCCGTAGATCTCCGAGGGATTACGTTTTCCTCCATTTTGACCATTTCATGGCTGGATTCTGCCCACCTTTTCATCCTTTTCATGAAAGTTACGAACACTCTTCCCAGCGATCTTTCTCTGGGGCTGGCTCGAGTTTTCGTAGGCTTCATCATTGCATGTCGATTGTCTGGTGGTGAGCCAGTTTGCCCATTTTCAATTATTTCTACACTCTTTCAAGGTTTAATAAGGGACAACAGGGTCTACGGAGTCACGAATGCCAGTTGTTTTTTGATCTCCCAGATAAGGTCTCTGGCTAGAATACCCGGTGTATGATTGTGGAGTCGCGAGTTGGGTGGCCGCTCTTGAACGTCCGCATAGGGATCTCTAACACTGAGGAGATTAAGACCTACCAAGAGCAAGATGGGGACAAGAAAATTATTCAGTGGATACAAGAAACCAAAGGGTACGAGGAAAGTACTCTTCGTCAGAAATGGACATTCAACTTGCGAGCCTTATTAGATGTTGCTGAGATATTTAGCCGGGCTGCGGGGATCCCAGGGTCCGCAGTTGAGGTGCCCTTGATTAGAGTAGAGCCCCTACCCTGTGACCCCGACTGGTACGCTGAATGCCATCAGGGAGTGTGCTTTCCTTCTCTCTGTATTGTATGCTATGGCGATCCCAAAAAATGTGAAGAGCTGGGTAACAGATTTTATGGAATATTATTTGATTTTTCCCAAAGACGCTCTTACTAATGCCATTTTTGTTCAAAGATATGCCGAACGTTAGCCGTATCCACAAGAAAGTTACTGACAAGCAAATCGTTGGTGAAGTTGAGAGAGTGAGTCAACTCATGGCTTTGGGGGTGATGGAGATGCCCAAGATTCCAATAGTAACTCCGGAAGTGATTGCGCCCTTGGATCCTAAGAGCAAAAGGAATTCCATGGCCACTTCTGGTAGCGTCGCCCAACAACTTACGGGCACAAAGAGGAAAGACACCTGGTGACTGATAGCGGCCTGAAGGTGTCGATCCGAAAAGATCCAAAGTCCCTTTCCAGTAGAGAGATTGGCCTATTGTAAAGAGTAGAGTGGGGGCTGAAGTGGCTGAGAGAATATGGTGGTTAAAGATGGTACTGAGGCATTTACAACTATTGTAAATTTCCAGGAGATTGAAGTAACATTAGAGCTGCTGAGAGAGGTCTTTGGATTTAGTCCAGGGAATGGAGCCCCTACAAATCAAGAATCTATGGGATTAGCAAGGCTAGCTTTTGTGGAGTCAATCAGAACTAATCCAGATGCACAAATAGCCTTGAATATAAATGTAAAGAACATTTCTTTTGAGTATAATCTGCTGAGCAAACCTATTGCCAAGAATATTTTGGGATTTATTAGAAGTCTTGATACATTATCCGGACCCAAAATAGACTTGATAATAATCATTTCAAGAAGCATAAAATTTGAGTGGGCTGGCTTCTTTGTTCAATACATGAAGAAGATTATGACAAATGAAAGGGAAACCATAAGAAATTGAGTGAAAAGAAACATGCTGGATATATGGGTTCAGGTTTCTTCATCAAGACAAAACATTTGGGGTTAATTGTTCAGGCCCTGCTGAATCTTTTGAAGATTGCTAATGCTGGTCCATCAAGGACAGGTACAAGCAAGAGATTACCACTCCAATTCCGGGCCTAGATGATGATGAAGAGGTTCAAGAAGTAGAAAGTGATGATGAGCAGGAATAGAGAACTAAAGCTAAAGATGATGTACAACCTGCTGCCCCAAAGAAAACAGTAGAAAAGAGAAAGACTACTGATACTAGAAAGATAATAGAGATGTTAAAGCCTAAAAGGACAAGGCAATCATTAGACACTGCCAAGTCTATTGAGGATCAAACTGCTATTGAGCCTACTGAATCTGTTAAGAAAACTGCTGCACACTTTCTTGAAGAACAGATCAGGGAGGCAACCAGGAAAAGGAAAATTGCTAGCAAGGAGAAATTAGAGGAATCACTCTTTGAATCCCAAGAACAACCTGCTAAGAGAAGAAAGCAAGTTGTAAGGAAGAAAGGACATGGAAAAGGCAAAGAACTGAGAGTTCTGGAAGAACAAAGAGAAGTTGAAACAGGCGAAGAAGTTGAACATGTAGTTGAAGAGCGTACTGTGGAGGCTACTGAATTTGTGAAAGACCCTACTGTTGGGAGGATTTTGCATCATAAAAACAAAAGAAAATTTATAAACCTATACTTAACATGCAAACTAACTCCTAACCGACCAAATATCGGGTAGTTGATAGCATAGTAGGGTAAGTACAGGGTCGATCCACAGGGAAAAGGGATGTTGAATCTAGTTTCACTAATCTCCTAAATTGTTACTCTTAAACGAAATAAACGAAAGAAAGAGACATAAAAAAACAAGGAACAAATCAAATAAATCTAACCAAGAAAACAAAATAAAACAATCTAAACTAAAGACATGGGATCAAACAACCAATATACAAACCTATGTGATCTCAATCCAAGTTAATCTCATGATTCTAATTCGATTTGTGGTTTCACCTTTTCACGAGACATAAACCCCTAATTCCTTAGTGAATTTATTCTCAAGCTATGGATTCCTAATTCCTTAGTAAATCCAATTCATCAATCTCTACTCTCTCGTAAGTTGAAACTGATTTTCAATACAAAACTCGGTGTAGATTCAGGTTAACTCTCATATTTTAGAATCTAACAACCTAGATAATTAATCGATTAATTTGTCATCATTAATGATTAAAAATCCTATCTTTCTATGGTGATCTAACGTTACTCAACTTCCGTATTGTAAACATCTATCGTGAACTAATTTCTCAATTTATTCACATAGCCATACAAACCACATAGAAAAATACAAAAAGAACCAAGATCATGAATAAAAACTGGAATTAAATAAATCAAGAAGAACTCACATAGTCTCATACATTGAAGGATCCAAGAACGGAAAAGAAAACATCTAATCTACTCCTAATCTAACCTCGGTTCACCCGAGCACAAGGCTCGGGTGACCGGCCTTCAAGTCTCCAAGATACGGCTGCTCTCTTGTGTTTGATGTGTATGAAATTCGGAATGAATTAGGGTTTGGGGCTGCTGTGCTTTAAATAGAAAACTGAGGCGGTTGCTACAGTAACCTAAGTCGGTTTCAGCAAAAACGGCGGCGGACGCCCGTCTGAATATGTGGACGCCCGTCCACTTTCTCGAACGGGGTTGGGCGCTCGTTTGACACGGCGTCTGAACTCTCTGTATGTGAATTACGATTACGGGACGACGTTCAAATGACCAGACGCCCGTCCATATTGGCCATTTGCATGGGCGCTTCGTCGCATTTTGGACTTCGATTTCTTGATCATTATCCTTTCTTTCCTCCATCTTTATCCTCTTATCAACACTTCAAATTCGACTTTAGCCTCTTCCAAATCTCTTCCAAAGTTAAAGATATGTATCTACACACATCGAAAAACATACCAAAACGTAACACAATTCCAAAACAACATAAAATCACCAAATAAGCATATAAATCGATACATTTTCATATTTAACTATTAAAAACCTCATTTACTCAATATTTACATATATAGCTCAAAATCTATGAAAATCATACGTATGTAGGGGAAATTGATATAGAAAATATATGTATAAATACTACAATTTAGCCCTTAACAACACCCCCACACTTATCTTTTTGCTCGTCCTCGAGCAAAACAGAACAAAATCAAGCTCGAGAGAAATAAACATCTATACAAATATAAAGTATATTCAATAACTTAGAAGTTCACCCGTGTAGTGTGTGCATAGCCATAATAAACTTCCACTAAGTTCCACAATTTGAAAGTTATTCAAACCAAAACTAACCAGGTTTCCCATTTAAGTTAGAAATATTCAAAAATCATAACATGCACTTTACAAAACATACATATCCCAGAAAGAAATAGTAGAGAATATCTAAATCATTTCTGACAAACTCAGAGGATAATCCCTACAACATATCCTTCAGTTTATACTGGGGATAAGGTCGACGATAACTAAGTCGTTACTTATTCATAATAATATATTTCAATATTTTCACTTTTTTTCACACTTTTCTAACACACATCAGAATAAGCTTTTGCCCTCATAGCAGAATAGGACATTTCAAGATAATCCCCTACCTTACTCCAATCATAAGGCAGCTATAAACTGACTCTCGTGATCTTTTGGTCATCATAGTGGAATAGGACATACGTGGTATACCCTACCTCACCCAAATCATAAACCGACTTCCGACACACACAATTACAATTATGTTTACTTAGAGATTTTTGGTGGCAAAGTGAAAAGATTATTTTCTAGTAGCATAGACCAATTGAGCATAACACCTCAAGTAAACAATTTATTACTATTGCAAAGACTTAATCACGTTTCACTTATCACATTCAAACTTACTGGATATTCACAAGTATGTCATACTTTAACTCTAAATACAAACTACTAAACTTTTCAAGAATTGTACATAAGCAAAGAAACATGCTATAATCATCAAAAATCTCCAACTAAAATGGGGTAGGCTTTCAACATTTAGCTCATCATTTACTATGGCATGTGAAAAAGAGTGTCGGGTGAAACAACTAAAATTACTAAATATGCAAAATACAGCATCAATGATTATAAACATCGAACAAAGACATGCAATGCTCACTCGGGACAAAACAAAAATTTTAAAATTAAGCACTTTTCATAGAAATATAATAGAATTTGAGCAAACGACTCATAGATACATATAAACCATCCTCTCCCCCACACTTAGATTGCAACTTGTCCTCAAGTTGTGCAGAATAATAAATTAGAGAACTTAGCTGATTGGATGCTGGCAATTCTGGAGGAACCAACAAGAACCAGGATTGCTTGCATAGCTCGATGAAGCGTGGAGCATCACAGGACAACTGAATACATCGTGAAAGTGCACAATAGCTAGGAAGAAAGTATCCTGCAGACTTGATTAGTGCAAAAAGAGTCTACGGGGAAAAAGAAAAGATTACATATATAAAGCACATGAAGAAAAGGATCATAGAGATTTTTCAACTTAAGCTCAACTAAAGATTGAATACTATACATGAAATACTACAAAGTCGTAGGCTAGGTGCAACTATATGAAAATATACTACAATGCAATCTACATGATATGCAATCCTAAAAATAAAATAGAAACGAGGTAGTATTACGGAAACCGACAGTTAACTACGCTCAAGAAAAATAATAGAAAAACAATGCAACTAGATGACATGCAACTAAATGATATGCATCTAAGTGATATGCAAAAATAACAGAAAATAAAAGAAAGAAAACTAGCCCACTAAGTTGCAACACGACATGTATAAAATAAACGTCTACCAAATAATGACAGGTTACGATAAACGACAGTTATGTCCATTACATGCAGTGTAGACGCGCCTTAAGACTCGTTGAAAGTGATAGCATTATGGGAAACCAACAGTTAGCTATACTAAACATACATAACTCATATGGAAAAGGACGTAGCATACGGAAAACCGACAATAGCTACCCATATGAGTTACATAAACAACAAGGAAGCACATAAGTCTCAAAGCTTAAAAGATTCATCACAGCGGTATGTAGCATACGGGAACCGACATTAGCTACTAATTAACTATCAGAACAGTTATAGCTTACGAGAACCGACAGTCACTATAACATGCCTAGATGAATCATATATAAGGAATTGATCAATTATCTAACATGGATTCATAGATGGAAAAATAAAATCACATAAGTTCAGGACATCTATGTAAAAATCAAGTAGCCATAGAAGCTCTAATGAAAACAATCCAAATTAAATAAAGCATTGAAAACTAGATCAAGAAAAATTAGAACCTGGAATGCATCTCTTCAGACCGGACGGTCGTCCAATTAGTCAGACGGGCGTTCACCTGGAAGTTTTAGCCCCGGACGAACGTTCAGCGTTTCAGACGTTCGTTCGCCTTGAAAACCGACCGGACGGGCGTTTAGAATTACAGACGCCCGTCTGATTCTTCAAATCAGAGCAGGATTGAAAATTCCGGAACGGACGAACGTCCCATAATTCCAAACGCTCGTTTACCTGCAGCTAAAGAACTGGACGGGCGTTCACTAACTTGAACGCTCGTCCATACAACGAATTTGCAACAGAAACGCAGGAAAGACACAGAAACCCTAAATCTTATAAACACAACATAGAGCACAGACAACAGCCACAGATAAATTTTAGCACAGGGGTTAGACTAGGTAACAACTAAACATAAACTTCACGTAAAACAGATTGAGTAAAAAAACTTTTGCACATTCTTAACCCAATGGTCATCGAAACACGGCAAAATAAAAAAACCTCAATTTATTCAACGCTACTTTTATTGAAAAACAAAAACAAAAAACACGTAACAAAATAGAAAAATTAATTCAATTAGATTCAACAAAACACCGATTCCCCGGCAACGGCGCCACTTTTGTTGGGAGGATTTTGCATCATAAAAACAAAAGAAAATTTATAAACCTATACTTAACATGCAAACTAACTCCTAACCGACCAAATATCGGGTAGTTGATAGCATATAGTAGGGTAAAAATGTGGTCGATCCACGAGGAAAAGGGATGTTGAATCTAGTTTCACTAATCTCCTAAATTGTTACTCTTAAACGAAATAAACGAAAGAAAGAGACATAAAAAAACAAGGAACAAATCAAATAAATCTAACCTAGAAAACAAAATAAAACAATCTAAACTAAAGACATGGGATCAAACAACCAATATACAAACCTATGTGATCTCAATCCTAGTTAATCTCATGATTCTAATTCGATTTGTGGTTTCACCTTTTCACGAGACATAAACCCCTAATTCCTTAGTGAATTTATTCTCAAGCTACGGATTCCTAATTCCTTATTAAATCCAATTCATCAATCTCTACTCTCTCGTAAGTTGAAACTGATTTTCAATACAAAACTCGGTGTAGATTCAGGTTAACTCTCATATTTTAGAATCTAACAACCTAGATAATTAATCGATTAATTTGTCATCATTAATGATTAAAAATCCTATCTTTCTATGGTGATCTAACGTTACTCAACTTCCGTATTGTAAACATCTATCGTGAACTAATTTCTCAATTTATTCACATAGCCATACAAACCGCATAGAAAAATACAAAAAGAACCAAGATCATGAATAAAAACTGGAATTAAATAAATCAAGAAGAACTCATATAGTCTCATACATTGAAGGATCCAAGAACGGAAAAGAAAACATCTAATCTACTCCTAATCTAACCTCGGTTCACCCGAGCACAAGGCTCGGGTGACCGGCCTTCAAGTCTCCAAGATGCGGCTGCTCTCTTGTGTTTGATGTGTATGAAATTCGGAATGAATTAGGGTTTGGGGCTGCTGTGCTTTAAATAGAAAACTGAGGCGGTTGCTACAGTAACCTAAGTCGGTTTCAGCAAAAACGGCGGCGGACGCCCGTCTGAATATGTGGACGCCCGTCCACTTTCTCGAACGGGGGTTGGACGCTCGTTTGGACAGCGTCTGAACTCTCTATATGTGAATTACGATTCTGGACGCACGTTCAAATGACCAGACGCCCGTCCATATTGGACGCTGCATGGACGCTCGTCTAGATTTGATGGACTTCGATTTCTTGATCATTATCCTTTCTTTCCTCCATCTTTATCCTCTTATCAACACTTCAAATTCGACTTTAGCCTCTTCCAAATCTCTTCCAAAGTTAAAGATATGTATCTACACACATCGAAAAACATACCAAAACGTAACACAATTCCAAAACAACATAAAATCACCAAATAAGCATATAAATCGATACGTTTTCATATTTAACTATTAAAAACCTCATTTACTCAATATTTACATATATAGCTCAAAATTTATGAAAATCATACGTATGTAGGGGAAATTGATATAGAAAATATATGTATAAATACTACAATTTAGCCCTTAACACCTACTGAGACAGCCACAACTCAGGGGGAAGGACAGACAGTTTAAATCCTCACTAAGGAGCATGTAAGTCAGGGGGAAGGAAGTGTGGAACAATTAGAGGTAGTACACACAAATTTACCTACCGGAGTGTCTACTGATCTCATTGTATCTGCTGAAGATATACTGAGTCATCTTGTTGAGACTTTTGCAAGTAACAAGTTGAACAACCTGCTCCACCTACTCCAAGGAAACCATCCATGCCTTATGAAATGAAGGTGAAGAAATCTAAGAAACCAAAAGAAGATCCTAATCTTAGAAGATTTCAAAATACTTTGCATGGAAGTTTTGTTTTTACAAGAGACAAAAGCCATCAAGAGAACCAATGAGTGGTTTTGAAGAATGGGCTTTTGAAAGTCTTAGGGTGGAAAGTTTCCTAGGACTGATTGATACATCACTCCTAGAGATGAGGCTGCTGAAGATCATAGAAAATGAAAAGCAGAAAGGAAATATAATGTTTAAGGATCCCAAATTTACCCCAGATAGTGATGATTCATCATCATCGTCAGACTCAGATGATGATCATCCTATGCATCCTGGTGAATCCAGTGGTGTTACAGAGGAAAGATCTACTGAAGAGGCTGGACATGATCTACTAAGAAGACAGCAGAGCAACCTGTTGAGGATGGCAAGTCTGCTGACGGCCAGCAGACTAATAATCTGGATCAAGAATTGTTTGTTGCTTTTACTGAAGATTTGGAGGAATAAATAGCGGCAGCAACACTTCTTGAAGATGCTATGTCAAAAGCTACTGCTGAAGCTATGATGATTGAACTGACTGAAGTCATTTCTGAGGAATCAGTTCAATACCAGGATAGTATTGACACTGAAGAAATATTAGCACAGGCTGCTGAGGAGCTAAGAGAGATTGCTGAAGTACATGGTGTGTGATAGGAAAACATGGCTGATTTTCCTAAAAATGTTGAAGATATGGATGTTCAGTCTAATGAGGTACAGACAACAACTAAACATAGGTCAGAACTGGAGGTCCAATGTACTGAGGATCAAAAAGTATTAGGGCAAAGGTTGGATATTTTGATGGGATTGGAGGTGGAGAATGCTGAAGAAAGGGTTACTGATGGCAAAACTGGGCAAGAAGCTGCTGATGAACAACCTGAGGAGCAACTTCTTGACTATGATTATACTGATGAAGATTTTTACTTGCCTGAAGAAGAAGAAGAGCCTTAACAAGAATAATCACCTGTAATTGAGGAGGTACCTGTTTTAAATATGTTTGAAGAAGGTCCTGAACCCTATGAACAGGACATGACAAGAGCAATTATGGTAAGGGTACCTTGGACAGATGATAATGTTGAAGGATCTGCTGAAAATTTTGCTTGAGGTATGGCTGCTGCAATACCAGTATACATTTTGGAGGAGTTAAGAGCTGTAGGAGATGACATTACACAGCTAAGAACTCAATTAACTAGGAGTGAACAAAGATTTGAAGATTTAGTGATTTTAGTGAAAAATAGAGGAAGGACTACTGAGACAGTAGCATCCAACATCACTCATCTACAGTTTACCACTAATGATTTGCTCAAACAAGTTGCCTATGTCAAGAAAGATGTTGTAAAAAGAGACAAAAACATGGTTGAGCAGATTGCTTCTCTGCATAAAAAGGTTGATAAGTTGGATGAGAAACCTAACCCTGCTGAGGCAACTAACCCTGCTGCACTTGATCCTAAACTCACTGAGAGGATAAACCTGCTGGAACAAACTATGGAAGGCCGGATTACTGCAGTTGACACAAGAACAGAAATTATGGAAGGACAACTGAACAATTTGGTCAAAACACAGGAGAGTGTCCTGGGCCTACTGAACCGTTTTATTGATGATGTCAATAAGGGGGTGTTAGGAACATTTTATTATGTTTTGATGATGGCCATACTAGCTATTATAGCAAGCCTGAAATAAGTTAGAATTCTCTGTATAAGTCTTTACTTAGAGTCTGACATGTTGTATAAGTTGAGTCAGACAAACATTGTACTAGTTGGTAGGACAGAAAAGTAAAAACAGATTGTCGGCAGAGTGAAGCCAGCCAAGTACCAGCAAAGAAGCAATGAAGACATTATGGTCTGACTTATAACCAAGGAAGTCTGTGATGACATTGGATAAGTCTAAGTTATGTTTTAAGTAATGAAACTTAATGTTTAATTGTAGTGTACACCGATCTCACCCAAATCAAGGATCAGTGAAGTACAAGGATTCTCCTTTAACTAAAAAGAATGAAGGAAACAGTGAATCGGCAAAGTAAACTGACTTTCGGCTAAGTGAAGACAAAGCAGTGAAGGAAGATCTAAGCGGCAAAGTCAGATGGATCACTTAACCGTTCAAAGAACGGCTGAGTTTACCTTACTTAGTCAGATTTTTGAAATATGAAGAAGATACATAAGATCAAGTATTAAATGCACAATCAATAGAGGATCAATCAAGGACAGATTTTCTGATAAACGTTTGAAGAAAAATTCGATCACTAAAATCAAGGAGAATATAATTAAGGGGGAATCAAGAATAAAATCAAGGATTATTCCCCTCATTAATATAGCCAACGGACGGAAATTCAAATCAAGGATAATCAAGGCTATAAATAGAAGGCATTGATAGAAAAAATAAAAGGGAGAGAAAGAACGAAAAATCTGAGCAAAAACTCTGTCAAAGTAAAAAGCCTTCTATCTGTGCTAAAAAGAAATATCTAGTGATCAACTCAAAACTGAGAGCTACAATTCAAACATCAAAGCATTGAGATTGATCAACAAGTTTGTGAATTCAATTCACATCAACCAAGCAACTGAATTAGAGCCATCTGAGAAGGAGTTGTGTTTGTGGTGAGCAGTGAGAGAGACTGAGTCACTGAAGCTGTTGCAGTCAAGGAGTGATAGTCTTGTAGTTTGTGAAGCTTGTGAAGTCAAGGACAATCGTACTACTGTATCTATGAAAACAATAGTGAATTCCTCCAATCATCACAGGAGAAGAGTGGATTACGGGATTACACCACCGTGAACCTTTATAAGCCTTGTGTCAATTTACTTTCAGCAATTTACTTTACTACATTCATTTAATTACTTATATTATATCCTATATCTGTGATTGCCCAAACTACTTTGAAACAACTTAGTGAGAAGAGACTTATCCGCTGCCCAAAAGCTTTTAAATATAAGAAAAGTTTTTGAAACTCCACTATAGTCATTCACCCCCCTATGACTATAGTTTTACCCTTCTCTGGGACCAGCAATTGGTATCAGAGTAGTGTTCCTAGTATCAGAACCTGTTCGGATCTAATTTCTGGTAACAAGGCGATCACATATTTTCAAAGTAGTTTTCAAATCTGTGCCTTCTATATATTCACATATATTTATAATTTGCACTAATGGACTCGTCAAACTTTATGTCAAAAGTACCTGTTTTCAATGTAAATAATTTTGATGAATATAAAATAAGAATGTTGTCCCATCTTGCAGCAACTCATGAGAAGATGCTGGATGTAATTAATGATGGCCCAATCATGATCACGACTGTGGTAGCCACATGAGTAGATCAAGGAAAATAAGTGGACAAACCCAAGAAGGATTGGACCAAGGATGACAGGAGAAGAGCAAATCTAGACGTTGTTGCAAAAGATATGATTTTGAAGACCATAGATAGCAACATGTTCATGAGAATCAAATATTGCAAAACAACAAAAGAGATGTGGGACAAACTGGCACTGATAAATGAAGGATCTGAAGTAGTTAAAGAAAACAAATTATCTATTGCAAAACAGAAATTTGAGATCTTCAAAATGATGGCTGGTGAATCCATTGATCAAATAGACAACAGATTCTCAAGCATCATCAATGAACTGCAACAGCTTGGACACGCATATCCTCAGAAAGAAGTGTGCATGAAGATCTTGAGAGGCTTACCTGAAAGATGAAAGATCATCACATCAGTGATCAGAGGGACAACTAATCTTGCAAACACTGACACCCTGACACTCATATCCCAACTGAAGGCTCATGAATTTGAGTTGAACGGCGAAGACATTGCACCAGCAGAGGCACATAAGGCCAGTGCACTGGTTGCACCCTAGCAAAGTCAAACAGCCGATGCAAACAGCAAAGAGACATAGGAGCTGTAGGAACATGTATCTTTATTAGTAAAATGTTTTGATAGGTTTAGCAAAAAGAAGATATTCAAAGGAGGATCATCATCTAACAAGAAGTCAAGCACAAACAAAGACATCAAGAGAAAAGATGATGAATACAGATGCTTCAACTGTAATAAGAAATGTCATTTCAAGGCTGATTGCCTTGAAGACAAAGACAAACATGAGGATAAAAAGAGGTACAAGACAACTGAAAAGAAGAAAAGCAAGAAGCACTCAAAGCTGAATCTAGCAGTGAAAAGAGTGAAGAATCATCTTAAAATTACTCTGATGATGAGGATGACAGCACAGACAATGAAAAAGCCTATCTATGTCTTATGGCTAAAGAGTCAAAAGAAACTGAGGTAATGTCTAGTTCATGCTCATCATCTAATGCATCCACATCTAACACTGCACAATCTTCTATTCTCCCCTTAGACACTGCAAACATAATCCAAAATCTCTTGAGTAAATTTGATGAAATTGAATTAAATCATGAAATTCTGGAACAGGAGTGTGAGAATCTAAGAAGGGAGAATAAAAGATTAAAGAAAGAACTGGATAAGGCAAAAGCTGAACGAACTAGTAAGGAGACTTACTCAAATGATCAACAAACAGCAGATGATCACACATCTGGTGTTGACAGATCGGTTGAGAAACTCCCCTACCAGTTAAGACCACAACCCTTAAATGCACCAGCTTACAAACCCTCAAAAAGGTTTGGATCCATATCTGGTCTTGGCTACAATAGTCAGGATGAGAATAGAAACAATGGACAACACAATTCTGAATCTAGGACCAATAATGGACCAAAGTTCAGAAAAGGACAGACCATAATTTCAACCACTCATCTTGTTCCAGTGAAGTCAAAACCTAGTGCAGTGAAACAGCAGACTAAATCATCATTCCAGTCAACCAAAAACAAAGACCTTATGAAAGGTAAAGGAAGACTTTATCCTTCAGAGGATGATTGGAATGTTGCACCTCCAAAATACAAGACGAAACCATTCCATGACATGCAACATGTGTTTAAGAAAAATCAATCTAGGTATGTTCCAAGACACATGAAGCAACATTGGTTTCCCACTGCATATTGGAAAGTGAAGAAGAATGCAAATGCACCAAAAAGTAGAGAAAAGTATCAAGATACCTTCAGTAGAAATATTAGAAGCTATTCTGCCATGCCTTATACATATGAAGTTGATGATTTTAATTATCCAAAAAGAAGATCATTTGGATATAAACTTGGAGTAGGAGGCATGGCTACTAACAGGTATGGACCCAAACAGTTTTGGGTACCTAAACATAATTAATTTGTTTTGTTGGATGTCTGGTACATAGACAGTGGATGTTCCAGACACATGACAGGAAACAAGAGATGGCTCACTGATTTCAAAGCTTTTGATGGACCCAAAGTCACATTTGGAGGCAAAGAAAACCCTGGCAAGATTAAGGGGGAAGGCACAATGCACAAGAACAATTTGAAGATTCAAAATGTGGCATATGTTAAGGGACTAAATTTCAATCTGCTAAGCATCAGTCAATTCTGTGACAAAGGCTACAATGTACACTTCAACAAGGAAGGATGCAAAGTGATTCACAGCCAAACAAACACAGTAGTTATTGAAGGAAGAAGAGAAGACAACATGTATGTGGTGGATTGGAGGACACCTAAAGCAGAAACATGTTTACTTGTCAAAAATAAACAATCAACTAGCTAGATTTGGCATAGAAGATTATATCACCTAAATTTCAAGACCATCAACACACTATCAAAGAATGAGTTAGTTGAAGGCCTGCCAGAGATCACATTCAAGAAGGAAAGCCTCTGTGATGCATGCCAGAAAGGAAAGAAAATCAAAAGCTCCTTCAAATCAAAGCCCTATCAATCAACAACAAGAATCCTACATCTTCTACATATGGACCTGTTTGGACCAGTCACACCAGTAAGTGTAATTGGTAAGAAATACACTCTAGTAGTGGTTGATGATTTCTCCAAGTACACCTCGACCATATTCATGAACAAGAAGAAAGAGACACTCAAGAAGCTGCCAGATTTGCTGAGAAGAATTCAAAATGTGAAAGAACTAAAGATTATCAAGATCAGATCAGACAGAGGCACAGAATTTCTAAATGAAGTGATCAAAACTTATTGTGAAGAAAATGGAGTATTTCATTAATTATCTGCTGCAGGAACTCCACAACAAGATGGTGTAGCAGAAAGAAGAAACAGAACACTCAAAGAAGCAGTCAGAACAATGATTGCAGAAGCATGCCTACCAAAGAGGTTTTGGGCTGAAGCAGCAAACACATCATGCTATACACAGAACAGATCAATCATCAACAAATATCATGGAAAGACTCCATATGAAATTTGGAATGGAAGAAAACCTAATATCTCATACTTGCATATGTATGGATCAAAATGTTTTGTTTTGAACAGGAATCAGCTGCATACCTTTGATGAAAAGGCTGATGAAGCAATCTTTATAGGATATTCAGAAACCAGCAAAGCATTTAGAGTACTCAACAAAAGAACATTGGTGATTGAAGAATCAATACATGTAGTCTTTGATGAACCAAACACAAATGGTGAAAGTCTTCAAGATCAAGAAGAAGAAGCAGCACAAAGGGAAGTATATATAAAAACAACCATACCAGCTTCCATTCTGAATCACCATTTTGAAAATCAAAATGAGCCACAAGTCATTACAACAGAAGAAGCACCAGCACTTGAAGCTCATGCAGAACCTGAAGTTGTAGAAGCACCAAGTGAAGAACAACTTCAACCTGACCTCAACTGGCTAAGAGATCTTCCTGAAGATCAAGTCATTGGAGACATTCACACGGGAGTTAGAACCAGAAGACAACTGGAGCATATGCTAACATGTTTTCTATAACAAGTGGAACCCAAGACAATAGATGATGCAACTCAAGATGTAGACTGGATTAAAGCCATGCAAGAAGAACTAAATGCATTTGAAAGAAATAAAGTCTGGAACTTGTTGACAGACCAGATATTAGATGTAATATCGCCGGATGGGTCATAGATCCACCCGATTACGCAGCGGAAAGTATAAGATCTAGATCTAAAAAATCAAAATACATAAAATAATAGATCTAAACCTACGAGGAGGTTTAGATTACCAACCTTTTTATGGTGCAATTACTCCAAGAACAAAGGTCAATCCAAGATCCAAGCTAGATGAGAAGCCACAGTCTTCCAACGTGTGTCTCCAAGCACCACTAAGTGGTTGGTGTTTCAAGCCGCCGGACCTCCTCGATATGCTACCTTAGAAAACCCGATGTTTTCTAAAACTCGAACCCTTAGTAAAATAGCCAAAAATTCTAAGCTATTTTACTCCCAAATTTCGTGTGATGACTCTTGATTTTAGGCTTGGGAGAACTCTCTTTATATAGAAGAGTAAACCTTGACCTCCAAGGATTAAATAATTAAAACAAAATCAATCAAAATAATCCTTTTCCTTAAAAAGATAAATCTAGAATATTCCCAAATTAATAAGAATATATAAGAGATTTTCTTTTCCTTAAATTATTTAACCAATAAATAATTTAATCACATGTCTTATTATTTATCAAGAAAACTAATTTCCCAATAAATAATATATAAAATATGCGGCCGCCCTAATACAAAATTAGGTCACACGTATTTTTAATCACTTTGGGCCGAGTCCATGAAAAATTTCTTTTCAATGTATTTAATTATCTAGTCCAACTAAACAATTAATCCACATATCAATTAAATAGTCCAATCCAACTATTTAATTATAATTGAGGTGATGCGACGAGAAAACGTATATGCTATATTAGAAGCCACGTTGGGACCATGGACCCATATTCAGTAGCTACAATAAATTAAATAAAATTATTCGTCAGTCCGAACAATTATATTCAATCTATTAATTCCGAGATTACACCACCATAAACCTGAAACTAAACTCTTCCGAATATAGATAACTTATACTCAACTATGAGTTGATAAGCGTCCACTGATATAATCATTACATACAGATAAATCCTCCATAGACTGTTCGTTTCGATTCGGGATATCTCCATAAACCCTTCTCGAAACATCTTATCCTTATTTACCATCAACCCCCTAGTGATCAATTAGTTCATAACTAATATAATATGAACTGGCGCCATCGATCAGTTTTTAGGATTAACAAAAAAGGGAAATGTATGTCTACTTCCCGAGGGAAGGAATGGATTACATATCTGTGATAGCACAGACTACTCACTCATCCCACAATAGAGCCAACGAGAAGTGTTGGACCACATACTGCGAAGTGATCCTTACTAACACATCAAACTCTACCCTAGTCTAAGCAGTTGTCTGTGATCACCTCAGGATTGAGATTAATCCATATATGATCATCTTGTGATTCGATAAGACTTCTCGATCACGGAATTATATCGAGAACTCAAATCAAATTGGTCCAGCCCTATATGATTATCATCATATATAAATGCCCCACTAGGTACCCTATTACCGACAGTCCGGATAAGACTGTCACACCTAAAGTGTTCTAGGCGCATAATTAGCAAATTAATCTTGAGACCCATACTCAGATTAATAAATGCTACGAACTAAGTTAATATTTAAGTACATCTCACTAACTCAATCCTCTTGTGTATAGCCATACACTGAGTTATGTGATTACATAAACGAGGTAGTTAGGGTTTTCAGTAGTGTCTTAATTATAAACATACATGCATATAATAAGATGAATTATTAATTCCGTCCTAAAATAATTAAATAATTGTCTTTTGGGCACTACACCTAACACCAGGCACAGCCAACATCATTGGAACAAAATGGGTATTCAGAAACAAGATGGATGAGCAAGGAACAGTTGTCAGAAACAAAGCAAGGCTAGTTGTAAAAGGCTACTCTCAAGCAGAATGAATAGATTATGATGAGACATTTGCACCAGTGGCAAGACTGAAGGCAATCAGACTCTTTCTAGCTTTTGCTACACACAAAGACTTCAAAGTATATCAATTGGATGTCAAGAGTGCATTTCTGAATGGCCTTTTGGAAGAAGTATATGTGGAACAACCTCCTGGTTTTCAACTCAAAGGAAAAGAAGATAAAGTATACAAGCTCAATAAGGCCCTTTATGGACTCAAACAAGCACCCAGAGCTTGGTATGGAACACTGTCACAATTTCTGATCAAGAATGGATTCAACAAGGGAACTATAGATAAGAATCTGTTCAAATTAGAGGAAGGAACATGTACATACTAGTAAAAATCTATGTTGATGACATTATCTTTGTATCAGGGGATGAAAAGCTGTGTGAGAAATTTGCAAACCTAATGAAAAGAAAATTTCAGATGAGCATGATGGGAGAATTGAATTACTTCCTTGGCCTTCAAGTGAAACAAATGAAGGATTGTATTTTCATTAGTCAAGCCAAGTATACAAAAGACTTAATACACAAGTATGGTATGGACACAAGTGGCACAGCAGATACACCAATGTGTGCAAGAGTCATTTTTGGAAAAGATGAAGCTGGAAAATATGTTGATCAGAAAATGTATAGAGGAATCATTGGATCCCTACTATATCTAACTGCAAGCAGACCATACATAGCATTTGCAGTAGGAGTATGTGCAAGATTTCAAGCTCAACCAAAAGAATCACATCTCCTAGCAGCCAAAAGAATAATCAAATACCTGAAGAGCACCATCAATGTTGGAATTTGGTATCCAAAAGATGGAGGATTCAAGTTGATATCATACTTTGACTCTGACTATGCTGGATGCAAGATAGATAGAAAAATCACTTCTGGAATATGCCAGATGCTAGGTACCAGGCTAGTTTCTAGGTTCAGTAAAAAGCAAAACTCCATATCAACATCAACAGCTGAAGCAGAGTATATAGCAGCAGTTGTTGTTGTGCACAAGTACTACGGATTAGACAATGGCTAAGGGATTATGGAATGGAGGAGAAGACTATTCCAATCATGTGTGACAACACAAGTGCCATATCTATTACTGAAAATCCAGTGTTGCACTCAAGAACAAAGCATAAGGATGTAAGACATCATTTCATCAGAGATCATGTTGAGAATGGAGATGTTATTTTAAGATACATACCCACTGAAGATCAATTAGCTGACATCTTCACTAAACCACTCAGTCATGAAAGATTTAGTATGTTGAGAACTGAGTTGGGAATGATTGAAATTGACTAAGTACCAAAGAGCGGCTAACTGGAGTAATTAGCTAAGTGGCTTCATCAGCTGATCAACCCTTTGCCATTACAGGAGATGTAGCAGGTAAGGCACTGGTACCCAGCGAAGTTAACTTAACTGATCGTTAAGAACAGTTGAATAAAGTAGCTCAGTGAAAAATTCACTACACCGGCTAAGTGACCAGCCAAGGCACTCTACCGAAATAAAGATTGGAGTCATGGGAAAACTAAAGTGTGAACCAAATCAACATTTATACACGTGGAGAATAAGGAAGTTATGGTGGATTATACTGTGATCAATCTACAATCATGGAGGTAACCATATTATTTTTCGAATCACAAACGCCACGATTTTCGGGATCTATCATTACTTACCTCAATCCACTCCCCACTACACTCGAATATTAGGATTTATATTCATAAAATCACGCCACTATGTCATAAAATCCTTTCATATTCAACCACATTCACACAACCCAAATCATCCTATATAAACAACACTTAGAGGTTTTTTCAGAAATCTTTGCCCTCTATTACAAGTTATAAACCATTTTCTCACTGCAAAATCAAAGCTTTCTATCAAAATTAAAAAATGGCTTCATCCTCTTCCCAAACCGCTCAAACTGGAGCACAATATGAAAAATCAATTTCCACCGGATCATTCTTTCAAGAAAAACCCTACCTAAAACTATGCGGTAATGATGAGGAAGCAAAAAGACTTGCAGATGGTTGCAAAAATCTGAAATTGCTAACCTTTCTAAATCCACCAATCACTAATGTTTGCTATGAAAGTTTAATCTCTTTCGGGAAGACTGCACAGTATGTCTCTGGGCTCCTTACGGAAGAAGGTGACGAGTGGGAGGAAGACAAGATCGTTGCATCTGTCAACGGCACAGACGTGGTCATTACAGAAACGGTAATTCAAAAACACCTCAAACTTTCATATAAAGGGCAAGCCAAAGTGTCCTTGGTACCAAAAAACCTGGATGATTTCTGGGTAACCATCGCCAAAACGGCAAACCCAGGGTCTAAGAAGGTCAATTGTCTTAGATCCGCTTTAAAGAAACCATTCAGCGATTTCAGTGCCCTAATTGGAAAAAGCATTGAAGGAAAGTTAGGAGCAAATAATGCTATGACAGAAGTTAGAATGCGGCTGATGGGAATCATCTACAATCGTCTAGAGTTCAACTGGGCAAAATACTTCTTCTTGAGAATCAAAGAGCAAATCCAAGGTGAAGCAAATGCGGCCAAAAAGGGCATAGCAGAAGGAAAGAAGAAGAAAGGCCGATTTTGGGTGAAAAAGTCCTATGGGATTCAGTTACACTATTTGATGCAATGTCTCAAAGTCCCTGTTGTACAACTCCACAAATTGCATGAATCCAAAGTCATGTTTACCTATGTTAAACAGGAAAAGCAAGAAAGATGAGGGAAGAGAAAGAAAACAACAACACATCCCTCCGGTCAAAGAAAAAAGCAAAAGATTCAAAGAAACTTGGACAAAGAAAACTTTGGAAAGTTAATTGATTAAGCAGAAGTAGAAGATTCTGAAAGTGAAGCAGAACAACCACAGGAAGAAAGTGACAGTGAGAATGAACAACCTCAAAATGAGGAGGTTGAGGCAGACACTGGAGATGATGAAGAAAATCAGGAAGAACCAGCACAGCTATCTGCAAATGATATTGATGATCGAATTGCAGCATATCTTGAATGGAAGGAGGATGATTCCAGAATACAGCTTCAAGATTCTGAACGCATGCTTTCTGAAGAGGCCTGGCTCTTCAATTTTCTGGGAATCACAACCCTGGTTGGTGTACTTGATGAATCTCCACTCTGGGACATGGTCGATGCAGCAAAGGCAAAACTACCCCAGATCTCTGACAGACACAGTGATGACTCAGAAGATGGTGAAGATGATCATGATAATACTGATCAAGATGATGGTGATGATCATGATGCCAATGATGGTGATGACCCTCCCGCTGATGACCGTGATAAACAAGGAGAAGAGGATACTTTTACACCAGATGCAATTGATGATAACATGCTCCTAAGTTCGTTTCTACAACCACAAGGTCCATCAAAGTCAACACCAGCTGAGGCAACCTCACCAACACCACAAACAATGCCAGCTAACAACCCTGAGCAAATTCCACAAACTCCTGTGGATACTACAGTTCAGCCGACGTAGTATTAGGCACTGGCTCAGCTGCTGCAACTCCAGTCCAGAAAACCCCCAGCACAGAGCAAGGGGGAATAGCAGCCCAAGCTACACCAGCATACACATCCACCCAAATACTTGAAGATTTGGCAGTCAATGCAGATGTTACTCAACATCAAGACAGAGGACAGAAAACAGAACCAGAACCTGCTGACATCCGACACAAACTCTCTCAGCTAGCCACTGGCATCTCCAATAAGACTTTTGAAAAAGCAGCAGATCTGCTGGCTGAAGAACTGGAACAGCAAGCCATGAACCTCAGATCCATGACTTCAGCATTCAAGGATAAAAGATACTCTATTGAGCGAAAATTCCAGGCCATTGCTGAGTATATTGATGCACAGAATATTGTTGTGCAACGACAAGGAGATTTGATGAGACAGCTCAATATCAATATCACTAACAACCTTACAGGTCTCAGACAACACATTTCTCAAGAAAATGATTCGATGGCATTGGCAGTCGGCAACCAGATTCCGCAGTGTCACTGAGAAACTGGCTGATCATGACAACAGATTCATATCCATTGAGTCAAAATTAGACACTCTGATTGGCACGGCAGAAGCTACAAATAGCATCTTACTCTAGCACAGAGATGATGCTGCCAAAAAGGGGGAAACCAGTAACAAGCAGCCTAAACCTGCAGGATCAGCGTGAACCTGCAGGATCAACAGTTAGACCCCCAAATTTTATAGAAGAACATCTTAGAGCAAGGGACATAGAAATAAGAATCGGACATGAGGCTGAAGAGCAACAAAGAAAGGCAAGAGAAGAAAGAGAAAAGGCCTCAAACGAACCCTGCATAGGATTTCCCCATCCTATTCAAAGAAGGGATGATGATAGAGATTGATCAGGTGGACAACAAAGACCGGGACATCAAAGACCTGGATCAAATCAACAAATGAGGTCAGCAAAATATCACAGATCTAGCACTAGCAGAGAGAAAAGAAGCTTCCTAGCTCACAGAAACAGACAAGAATATGAGGCTGAAATGCTAGATCATGTGAGAGAAATTTTCAGATTTCAGGAAGGACTATATCCAAATAAAACACAAGATGATGCTTGGGCAGACTGGCTACGCTACCAGGATGAACAAAGGAGAGTTGACATGGCCAAAATATACAATGATATTAAAAGAAGACATGCCTCTCTCCAACAGAGTAGTGGAACCAGCAGACCAAGTTCAGCCATACCACTTTCTGCAAAAGGACCAGAAGACTTGCCAACTGAGCAACAAGAAGACTTCAACTATATGGCAAAATTCTTCAGCACTATAGGAAGAATGAATAAACAAGACCAATAGGGTCTGTACAAAAGTCTCAAGTTTGCTGACTCACACATTGCAGAAGGTAGGGATAGACTTGAGAAGTATTTTGGGGAACCCAGGGCAAATGAAACTATGCCTGATTTTAACAGACTCTTTGCCAAGAGAGTATTCCAAGGAGTATCTGAATACACTGCTATGGCATACTAGAAGTGGAAGTTTCACGAGATTGATTGGAAAGATGTGGAAGAAGTCCAAACCACAAAGTTCAAAAGGTACAAGGCTGAATTAAGCAAAATGTAGTTGTAACAGTTGAATAATTTTGAACTTGCTGCCCTTAAATGGATGAATAAAATTTTTGAGTTTTATTCTGCTAATTATTATGAAAAATTTGGCATACTTATGTTCAGGCTTATGACGGTTTTGGCATCATCAAAAAGAGGGAAAGTGTTGGGAACATTTTATTATGTTTTGATGATGGTCATACTAGCTGTTATAGCAAGCCTGAAATAAGTTAGAATTCTCTGTATAAGTCTTTACTTAGAGTCTGACATGTTGTATAAGTTGAGTCAGACAAGCATTGTACTAGTTGGTAGGACGGCAAAGTAAAAATAGATTTTCGGCAGAGTGAAGCCTACAAGTACAAGCAAAAAAGCAATGAAGACAGTATGGTCTGACATATAACCAAGGAAGTCTGTGATGACCTTGGATAAGTCTAAGTTAGGTTTTAAGTAATGAAACTTAATGTTTAATTGTGGTGTACACTGATCTCACCCAAATCAAGGATCAGTGAAGTACAAGGATTCTCCTTTAACTGATAGGAATGAAGGAAACTGTGAATCGGCAAAGTAAACTGACTTCGGCTAAGTGAAGACAAAGCAGTGAAGGAAGATCTAAGCGCCAAAGTCAGATGGATCCCTTAACCGTTCAAAGAATGGTTGAGTAAACCTTACTTAGTCAGATTATTGAAATATGAAGAAGATACAGAAGATCAAGCATTAAATGCACAATCAATAGAGGATCAATCAAGGACGGATTTTCTGATAAACGTTTGAAGAAAAATCCGATCACTGAAATCAAGGAGAATATAATTAAGGGGGAATCAAGAATAAAATCAAAGATTATTCCCCTCATTAATATAGCCAACGGACGGAAATTCAAATCAAAGATAATCAAGGCTATAAATAGAAGGCATTGACAGAAAAAATAAAAAGGAGGGAAAGAACGAAAAATCTGAGCAAAAACTCTGTTAAAGTAAAAAGCCTTCTATATGTGCTAAAAAGAAATATCTAGTGATCAACTCAAAACTGAGAGCTACAATTCAAACATCAAAGCATTGAGATTGATCAACAAGTTTGTGAATTCAATTCACATCAACCAAGCAACTGAATCAGAGCCATATGAGAATGAGTTGTGTTTGTGATAGCTGCTGAAGGATTTGATCCCAAGGAGCAGTGAAAGAGACTCAGTCACTGAAGCTGTTGCAGTCAAGGAGTGATAGTCTTGTAGATTGTGAAGCTTGTGAAGTCAAGGACAATCGTACTATTGTATCTGTGAAAACAATAGTGAATTCCTCCAATCATCACAAGAGAAGAGTGGATTAAGGGATTACACCACCCTGAACCACTATAAGCCTTGTGTCAATTTACTTTCAGCAATTTACTTTACTACATTCATTTAATTACTTATATTATATCATATATCTGTAGTTGCCTAAATTACTTTGAAACAACTTAGTAAGAAGGGACTTATCCGCTGCCCAAAAGCTTTTAAATATAAGAAAAGTTTTTGAAACTCCACTATAGTCATTCACCCCCCCCCCATCTGACTATTGTTTTACCCTTCTCTGGGACCAACAGGGGGAAGACGGACAGACAGAATAAGTAAAGGAGGCATCAAGGATCTATAACAAAAAGGGATTTGAAAATGAAATCAATGAATTTAGAGCACCCGGACCTGGCAGAATACAGTTGACTGATGACCTGCTGAAGGAGTTCAAGAAGCTTTACTATGGAAGAAAAAGACGTTATCATGATATGACTTTTATGGAGGTCTCCATCCTTGGACTCAAATTTCTAGGAAGTAAGGATTAAATCCTTGAGATCTACCAAAAGAGGAGGTCACAAAGGAAGAGGAGGAAGAGGTCAAACTGGTGAACAAAGATTGGGAAATTGGACAGCAAGGGACTCTCTAAATGAATTCAAGCATTTCTATTTCGGACAAGGATTCAATGTTCATAGCCTAAGGTTGGCTCTACCTGAAGCTTGGAAATGGTGGAAATTGGTACATACCTTGATTGATTTCTCCACTTTGGAAAATCAATGGATGATAAACTTGATGAAGGAGATCAGGGAGTATCAAGAAAAGAAATAACAAGACAGAAACTAGATCTGCAAACTTACACTTTTTATCTATCTTTATGTTGATCCTAGTTGTAATAAATTTGAACACCAATGATATATGATTGAAGTTTGTTTTGTTTTTATCTTTTAGCTTTGCTGTGAGGAGGGTATTGGCATCATCACTAAAAAGAGGGAAATTGTTAGACATATTTTAGTTTTAATGATGAGTGTCAGACTAGCTGTTATAGAGCAAAGGCAAAAAGATGTCTAGATTAAATGTATAGTTTTACTAGAGTTTGATCTTTTTATAAGTTTGATCAAACAAGCACTGTAAAGAGGTCAGCTAACTTGATCAGCAGACCTATCCAGGTCAATGGAGTGTCTAGGAACCTACTGACGGTTGAAGGCTGAGGGTCCAAACTCAGTTATGAAGGCTAAGGGATCAAACGTAGTATTTAATGTCAAGGATATGGGATCAAAATTTATGGAAGTCTGTGATGACCTAAACTGATCACATATACCTTGTGTAGAAGGTCTAAGTTCGATAAAAAATTAAGTGGTGATTGGAACTTGATTACAAGCCTTGGATTAATCAGTAAATCAATGGTCAAGATAGAAAGAACGTTATAAAAAGTCATAGCTATAGAAAAGAAGTCAATGGATAGACATATTGGACTGTCCAAAAGTAACACTGACAGTGTCAGTATGATGCAGCAGAGGTAAAAGTCAGTCAAGAGAAAGACAATTATGAAACGGCTATATTTGAATTTCAAATTCAAGCCACAGCATTAACACGTATAAATAGAGGACTCCTAATTCAAATTGAAGACGATGAAAAATGAGAAAATATAAAAAGCAATCAAGCTTTTGAGAACGAAATTAATCAAGTGCAATCTAACCCTGCTGATCATCACTTTTTTTCCACGAAATACGAAAGCTTTTATTAATCGGATAAACCGAATTTACAACGCGGCAGAAACCCACACTACAACGCGGCCAAAAAACCGCACTACAACACGGCCTAGCCGGAAAACAGACAACCTACAATACAACGAAGCCAAATAATAGGTCGAATCAAGGGTGCTGAACAGAAGGGAATTTTCCCAATGAAGTAATTTCGTAAGGAGGTGTTCAGACACACGAAACCTCTCGGCGACCTATTATTCGACGCACACAAACAAAAACTAAAAACATAAAAACACAACATCCGCCGCCGCCGCCTATGCTCCGCCATGCCCTGCTGATCATCACTTAGCTATCAATTTGCTGATCAAGATTTTCTTCCAGTGTTTCCTGCTTTCAAGTTACATCCAGTATACACACTTGAAGTCTACAAGCTGCTGATCAAATCATACTAATCAAAAGCTTGTTGAAAGTTGAATCACTTTCTTTATTCAACCCTTCTTTTTAAAGAAGTTTGCTGAGGACAGAGAAGCACTTTTGAAGTGTCAAGAACTGTTGTATGTGGTGAAGCTGGTGAAGAGGCAATCATACCCTTCAAGGACCAATGGAATACTTTGAAGCTGTAATCCTACATGTTTCTAGTGGTTAGTTTGTGAAGCCATAGTCATTGGTCAAGGACAAATAGTTTAGAGATTTTTGTAATAGAAACCTAAAGAATTTCTAGTGAATTTCCTCCAACATCACAGGAGCAGAGTGGACTGACAAGATTACACAACCTGGAACCACTATAAATCTTGCCTACTTTACTTTACTGCACTTACATTCTGCAATTTATTGTATCTGCATGCTTATCACATCAACCTGCTAAACTAGCTACTGAATCACACTACTTGCACTACTGAGTATCCAATACTTAGTATCATATTTAGAACAACAAGTAACAATGCTTAATTTAATATATTCTACTGCAACAAATTCAAGAGTTCCAATAGTCAGCAGACTACTGAGAGTCAACATACTATTGACCCTGTTGAGTTTGGTAACTCCAAAATTTTTAAGTGTTATGTTTATTCAACCCCCTTCTGAACTTAACCAAATCCTTTTCAAGGGACCAACACCAGTGTAGTTTTGTTCATCAAACACAACATAAATTGATTCTTCATGTGTAAAGGTTCATTTGTTCAGCACGCTAAATGCTTTGAGGATGGAAGAATATCCCAGGAAAATTTCTTCATCAGCGTTTGGTTCAGAAGTCTTCAGCTGAGCATTTCCATAGTTGTGTAAGAAACATTTTCTTCCAAAAGCATGAAAGCATGAAGGTAAGTGGATGTTTTTAAACGGGTTAAAGGAGTTTTAATCTTTTATTGTTGCTGTTCTTCATTTGTTTTATTCATTTTACATGTACCTCGGAATCGTAGACGAAGGAGAAAAAAAAAATAAGGAGGAGGAATCAGTTCCCGTATGTTGCCGAAAAGTAAAAGGGAAAAAAAGGGTATGTATATAAAAGAAAAAAAAAACAGAAGATGACCTTTGCTGCCAATGGTCGTAGGAAAAAGAAAAGGAGAATAATAATAATGTATTATATATGTATTTTACCCCCTGAAAAAAGAGGAGAATTATTGATAAAGTTGTGTTAATAGATGTTATATACGGTAAGTAATCGTATTTAATTTGTGTACTAAACATGTGTGTACAATAAAGTACTATATATGTTTAATGGTTATAGTAAAAGTGTTGTATATATATATTACGGTAAGAGTGTAATATATTAATTTTGTGCTATTACGTGTATTACACGATACGATGTGGTATGTATGTACTTATGGAACATTATATGTTAATTGACAATGTCTAACATCGACTTCTGGTAGCCTTGGTATCATATCGCACCACTACTGAGACCCTATGTGGGGAGAAGGTGGGAGCACCGGAAGTCTTTGTTTGGGTATTGTGGGACATTGACTAAGTAGTCATTGATCCTTTTACAACGTGCTAGGTAGTGTCGTCCATCCGTCTCAATAACCATTTGGGGTGTAGCTTGTTCTACGAAGATAGGCGAATGAAGACGCATACCCAAACACCCAGGATAGGTAAGTTAGGACAGTTAACATCAACCCACCGGGAGGGGCGTGATGCTAGTGAAGACAAGCCAAATAATGCTGCGAAGTGCCTACGCTAAGATATTAGAGACTTGGGATAGGGATATTGCCACTAAGCCGAATCGCTATCTTTGGTCGTATTCTATTTAGCTAACTAATCTAAGAAATGTCCTTTAAAGGACCCTGGTGGTGCCTATTAACTAGATGTATAGGACTAGAAGTCCCTAAGGAGCCTTATACGTGAATGAACCAGGTGGTTTGAACTTAACTCGTAAATACATATGTGTTTGTCTAAAAGCTAAAAACATCAATATCATTGGTAAGACACGTTTCTAAATCGAAGCATGAGAATCTTGCAACCCTTTTGAGTTATGTGTCAAGGGACAACGTGTAATTTCCCACATGGAGACCTAAGTCCATGCCCCCTTGAGAGGTGCTTAATATGTCTCGGTGCATTCTCACCATGCACAGTGTCGTAACAAACTTGTGTGCGTGAGGTTATACTATGTGATCTAGTAGAGGGTGAAAGTGATCTCAATGCAACCTATGTGGTAGAGATTGTAGAATTTACTTGTTATGTATGATATGTTATATATATATATATATATATATATTGTGTGTAACCGTTTCTTCTACCCCTTGCTGAGTACGTAAGTACTTACCCCTTCTCTCTTTATTTTCCCAACCCCGAGAAGGTGGTTGTCAGTGTGATGATGATCTTGATTATTGTCTCGGATTTTATCAAATGAAAAAAACAACAAGTAATAAATTATAAATCCTATATACCCCAAGTGCAGGGATCGTAGTATAGCAACTAATACCGGGTCGATCTCACAGGGAATCGGGGTTGTTTTTTCTAGTTTTTATTTAACTAACCTAAATATGTCACGACTACTATTACTAAAAAGATAAGAAAACAGTTGAGAACTATAACATAAAACAAAACTAACAATGAAAATAACGAAAGTAAACTGGACAGAAGATCGAAACCTAAAGCCAGGAAAATAGGGTTGCGAACAAGATAACTAAACTACTTCTATTCTAAACATAATTGTGCAATAAAAATTGTAACTTTACTAAGCAACTCAAGCTCAACCGATTAAATCAATAAATTAATGAACGAACAAGCTACTGATCCACCAATCCTACAACAATCAATTTCTATCTAGATTATCTCGCGGTTTTTAACAAAGTTGTGATTCACCTGACAAAGGTATGAACTCCTAATCCCTTAGAAAAGTTCGCCTATCAATCTTTTATCTTTCGATCCTAAAGATTAATGCTTTCAAATCAAAGGTGTAAGATTTCTCAATCTAGCAACCTAGAAATTCAACCTAATTAACTCTCGTTATTTTTAGGTTAAAGATCTAACCTTTATCATGCTGATCTAAGGTTTAACATGATTCTCATCAAAATCAAACAATCAAACATGCAACGATCTCTCGATGTAATTGCATAAAAATGAACAAAACGATAATTAAGGTACAACTTTGATAAGAAAAACTCACAAGATAATCAAGAAACGAAACTGAATTGTTGATAGGATGGTTTCACAATGCTTGTTCCAAGAGCCTTTAGCCTCTAAACATCACTTGAAAACTCGAAATTGCTTGAATAGAGTACATAAATTGAAAGATCTAATCTAGAGATTGAAAAGCATAAAATTTGATCTAAAATAAGTATAAAACGCAGCTAAGCCGCCCCTTAGGGTATATGTGGCCGCCAAGATGAATTAGGGTCCGAATTCTTGTGAAAAATGCGACTATTTATAAGAAAATAAGTCGGTTTCAGCAAAGGCGGCGCTTGGACGCCCGTCCAAGAGAGTGAACGCCCGTCCAGTCATGCATAAAAACTTCGAGTCGGGCTGAGCTGGATCAGACGCCCGTCCTTTGTAAAAATAGACGCTCGTTCATCAATTATCTCAAAACTCTGAATCAAGTTACTTCTCCTGGACGCTCGTCCATACCTTCAGACGCCCGTCCAGCCGGACGGAGCAGCAGACGCACGTTCAGGATGTATCAAATTCAATTTCTTCATCTTTATCTCTTCTAATCCTTTATCCGATTTCTTCCTTATCACTTTCGCTCCATAGAAATCCGATCTTGAACCTCTTTCAGATCGAAATTGTGTATCTACAAGACATTAAAAACATTGCAAAGTGTAGTAACATTCAAATAAATAGAAAATCATCAATAAAACACATAATTCAACCAACTTTGCGAATGAATCATTTAAAACCTCACTTGCTCAATAAACCAATTAAACACTCAATTTCTATGCAAATTATATAAATATGGAGGAAATTATTACGAAATATCACAGTATAAATCACATAAAATCACCCAAAACAACTCCCCCACACTTATCTTTTGCTCGTCCCGAGCAAAACAAAACAAGATAAAGGCTCAGAAAAGATAGATACTTCAGCAAATATAACGCATAGTCAATAAATTAGACGTTCACCCATGTGTGTGTGCATAGCCATACCAAACTTCCACTAAGTCCCAACTTGAAATTTATTCAAATCAACTAGCCAATATCCCATTCAAACTAGAAATAATTGACACTTATAACATGCACCCTACAAAATGTAACATATCCCGAAACGGATGATAGAAGGTATTTACGACCTTTCTGACATACTCAGAGGACAATCCCTACAACATATCTGTCAGTTTATACTGGGGATAAGGTAGATGATAACTAAGTCTTTTACTCATTCATACCAGATTCCTTATATAAGTTGATTTAATTAACTTTCACATATAAAAACACACATCAGAATGAGCTATTGCCCGTCATAGTAGAATAGGACATTCGGGATATGCTCTACCTTACTCAAATCATAAGGCAGCTTTTTCTGACTGTCGTGAGCTTTTGGTCATCATAGTGGTATAGGACATTCGAGATATGACCTACCGCAATCCAATCATCGACTAGCTTCCGACACACCCAATTTATTCATTCATTTAAAACAACTTCTAAAGCACAGTAGTTACGTTTCACTTATCACATTCAAACCTAAGATATTCACAGTATGTCATACTCTGGCTATAAACACAAACTATTCTAATTCCCACGATACGTACATTAGCACTAAGCACACGATACTTATAAGATAATCAAACATTACTAATCTAAATGGGTATAGCTTTATAATTTAGCTCATCGTTCAATATGGCTCGTGAAATGTATGTCGGGTGAAACCTCTAACCTACTAAACATACGGTATACAGCATCCATGAATATTAAAACCGAACAAAAATATGCATTTGCTCACCCAGGACAACACAAAAATTTTCAAATTTTAGCTCATTTCAGCATAGAATCATAATATAAGAAAATGATAGATACACATAAGTAGTCCCCTCCCCCACACTTAAACCACAACATGTCCTCAGGTTGTGCAGAATGTAAAAAAAAACAAAATACTTAGCTGATTGTAACAGATACTCGAATCGTTCGTCAGGACGGAGCATGAAAAGGTCTACGTGTCAGCGCGATGTAAAAGCTAGCTTGACAAAACAACTAGAAATATGCCTGCACGACTCGACAAACACGGGAAAATCTCGGGGAAAACGGGGAAATTATACCATAATGAAAGAAATGAAAGATAACGAAAGGATAAGGTGAAATCGAATTAGATCAAAAGATAAAACATTCAATACAATGGAAATCAAAAGCATAGTAATGTCAAATACAAATGAAAGTACGAAATGCCTTAAGGCTTACATGATTCATCGAGAAAAATTTGGCAACGAGAACCGACAGTAGCTAACATGAAGAGTACAATGAATTAAGTAAGGAAAAGTAGTAGGAAAATACAATCATCTCATCAAAAATACAGAAGCTAGAATGAGAAACACAAGAATCAGGTCTGCCCCGGTGTTGAAGAATCACCAGCAGGAGGTGCTCCACCCGTATGAGTAGTGAAAGTAGTAGTCCTTCCCGCTGTGTCAACTTGCTCCTCATCAGAAGACGGCTCAGATTCATGAAGAACATCCGCAATAGCTTGCTCGATGTCGTCAGAGAAAATGTAATCCATCGTGCTTGCATTGTAGAATCTCTGATCCCTCGGAGGACGGCCCTCACTCAAAACAACGTAAGATAGTCAGAATATTGTTCTGGGACGTTCTCATGTCCTCTATCCAGTTCCGTATACTATTGGCCATACATATACGCATCCGAACCGATGGAGACAAAGAAGGAATGGAAGATGCTTGAGGAGGTACGGAAGATGATCCAGGCTCATATGCTGCCTCAGCCTTAGTCTGACCAGAAGATTTCACTTTCTCCCGCTGCAAGTACCTCAGATTCTTAGGTTTGTGATCAGTCTTGTACTCGGGAACCCTGGCATCTTGACATAGTCTATGGATCAAATGGGGGCAAATCAAACACCTAGCATACACTTTCTGATTCGTTGCTATCTCATCAAAAATTGCTTGTCCTACATCAACATTCAGCTTGAAGTTTAACGCATATAACATCCCGAGGTCACCAATGTGGAAATGAGTCAGGTTGTTCTTAGGTAACAACCTGTTCTGAATAAAACGACATTGGACCTTCCAATCCTCCGTCCAACTCGTCGTGACCAACTCCTTTCTATCTCCGCCCGGTCTGAGTGTCCACGGCACATCCGGGCACACTAACAATCTTAAATCCTCCAATGGATCCTCTTCCGCATCCTGCTTAGCTTTTATTGCTTCTTTATAGTCGAACCCCTCAAAAGGTGCCAAGTTGTACTTCTCGTTTATAACCTTAGGTGTAAACGGCACCTTTACTCCTCGAACCAAAACAACTCCGGTTTCCAAATCCATTTCCGAACAATTTGCATAAAACTCTCGGACTAACGTAGCATTGACTGGAGTCCTCGGAGTCCTCAACAATGCTCCCCACTTCCTATCCGTAAGTAGTTTCACAAAAGAGGGATCAACCTTGGTCTCAAGGACGGCTCTCTCGATCAACATAGTCCTCGTAACATAATGCTTATTATACACCTCAAAAGCCTTAGGATTAATGAACCTACGAGCCAATGGAATAGGGATAGGGGGTCTCACATTCTGTCTAGCCGACTCCACTCTCTCAGTTGCTTCCTCGGTTCTAGTCCTAGGTTCATTTTCATCTCTCTCGACTTGAGCCTCCGACACCCTAGTCTTCTTCCTCACTAATGGCTCATCATCAGTTTCAGATCCCGACTCAGACTCATCTCTTAAAGGAACCCTAGGTTGACCTTGAGCAGCCCTAGGAGGATTTTGACGTTCACCAATACGGATGCCTTGGTTCGGATTTACCAAAGTGGGGTCAACAACCTTTTTCTTCTTAGTAGGTTCATTGGCAACCCCCTTACCATGCCGTTTCTGTACCTGTTTATGCACCATCGTAAACTCAGGCAAGTACGTTGAAGGGATGATGATGATGATGATTAAAAGTCCTAACAGTGAACAATCGAACCCAAAAATTGGATTTTTCTTCAAAGAAACCGCACTAGCTAGGTCATTGAATCGAAATAACGGTTGTTTGTTGGAGGATTTGGTTTGAAGAATCAAAGAGAAGGGTTTGAGAGGTGTTTGAGGGGCTTTGAATCGCTCAATTTGGTTTAGAAACAAAGAATTTAGGGCAAAAGGGGTCGAAAAGTCGGGCTTGCAATTTGAAATTTCTGATGCGAATAAAAATTGGGAAGCAGGGGTATTTATAGACGCAGGTCCGAACGGGCGTCCAGGAAACTGGACGAGCGTTCAGCTGGGGATCCTATGAACTGGACGGGCGTCCAGGTGAACAGACGTGCGTCCAGGTTTTCAAATTGAGTACAGAGTTGGAGGGAATTTCGCAGACGGGCGTTCAAGCAATTTGGACTCTCGTTCAGTATTTTCAAAGGACGGACGGGCGTTTAAGTAAGCAGACGCGCGTCCAAGACAAAATTCGAGCAAAGACATAAAATTTTCATTAATTCCAATTTTAACCTTTTATTTCAACATAAAACAAATACAAAAACTGAAAAATGAATAAAAACAAAAACAAACTAGTGGGTTGCCTCCCACCGAGCGCTTTTGTTTAACTTCGTTTGCTCGACGAAGACCCTAATGAAGCTAGTCCTCAAAAATCTCTGCCCAATCCACAATCCGGATCAGACGACGGAGCATATCAATCGCGGGAGGAAAATCATATTCATCCTGTAAAGCCCAGTCCTCTCCAGCAACATCCACTCCTCTGAAGTGTTCAGCACGTAGCACTAGCATCAAGTCAGTCAGCATCGGGTCATTAAGGATTGTGTACGGTCGTCCTAAAGCGCGCTGCAGGTCCTCTGTACTAAACTCTCCACCTCCCATAGCTTGGGGTACAATGATAACATATGTAACGGTCCTGATGCGGGTGCTAATGTCATAATCTACATCCAGAATGATTGTCCCTCCAGGTCCGTCATCTAAAGTGATAAGTGGAATCCTACTAATGTATGGGAACTCGTGCGGTAGAACTCCGTAATCCATTTTAAAAACAAAGCTAAACTGAGGCATATTCAAACAAAAACCTAATTAGGCTTAAATTAAATGAATCAAAGAAAATAACAAAAATGAAAGTAACTAAAATAGAAAAGGATATCTAGGAGGCCTCTTAGTGGCGCTTTGGTTTATGTCGTTAGCTCGACAATCTTTCAATTCAGCCTGGATCAGGCCACTTAACCTTTCTCACAGCCACTACATCGTGTAAGCTCTGGTCAGTAGTGCGGCTGCAGAAACAGCATCTAACACATGGGGTCAAGTTTCTGATCGCTTTCCAAACGCTTTTAATCCTCCCCATTGTAGACTTCTTCTTTCTCTGTCTTTTCTTCAACTGTCGCTCCCTTTCAAGCTCTTCCATATCCCAACTACCAGCCAAAACTTCCTTTACTGGACCACTGCCGTCATCCTCAGAAAACAAATCGGGCGAAAACTCATCAAACTTATTGACTTCAGGAGTTCCACACCCGAGGATGTCGAGGAAGTGAACAATCAAAGGCTTCTCTTTGGTTTGACGGATATAATGCTTGCACCTTTGACCATTCACTCTGAATGGCTGGTCACCATGGCCTCTTAGTTATAAAACACCTCCAGGAATGATTTGTAGAATTTCAAAGGGGCCGGACCAACGTGTCCTCATCTTTCCAGGAAACAGGTGTAACCTGGAATTGTACAATAAAACTTGCTCCCCAACTTGAAATTCTCGCTTCTTGATTTTTGCGTCATGAAGGAGTTTCATCTTATCCTTACTAATCCTGACATTTTCGTAGGCTTGGAGTCTAAACTCATCTAACTCATGCAACTGCTGCAGTCGGCGTTCACCACATGATTTGGCATCAAAGTTTAAGAACTTAATGGCCCAAAATGCTCTATGCTCTAATTCAACTGGCAGGTGGCATGGTTTTCCATATACCATCTGATAGGGTGATGTACCCATGGGGGTTTTATAGGCAGTTCGATATGCCCATAGTACATCATCCAACTTAAGACTCTAGTCTTTTCTATGACTGTTCACAACTTTTTCCAGGATCTTCTTCAAGCTTTGATTGCTTCTCTCGACCTGGCCACTAGTCATAGGGTGATATGGTGTGCCAGTTTTATGCCGGACACCATATTTCTCAAGTACTTTTTCTAGTGGTCGGTTGCAGAAGTGTGTCCCTTCATCACTTATCAAGGCACGTGGACACCCAAATCTCAGGAAGATGTTTTTGTTTAGAAAATTCATGACCGTTTTATGATCATTGCGAGAAGTGGCTTGAGCCTCAACCCATTTCGATACATAATCGACACAGACTAAGATGTATTTATTACCACAGGAAGATGGGAACGGGCCCATAAAATCAATCCCCCATACATCAAAGACTTCACATTCAAGAATGGGCTTCAATGGCATGTCAAAACGCCTTGTTAGAGCTCCGGTTCGTTGGCACCTATCACAAGTTTTACAGAAAGCTTCTGTATCCTTGAAGATTGTGGGCCAATAGAAAGCAGATTGAAAGATCTTGGCAACAGTTTTCCATGGACCAAAGTGACCACCAGTAGGTCCACTGTGGCATTGTTCAATAATGTCACGTTGCTCAGATTCAGGTACACATCTCCTTAGCAATCCATCCTTGCAAATCTTGAAGAGGTAAGGTTCATCCCATACAAATGTTTTTAAATCAGAGAAGAATTTCTTCTTCTCCTCATATGAAAATTCCGGATTAAGATATTGGGAATGAAGGTAGTTGACGATGGAAGAATACCATGGAACATCTGGAGCACAATCGTCTATCAGCATGACATTCTCAAGAGGAAAGTAAAGATCTATATCGTCAGGGTCTTCCTTTTCCTCATTCAACATTCTCGAAACATGATCAGCCACTACGTTTTCACTGCCCTTTTTGTCTTTAATCTGGACATCAAACTCTTGTAGGATCAGTATCCAATGTAGTAAGCGCGGTTTTGCCTCCTTCTTTGTCATGAGATATCGCAAAGCAGTGGTCTCAGTCCACACAATCACTTAAGCACCCAACAAGTAACTACGAAATTTGTCCATAGCGAAGACTACGGATAGTAATTCCTTTTCAGTCGTCGTGTAGTTTACTTGGGTAGGATTCAGTGTGTGACTGGCGTAATAGATAGGCTGGAATTTTCCCTTAAGCCATTGCCCTAAGACTGCACCAACAACATAGTTTGATGCATCGCACATAAGCTCGAAGGGTAGATTCCAGTCAGGCGAGATAAGAATCGGTGCAGAAATTAATCGACTTTTGAGCTCCTCAAATGCTTGCTTGCAACTATCATCGAAATTGAAAACAACATCTTCTTTGAGCAAAGTAGATAGGGGCTTGGCTATCTTGGAAAAGTCTTTAATGAATCTCCTATAAAAACCGACGTGTCCAAGAAAACCTCTAACTTCGCGCACATTTCTAGGATAGTTCAGCTTCTCGATAGCCTCTACTTTGGCTCTGTCTACTTTAATACCTTTGGCTGAGATTTTGTGGCCAAGAACTATTCCTTCATCTACCATGAAATGTCACTTTTCCCAATTTAGGACTAAGTTCTTTTCCACACATCGGGATAACACCTGGTCAAGATTATCGAGACAATCATCAAAGGATTGACCAAAGACCGAAAAATCATCCATAAAAATTTCCATACACTTTTCAACTAACCCATCAAAGATGGCCGGCAGATATATTTGGAATGTAGTGGGGCATTGCAAAGACCAAATGGCATTCGCTTTGTAAGCAAATGTACCATAAGAGGCGGGTGAAAGTGGTCTTTTCTTGGTCAACCGGATCGATGGGTATCTCGGAAATATCACGAATATCCATCCGTAAAAGCAAGATAGAATGCATGTCCCGCCAGCGCTCTAGCATCCGGTCAATGAATGGAAGGGGAAATGATCTTTCATTATAACCTCATTGAGCTTTCTATAGTCGATACAAACTCTATAACCAGTAACGAGCCTCAATGCTATTTCTTCTCCCTTCCCATTCTTCTCAATAGTAATTCCCTCTTTTTTGGGAACTACCTGAGTAGGGGATACCCATTCACTGTCAGCAATTGCGTAAATGATACTCATGTCTAAAAGCTTGATAATCTCCTTTTTGACCACTTCTTGCATATGAGGGTTGAGCCTCCTCTGGGCTGTCTAACACATTTTGCACCCTCTTGAGTCTTGATTTTATGCATACAAATGTCAGGAGATATCCCTCTGATGTCTCCTACTTGCCAACCAAAGGCTTTCTCGTTCTTTCTCAAGACGTTTAACAATTTCATCTCTTCCAATCGAGATAGCTTGGCATAAATAATCAACGGAAGCTTGTCACCTTCTCTTAAGAACACATATTTGAGATGTTTGAGTAACGGCTTGATCGGATCTGCATGGGGGTCTTCTAAACTTGATTTAAGATCTCCACTTTTCAATTCAACATCACTGAATTTACTTAGTGGTCCTACTGCCAAAGCCTCTCCTTTCAATAATCCCTTATCAAACTCAGCTTCTAACTGTTCTAGATTCACCACACCATGATTATTCAGATTGTCAACTAATCGCTCGTATTCAGTTGCAACAGCCATGACTTGCTTTTCCATGTAATCATTGAAATCATATGACATATCCTCAATGGAGAAGCCGGTGGGGAAATCAGAGGGTCTCTGAATAGCTTTGGAGACACTGTAGCTCACCTCCTGATCACCGACTCGTATAGTCACTTGCCCACCATCACAATCAATGAGGGCCCTGGCTGTAGAAAGAAAGGGTGTTCCAAGTATCAAGGGGACATTCTCATCCTTCTCTATGTCTAGGACGTACCAGTCAACCGGAAAGGTAAATCTATCAATTTGAACTAATACGTCCTTTAATATTCTTGCAGCTTTCTTGGAAGATCTATCAGCAAATTGAAGGTTCATGGTTGTGGGTTCTAGAAGATCATTCAATCCAAGCTGTTTGCAGACAGAGAATGACATCAGACTTATGGATGCCCCAGGTCACATAAAGAATTTGGGAAGACTAAGCCTCCCATCAGTAATGTGAGCACAAATTTCCCAGGGTCACCCCTCTTGGTTGGTAGATCATCATAAGTTACCATAGAGAAATCCTCACCAATCAACCGATCCATGTCTTCTAACTTCTTCTTAGAGGAAACAACATCCTTGATGAACTTGGTATACTTAGGCATCTCAACCAAAACATCAGATAGTGGAAGATTAACCTGAGTATTTTTCAGAAGGTTTAGCACTTTTTCATATTTCTTGTCCTCATGCAAGGAGATGTTGCTTTTTCTAGGTGGGAATGGAAATTTCTTTAAATCGCTCTCAGAAAAGACTTTCTTCGAAGACGAACTGACAACTTTATCTTCCAAATCTTTCCACCTCACCACTTTCTCACTTTTCTTACTAGTCAGGGGATCAGCCACCTGACTTTCACTTGATTCTTCATTTCTCAGGGGATCAGCCACCTGAGTACTCTCTTGCAGAAAAGGGGAACGTATGTGCTCGACTTCCCCTCCGCCTTATCATCGGCAGAGGGGTTAGTGGTTTCCTGGTTGGGGACCACTTAGTTGAGTACCGGATCTCGATTCATTGCATTGCTGGCCTCTTCTACCATACGGAATTGAAGGTACCAGGTCAGTGCATTGGCCATGATTTAAATCGGTCTGAGCTACCTGACTAGGGTTCTTCTCCGTAAAGCTTGGCAACTGCCCTGGGGGTCTGGAAGCTAACTGCGTGGCCAATTGCCCGATTTGCCTCTCAAGATTCTTCATTGTTCTATTTTGCTCCTCCCGAAAGGAGTCCCACTGAGCTCTGATATCATTAGAATGCGAGGGGCCTTGAGAATTTTGGAAGTTCTGGGGAAAAGGCTGGCTAGACCGACTCTGCAATGCAGGATTAGAATTGTTAGGCCAATTCTGATTGAACCTTTGATTCTGATTGGAAAAATTAGTATTCTGGTTCTGATTGAAATTAGGGTTTCTATTGAAATTCTGACTTTGGTTAAAATTCGAATTTTGATTGAAATTTTGATCATGATTGAAACCCTGGTTTTGAAGATTACTTTGGCCAGAGAATTGATTATTAAATCTCTTGTTTTGCTGGCCAAAGAAAGCGTTTAGTTCAGCATTCTGTCCATTCATAGGACATAAACGAGATGTATGCCCCATACTGTCACAGTTCTGACATGTGACTTGATTGTACTGTCCATAATCATGAACAGCATTAACTTGATGACTAGAAGGGGAAATGAATTGACACTGGCCAACCATATGGCCAGTCTGACAGCAATGTTCACAATATAGAACTTGAGAGTTCTGTGGGAATGATAGATTCTGGTTAATCGGAATAGAAGACATTTGAGAAGCTATCATCTGCTTTTGCAGCATGGCGATCAGACTTTGCATATTCACCTCCTCGATCCTGGGAGGAGGAGGAGGTGCTTGGATAGCTTGAGAGAAGGGGCGTAATTATACTTGGCAATATCCTCAAATAGTGCCCATCCTCTTCAGTGTATTTCTCAAGAATGCCCCACTGAGAAGAACTATTGACCATGCCCTTAGTGAGCTCGGTCAATCCTTCGAAAAAACGTATTGACTTGCCTCTGCAAGTCCAAACCATGATGGGGACATTTACGAAGAAGAGACATGAACCTCTTCCATGCATCAAAGAACGATTCGTTTTCCTTTTGGCAGAAAGTGAAAATGTCACTTAAGCATTGGGCTGTCTTGGATGGCGGGAAATATTGACTTAAGAACTCTTTTTCTAGTCCGGCCAGGTGGTAATGGATTCAGCGAGGAGAGAGTTGTACCACTCTTTGCCTCCCCTTCAAGGAAAGCGGAAATAGTTTCAGTTTAATCGCATCTCTCGACTCCTGGATGCGAGTCGTACCACATATCTCCGGAAATATGTGTACGTGCGTATGAGGATTTTCAGATTGAAACCCATGGAAGATGGATGCATGTTGCATCATTTGAATGAGCCCAGGCTTGAGTTTGAAGGTCTGTGCATTTATGGTTGGTAGGACGATAGCCGGGTTGACCAAGACTTCGCCAGGCATGGCGTAGTCTGCCAACGTACGTCTATCTTCAGCAGCCATAATGATGAAATCTTCGATCTCTTCAGCTAAGCGATCCTCAAGGTCTTGATCGGCCCTGTCAGAAGGAACCGCAGAACGGATTCTCCGCCTGTTTGGTCGGACTATGGTACGCTCGAGGTCAAGGGTATAGAGTAGTGGCCCCTGTTGACTTCGAGTTTGCATAAACCTAAACCAAAATCAAGTGGTTTAACCTTTTAATCAAAGGTTGAAACCAAGAAAAGATTTTAAAGAAAAGAGGTCAGACGGGCGTCCGGATTAACTGGACGCTCGTCTGATTAGAGAAAACGGAAAACAGAAAAGAAAAAAAATAGACAAGAAAATAAAAACTAGACAACCGTCTGGTTCCCGGGCAACGGTGCCAAAAACTTGTCTCGGATTTTATCAAATGAAAAAAACAACAAGTAATAAATTATAAATCCGGTATACCCCAACTGCAGGGATCGTAGTATAGCAACTAATACCGGGTCGATCTCACAGGGAATCGGGGTTGTTTATTCTAGTTTTTATTTAACTAACCTAAATATGTCACGACTACTACTACTAAAAATATAAGAAAACAGTTGAGAACTATAACATAAAACGAAACTAACAATGAAAATAACGAAAGTAAACTGGACAGAAGATCGAAACCTAAAGCCAGGAAAATAGGGTTGCGAACAAGATAACTAAACTACTTCTATTCTAAACTTAATTGTGCAATAAAAATTGTAACTTTACTAAGCAACTCAAGCTCAACCGATTAAATCAATAAATTAACGAACGAACAAGCTATTGATCCACCAATCCTACAACAATCAATTTCTATCTAGATTATCTCGCGGTTTTTAACAAAGTTGTGATTCACCTGACAAATGTATGAACTCCTAATCTCTTAGAAAAGTTCGTCTATCAATCTTTTATCTTTCGATCCTAAAGATTAATGCTTTGAAATCAAAGGTGTAAGATTTCTCAATCTAGCAACCTAGAAATTCAACCTAATCAACTCTCGTTATTTTTAGGTTAAAGACCTAACCTTTATCATGGTGATCTAAGGTTTAACATGATTCTCATCAAAATCAAACAATCAAACATGCAACGATCTCTAGATGTAATTGCATAAAAACGAACAAAACGATAATTAAGGTACAACTTTGATAAGAAAAACTCACAAGATAATCAAGAAACGAAACTGAATTGTTGATAGGATGGTTTCACAATGCTTGTTCCAAGAACCTTTAGCCTCTAAACATCACTTGAAAACTCAAAATTGCTTGAATAGAGTACATAAATTGAAAGATCTAATCTAGAGATTGAAAGGCATAAAATTTGATCTAAAATAAGTATAAAACGCAGCTAAGCCGCCCCTTAGGGTATATGTGGCCACCAAGATGAATTAGGGTCCGAATTCTTGTGAAAAACGTGACTATTTATAAGAAAATAAGTCGGTTTCAGCAAAGGCGGCGCTTGGACGCCCGTCCAAGAGAGTGAACGCCCGTCTAGTCATGCATAAAAACTTCGAGTCGGGCCGAGCTGGATCAGACGCCCGTCCTTTGTACAAATAGACGCTCGTTCATCAATTATCTCAAAACTCTGAATCAAGTTACTTCTCCTGGACGCTCGTCCATACCTTCAGACGCCCGTCCAGCCGGACGGAGCAGCAGACGCACGTTCAGGATGTATCAAATTCGATTTCTTCATCTTTATCTCTTCTAATCCTTTATCCGATTTCTTCCTTATCACTTTTGCTCCATAGAAATCCGATCTTGAACCTCTTTCAGATCGAAATTGTGTATCTAGAAGACATTAAAAACATTGAAAATCATCAATAAAACACATAATTCAACCAACTTTGCGAATGAATCATTTAAAACCTCACTTGCTCAATAAACCAATTAAACACTCAATTTATATGAAAATTATATAAATATGGAGGAAATTATTATGAAATATAACAATATAAATTACATAAAATCACCCTAAACAACAATGACGATGGAGTTAACGGAGCTGATGTTTACGCTTAAGAGTTACGATGACACAGACTTTTATTTCATGCAATTTATAATTCGGTTTTTGAGAGATAGACTTTAGTATCTTTTCAGTGTCATTTGGAATGTAATAAGTCACAACAACATTTATTTCGTTGTTTTGTCGGTCAGTTTTCTTAGACGTAGATTTTGGACTTGGTGATCCGCTGTTTATCGTTTGACAATCTTTTTTCGAGTTATCTTTAGTTTTAACTGATTCCGCTTTTACTGTGATCGATCGTTACGAGGATTATGTATATATTACTTTTGGGATTTAAAAAGTAAATATATGCATACCGGGCATTCTTTCTGGATAAGGACTCGGTATCCGGGACGGGGTTGTGGGAAGTAGTGCCCGAAAGACAATTTATATAATTGGTTTTAGAATTAATAAATAACAGATTTATTCTTATCTTATTACTTGCTTCGTGCTCGTAAGTAATACACTACTGAAAACCCTAAGTCGTATCATATGTAGCCATATAACTTAGTGTGCGACACACATGAGGATTAAGTTTGTAGTGACACACTTGAACTGTTAGTCCGTGGTGAACTTAATCAAAGTATGGGGTCTATTGATTAAACCACCATTAATGCGCCCAGAACACTTTATGGTGTGACCTTCGACATTGGTTGTCTAAGTGGGGTATTTATATATGATGAGAGTCATATAGGACTGGACCGATTTAATCTGAGTTTCTCATATAATTCCGTGATTGAGAAATATTATTAACTCACAAGATGATCATATATGGATTAACCTTAATCCTGAAATGATTACATACTCCTATTGGTATCAGGATATGATTTGATGTGTTCGTTAAGGATAGCTAAGAGGCGCGGTCCGAATCACTTTCACGTTGGCACTATTCTGGAATTAGTGAGAAGTGTGTGTCTCACAGATATGGAATACATTCCTTCCCGCGGGAAGTAGAAAGACAATCCCCTTATTTGTTAATCCTAGAAACTGATCGATCCGCGGAGTTTGTATTGGTTATGAACTAATTGATCACTAGTGGGTTAATGGTATATAAGGATGAGATGTATTGAAGAAGGTTTACGGAAATAATCCCGCTTCATTACGGATAGTGTATGGAGGGTTAGTTTATATGTAATCATTATATCAATGGACACTTGTCGACTCGATTCGACGTTTTGAGAATAAGGGGTATATCTATAATTGATAGTGTTCAGTTTCGGATTTATGGTGGCGTAATTCCGGAATTAATGAATTAAGTAGAAATATTTAGTTCGATGAATATTTAATTTAATTTATTGTAGCTACTAGTTATATGTCCATAGTCCCCGGGTTGACTCCTAACACGCGAGTGTTTTCTCGTTTTATGGAACCTCGAGAATAAATTAAATCGTTGGGCTATTTAATTAATATGCAATATTATTTATTTGGTAAATAATATGTAAAATAGAAAAGACATTTTCTATTAAATTAAATGATTAAGGTGGCGCCATTAATGTGGGTAATTTAGGAGAAGAAATTTTCCTAGATAATGTCACATGTGTAATTAATTAATTATCTATTTGTTGGATAATTTATGGAAAAATTAAGAGATTGATTTTTTGGGAATTATCTATTATTTTGTAGCAAAAATATCTTTTCCTTATGGGAATAGGTTTTTGTGGTGTGAAAATGATAACTTTCTTGACTAGTTATTTTCCTATATAAAGAGAGTTCCTCCCAACACAATATCAATCACAAATTGCGCGACAAATAAATTAAATGGAAGAAAAATTAGTTTCTTGCCATAGTTATTTAGTGCATATTCGAGGAGGTTCTATGATGAGGATCAACGTCCACCAGTCGTCGTTTGGAGATACAATCCGGAAGATCACGGCTTCTCCCTTTTGTCGATTTCTCATCTCTCTCCGGTTTGGGTAAATCTACTAACATTCTCGTAGGATTAATTAGTTATGTCTCATATCGTAAATCGCATAACCTTCCGCTGTGCGAAGATTGAGTGTCTCGATCGTGCTATTACTCCTAGCATGTGGTATCGGAGCCAAGGTTAAATTTTTACGATATCGAGAGCATGATTAATTAAAATAGGAGTGAAATTGCATATTAGGTTGCATCTTTTGTTTTATTGAATGATTTAATGTTATGGTTGACGAGATGGATTGGGGTTGGTATTTGTTTAGCGTTAGATCTATATTGTAAACTCATATAATTAGTATTATACGAGTATAGGATATATGTAATTTATTTTTGCAATTTATGTATTTTATTTTTTGCAATTTAAATTTCGTAGTAGTAGTTTTTTTTCCGGATCCGTCGGCGAAAAGAAAAGTGGCACAACAACAATTTTCAATCGAAAATTGAAGTGGCGCTACAAAAGGAAGACAGGCGCAGAAAAAACAAAAAAAAATAAAAAATTAAATAAATAAAAACGGCTGCTGAACCAACTAGAAGAGAAGAAATCAAAAGGCATAATTTTTTTTATTATCAAAGATGAAAGTTGGTATGCAAGATCAAAGTTGCTGCCGAAGACATATTTCGTCTCATATTCGTTATCAACGATCCATCTGAGTGCTTTACTTTTTCGTATTTATTTTCTTGAATGATTATTTATGGGATATAAGCATGCCATACCATGCATCATATTCATGAATCCCACTCCTAGCATATGCATACATGTAGATAATTAATCGTGATATTAATTAGACATGTATGAGACGAAATTAATTTAGATTAATTTAGGTAATTAATTAAATTAATTAAAACGAACGGAATTTTATCGGGATATAAAATTCACATGATAAACTTAATTTGGGATAATAAATCCTACGGAGTTTAAGTTTTGTAGTGTCTACATAAATTTTGAATTTTGATAATAAAAAATTGGAAAATCTGGAAAAGTTGGACACCAACTAAGCAAAAGGTTCGAAAATTGGTTCGGGCGGTCAACAGGGCTTCGGCTCGACTCGACTTGTCCGTCCAAGCACGACGTTAAGCGTCGGGGTCCGGCAAGGTCAAGCTATCCGCGAGTGAGGCTCAATGGGGCAACCTTAGCCCGATTCATCCAAATAGATTGTATAGGAACCAACGAAGAGGACGGGTCGGTTTAGCCAATCCCGACACCATTCGGTGAACTCGGTTAAAGCTCAGCCAGGGTTTGAAACCGACAAGTTGGTGGTTGCTTTTCTTGATTTATTGTTTTCTGACTTATTCGAAAAATTCAACAATCCCAGAATTTTTAGGATAATAAAATTCTTTGTGAATTTTATTTATGTAGTGTCTACGTAAAAGGATTTTGATGATCGAGAAAATTGGAAAATCGTGAAAAGATAGGACACTAACTAGACGGTATTTGGAACCGATAAGTTGGTGATTGCTTTTCGTGATTTATTGTTTTCGGATTATTGAAAAAATTTCGAGATCCAAATTAAATTTTTATCACGACATTATTAGGACTATACAATTCATTGGTGAATTTTTGTTGTGCAGTGTCTACACAAGAAATTTTCTAAATAATCGATAAATTGGATAATCATGAATATATTGTCACTGGTTAGACAGTATTTGGAACCGATAAACTAGTGGGGGTTTTAAATTTGTGATTTATTGTTTTTCGATTTGATGGGAAATTCATACCTAATATATTAGGATTATAAAATTCATGGTGAATTTTAAATTGTGTAGTGTCTACACAAAGATTTTATAAATCTGTGAAATTGGAAAGTCGTGAATAAGTGACACTAGTTAGACGGTATTTGGAACCGATGAACTAGTGGGAGGATTAATTTAAATATTCATGATTTATTGTTTTTCGGATTGTAAATAAATTCTGAAAATCCTAAAAGACTACCTAATTTTAAAAATAACGAGTGGGAGCGGGGAATGTGACAACTGACCCCACGGCCTCTACTGTTGACACAAGCAAGTGAGAGAATGGTGACGCCTCGTGCCGTTTTGATTTCGAGAAATCTCTGATATTACCAGAGAAACGAGTATTCCATTCTCATAAATATGCTATAGTGTAGTTTTGGCACTGATGCTTGGCCTACCTCCAGGTGAAACAATTTCACTGAGAGGATATGTTGGACTTATTTCTTAGTTTTGATGATGAGTGTCATACTATTTGTTATAGTGCAAAGGCAAAAGATGTCTAGATTAAATGTATAGGTTTATTAGAGTTTGATTCATAAATAGGTTTGATCAAACAAGCATCAGAAAGGCCTCTTTGATTGATATCGCAGAAAGGTCTAGTCGAGTAGGGTAGATAGGTCGAGAGACTAGTCAGGAACTCGCCAAGATCAAGACTCAAGGCGAAGGCGAAAGGTGAGGTTCAAACTCGAGTAGATGAAGGCTAAGGGATCAAACTTAGTAATTTAAGTCAAGGATATGGAATCGAATTTAGGCAAGTCTATGATGACCTAAAGCGATTACATATACCTTGTGTAAGGTCTAAGTTCCATAAGTTGGATGATGTTTGGAACTTAGTTATAATTAAAATGATGTAATCTAACTACACAAATAAAAGTTAGATAGAAGTAATCAATTTGCATTGTATTTTATATCTGATTATATGATGATCGGCAGATCGATAGGTATCTCGTCAGACCCATGAACTCTTGATGTATTACCTCGATTAATTCAAGATTATCTTGGAAGACTACATGGATAAGGATGCCAACTACCTCGACTTATCAAGGAAATCAAAGGTTGAGATTAAAAGACGTTGGGATGACTTTTATTTTTATCCATTGGATACAAGTCAAAGGGTGGATGATTGCATTGTCAAAAGGAATTGGCGACAAAGTGTCGATCCTATGAATAGAGCAGAATGCTGATCGATGGGACAAATACTAGAACGGTCACATTTGAAATTCAAAAACAAGTCACATGCATTCTTGCCTATAAATAGAAGACTTTCAACTCAAGCAAAAATGATGAATTTTTGGATAAACTTTAAGTGCTAATTCTGAGCTGAAAAACACCCTGCTGAACTTACTGAGCTTAAACCTACTGATCCAGTACATTTCTTCAAGTGTATTCTGTATTCAAGCTGCATCAAGATTACACACTTGGAGACTGCAAGCTGCTGATTACATCATCCTAATTAAGTCGCAAGAATGAATCATTTATTTGATTCATTCTTTATTTTATAAAGAACCTCTTGAAAACATGAAGCATCTGTTGGGTGTGAAAGATCATTTGTTTGTGGTGGAGTGGTGAAGAGGCAATTCTACCCTTCAAGGACCAGTGGAAGACTCGGGAGCGACAATTCTACTGTTCTAGTATTCGGTTTGTGAAGCCATAGTTATTGGTGAAGGACAAGCAACTTAGGAATCTTTGTAAAAGCTACATCAAAGATCTCTAGTGAATTTCCTCCAACATCACGGAGAAGAAGTGGGACGTCTGGGATTACATCACCTGGAACCACTATAAAAATCTGCCTACTTACTTTACGCTTTTACTTTCTGCACTTAGTTTATTTCACTCATCAACCTCATGAATCTAGCAGCAGCTGAAATCACACACTTGCACTCTTGAGTATCTAATACTTAGTATCATATTTGACAACAAGTACTAAGGCTTAATTTTGATTTAATTCCATTTGCACAAATTCAAAGCAAACTCAACTTTGATGAGACTCTCTTTGTTTATCGAGACTCTTATGAAGTCTCAAGCAGAACTCTGAAGTATCGTGATTTCTTGAAGTTGCAATTTGTTAACTCCAAAGTTTTAAGTGTTAAGTTTATTCACCCCCTCTAAACTTAACCAAAGCCTTTTCAAGGACCAACAATTGGTATCGGAGCGATGCTTCCGCTCGAAGGAATCCTACTTGTTGTGCTTGTGAAAAATCTTTAAAACTTTCTTTCAAGTTCTTGATTTTCAAGACTTGCATCATGGACAATACGGTATGCTAGAACTATGTTGATGTGTTCTCTTGATAGATTTGAGAGTATAAAGCAGCGAATGCAGGCATATGTTGTCGCTTACTCTCATGATGAGATGATGGATGTATTAATCGATGGACCATCAAGATTACAAAGGTAGTAATGATGGGTGTGTGAATCGAGTACATTCTAAGCCAAAAAGAGAATGGAATGCGTAAGAATGCAGGAAAAGGGCAAACCTCAACAACAATGCTATTGATATCATCTCTGTAACCTTGGATAGCAATATGTACATGAAGGTTAAAGATTGCAAGACGCGCAAAGAACTTTGGGACAAGATTCACTTGATCTGTGAAGGCATCGATGCAATAAAGAAGAATAAAATCAGTGTGGCGGAAAGAGGTTCCAAAAGTTCAAGATCTTTGCCTAATGAAGCCATTGAGCAAATGGAATCAAGATTCAATGCAATCTGGATGAACTCACCCTCTTGAGTGTAAGTTATTCAAAAGAGAAGTAAACACCAAAATCTTGGAAGCTCTACTGCAAAGATGTTTGGAAAATGAAGGTGATTGCAATTGAAGAAATGAGGAAATTGCATGAAGAAGACACCTTCAAGTTGTTCTCTCGATCTTAAGGCATATGAATTCAGCAAGAAAGTGGTGCTCAGAATCGAAAAGGAAGAGCCAAAGACCATCTGATTGGCTGCTTCACATCATGAAGAAACATCAGGAGGACAGGATGATATCTTTGGATGAGATGCAAGAACAAATTGCCCCTCTTGAGCAAGAAAATCAGGATGATGAAGAGTGGAAAGGCCCTGCAAGAAATTTTACAAAGAGGCCCTCTTGAAAGAAGGAAAGAAGAACCAAGGAGAGATAATGACTATACAGTGCTTTCATTGCAAGAAACCAGGACACTTTAGACTGATCGTCTCCGAACTAAAACAAGGCAAGGAACACTGATTATCTTTGCTTCAAGCGCAAGAAGCTGGACATTTTAGACTGATTGTCGGACCTCATCAAGACCAAGAGTCAACAAAGAAGACATGGCAAGAAGGCTATGGTTCTTTGAAGATGAATCGAGGATATGATGTGGAATCAAAAGGAAATGAATCGGATGATCTGACCTTCAAGTTCAGCGATATGGAGGATTATGCTTTGATGGCCAATATGGATGGCGAGGAGGTATACAACATTGTATCTATCAATACTCTGCTTTGAAAGTGATTGTGAATCAACTTGTGGTTCAAATCCTAAAAATTTCGACAACAATGAGACTTTGGATGCCATCCTTAATCAACCGAGGATAATACAATCTGGTTATGAGGTTGTGAAGGCTGAAAAGAAGCTCTTGAATTAGAAGTTGGAAGATTGAAAGTGAATTAAGAGTTCTCAAAGGTAAAGAAAAGATGTTGGACGAGAATCGGCATAAGTCTGCTTTGAACATCCAAAGAAGATCTGAATCTCTTTGAACCATCTTGTTCCACTCTTTGCATACAAATCAGGAAAGCCTTATGGAGATAGAACAGGGCTTGGATTTGGAACTCAGCAATCCAACAAGAGTGGATCCAGTAAGGTCACTGAACCTAGTTCCAGAATTGGTCCTAAGTTTGTACCTGCACTAGATCCAACTCCCAGTAAGGTTGCTGAGGCAGTAAAACCTACTGAGAATGCTTCAAGGAAGCAAAATCGAGAAGTCAAAGAAGTCAACGACTCCTAATAAAAAGAGTAAATCTAAAAATAGGATTTCTTTGTCTTCTAAGCTTCACTGCTTGCAGGACACTGCTACCAAGTCTGCTTTGGACCACGAAGGGTAAGAAATGAAATATTCCAAGGATAAGAATCCTAAACCCAAAAATGTTAATCATTCAAGGGATACTTATCTCAGGGGGAAAGGTAGATTCTTCCCGATGATGATGATTGGAATATTCTGCACCTCTTGTTAAAAGCGGTAAGTATAACCATGCTGCTAGGGTAAAACCTATGCAATGGAATCAGCAAAGGGCTCAGCAGAGGACTTTTTCAAGACCTCAGCAGAGACCTCAGCAGACTCCTTATTATAGGGCTGTTTCTAACAGACATCACATCTATGGTTATGCAAATGTTTCTAACAACAAGAATCACTTCAAACAACATTACAAACCAAAAGGCCAGAAAACATATGTGATTCCTACACAACCTACTGTTAGAACTTATGGATGTGTGGAATACATGTATGAACCAAAGTATGACACATTCAGAAGAAGACCTTATGGAGACATGCCAAGGGTCATGCTTACCACTGACCATTATGGACCCAAACAGGTTTGGGTACCTAAAATGCATTAACTTTGTTTTGTAGGGTGTCTGGTACTTTGACAGTGGATGTTCCAGACACATGACAAAGAATAAGCACTGTCTATCAAACTTTGTGGCAAAAGATGGTCCAAGGGTGAATTTTGGAAACAAGAATACACCTGGATACACAAGATGATATGGCACACTTGTGAGAAATGGACTTACAATCAAGGATGTTGCATATGTTGAGGGATTGGAATACAACTTGCTGAGCACTGGACAATTCTGTGACAAGGGTTACAAGGTCACTTTTGACAAAAACAACTGCATTGTCATTAGTGAAAGAGGTGATCAAGTTGTACTTGCTGGCAGAAGACAACAGAATATGTATATTGTGGATTGGTCTCTCTGCGATTCCAGAACTACTGCTGATTGTGCATACCAAATCGAACTAAATTGGCTATGGCACAAGAAGTTGAATCACTTGAACTTTGATGACATCAATCGGTTGGTGAAGAAGAAGCGGTGGTTGGTTTACACGAGATCACATTCAAGAAGGATGCCATATGTGATGCTTGTCAACAAGGTAAATAGATAAAGTCAAGCTTCAAATCAAAGACCAAACAATCAACTAATAGAGTGTTGGAGCTAATGCATATGGATCTTTTTGGACCAATAACTCCAACAAGTGTAACAGGAAAGAAGTACACTTTAGTGGTTGTGGATGATTATTCAAGGTACACTTGGGTGATTTTTATGAACAAGAAAAGTGAAACACTTCAAAGCATGCCTAATCTTTTGAAGAGATTACAAAATGAGAAAAGCTTAACAGTAATAAAAATAAGATCAGATCAGGGTACTGAATTTCTCAACAAAGTTATAAGAGAATATTGTGAACAGAATGGTGTACTACATCAACTTGCAGCTGCTGGTACACCTCAGCAAAATGGGGTTGCTGAGAGAAGAAATATAACTTTAAAGGAAGCAGGAAGAACAATGATTTGTGAAGCATTGTTACCTGAAAGATATTGGGCTGAAGCAGTAAATACAGCATGCTATACACAAAACAGAACTTGATGAAACAAGAAGTCTGCTTGAAGACACCTTATGAGATTTGGAATGGAAGGATACCTAACATATCCTATTTTCATCCATTTGGAAGCAAATGTTTTATTCTAAATCATAAAGTTCATTTGAAAACATTCCAACCAAAATCAGATGAAGGAATTTTCTTAGGATATTCTTCGGTCGTGAGCATTGAGTCTTGAACAAAAGATCATCTGAAACATGAAGAAACAATCCATGTTGTGTTTGATGAACCTAAGTTTCTTGGTATGGAAGATGAAGATTGTGAACTCTTGAGAATCAACAAATCACCGATCCAGATTGTGTTGAAGTTTTGGAAAGATTCAATGACTTGAAAGTTTACGATCACGCCCCTCATTGAACACCCGCCGATAATGTTCTTGATGCAACAATCAGGCGGTTCAAGGATCTCTTTGACCCACCTGTAGAAGAAACTACAAAGCAAACCCTCTTGAAGATGATGTTCCCGAAAATCAAAATAATCAAAATCCACAATGGTTAAGGAATCACCTACTTGAACAAGTTATTGGCAATGTACTGACAAGGTGTGAGGACTAGAAGACAAGCTGGAAGCCATGTTTACTTGTTTTCTATCTCAAATGGAACCTAAAGTTGTTGAAGAAGCTATTTGGACCAGATGGATAATAGCTATGCAAGAAGAATTAAATGAATTTGAAAGAAATCAAGTGTGGACACTAGTTGAAAGGCCAAGTCATGCAAATATCATTGGTACTAAGTGGGTATCTGAGAAATAAACTTGATGAATCTGGTACCATTGTGAGAAACAAGGCCGGACTAGTTGCAAAAGGCTATTCTCAAGCGAATGAATAGATTTTGATGAAATTTATGCACTGTTGCAAAGACTGGAAGCTATCAGATTATTCTTGGCACATCTTTGCATATAAGAACTTCAAAGTATATCAAATGGATGTCAAGAGTGCATTTTTAATGGCATTCTAGAGGAGGAAGTGTATGTTCAGCAACCTCCTGGATTTGAAGTTAAAGATCAAGAAAATAAAGTGGATAGACTCAACAAAGCACTTTATGGATTGAAGCAAGCACCAAGAGCATGGTATGAGACTCTTTCTCAATTCTTGGTGGACAATGGTTTTACAAAAGGCACCATTGACAAGACTCTTTTCAGAATCAGTGAAGGGGACATCACCCTACTGGTACAAATTTATGTGGATGACATAATTTTTGGTTCTGAAAATAATTTAATGTGTGAAAAGTTTGCAAATCTAATGAAGAGTAAATTCCAAATGAGTATGATGGGAGAAATGAACTACTTCTTGGGATTGCAAGTCAAACAGATGAAAGATGGAATCTTTATTCATCAAACCAAGTATATCAAGGAGTTGCTGAAGAAGTTTGGTATGTAAAACAGCACTAAGAGTTCAACTCCTATGGGTACAAACATCAGATTGGAGGAAGATAAAGAAGGCAAAGATGTTGATCAGACCTTATACAGAAGGATGATAGGCAATCATTGTACTGCTTGCCAGCCAGACGAGATATATCCTTTCTTTGTAGGTGTTTGTGCAAGATTTCAATCTAAACCTAAAGAAAGTCATTTAGGTGCAGTCAAAAGAGTTCTCAAATATCTTAAAGAGACCTTGGGAGTAGGGATATGGTATTCTAAGGAATGAAGCTTCAAAGTTATATCCTACTCAGATTCTGATTATGCTGGATGCAAGATTGATAGAAAAAGCACCTCAGGAACCTGTCAGTTAATGGGAAATAGACTGGTCTCTGGTTCAAAGAAGAAAGCAATTCTATATCAACTTCCACTCTTGAAAATTTGAATACATTATTCTTTGGAAGTTTCTTTGTGCACAAGTACTTTGGCTAAGACAACAATTAAGGGATTATGGAATTGAAGAAAAGGAAATTCCTATTATGTGTGATAACACAAGTGCAATTGCAATCACGAGAAAATCCGTTTGCACTCAAGAACCAAGCACATTGATGTGAGACATCATTTTATAAGAGATCATGTTGAAAAGAAAGATGTTGTGGTTCTATACATCCCATGAAGATCAACTTGCGATATTTTCACTAAACCACTTGATGGTGAAAGATTTGCCAAATTAAGGACTTAACTTGGAATTATAAAAGTTGGTGATAATCAAGCGATTGTCTTGGAATTCACCAAGGGATTAGTCTTTGCTATCTTTGGGTGAGCTCACTTAGCAGATTAGTCATTGGTTTCAACAATTCCATGTACTTATGTTTGGACAATTGAGCAAATGAGGTTGCCAAGGATTGGTCTTTGTCATGTTGGGTGAGCTCACTTGATGATCGGTCATTGGTATTAAACTTCATCTTGTATTATCAATTGAACAAAACAAGAAGAAAACAAGGATCGGCCAGAGTGCTTTTGTCGGTGAGGCTGCTGAAGCCTACTTATCGCCAGACTCTTGAGCCCACCTCTGCGAGGATTACCTGTTTGGAAGGAACGTTACACAGTCAAAGTAGTTAAAGTCAAAAGCAGTTTGGCGGGATATTTATTCTATCCATTATTACCATAGTTAAACGATCCAACGGTTACAAACGTTATGGAGGAGTAATGGGCCACGTGTCAAGACAGAACTTATTCAATTTAATCGTGGTTACCTCAATGTACGTGCAATGATAGTTTCAACCACCTACTGTCTATATAATCAGACTGTTATACAGCGGATTCTCTACTTGCATTTTCTACTTTATCTCTGCAAATCCTACACTGTGTGAACATAGATTTGAGAGCAATTCTTCTTCATCTTTTTCTTATTTCAATGGCGGAAAGGATTGAAGTTCAAATCGAATCTAGCCAAAGTGTGAGAGGATATGTTGTTGATGCAAAACAAACAGAGTTGGCTGTTAATATAGGTAGAAGAATAAGGAGGTTTGCAGGCTTGGAGAACAAACTCAATATCAGATTAGAAACAATCTCATACACCAATGTTATTGATTTCTTGAAGAATATTGTTATGGAAGAAGGAACTGAAGCATTCAAGACCACTGTGAATGCTGAGGAGCTTGTAATCTCCTCTAGTCTACTGAGGGAAGTGTTTGGATTTGAAGAAGTGGTGGATGGTTCGGTCAATCTCGAAGCAATGGGATTGGACAAATTGGCATTTGTGGATCAGATTAAAACAAGTGCAGCCATCAAATCCGTAGCAGGCATCAATTGCAAACATATTGGAAATGAATACAGCCTGCTGAGCAAGCTCATTGCAAAGAACATACTTGGGCTAGTTGGCAGTATGGATACTTTATCAGGACCCAAGATAGAGCGATGATAATCATCTGCAGGAGCATGAGGTTTGATCAATTTGGTTATTTCATACATTATATGAAGAAAGTAGCCAAGGAGGAGAAATTAGGGAAAAGGAAATCAAAGGCCTTACCCTTGGGATTGATGATTCAGACCCTGCTGAATCATTTGAATGTTCCTGATCTTGAACCTGAGAATATCAATCAGTCTAGATACAAGAAGGAAATTAATCATGCTATTCCTGGTCTAGATGATGATGAAGAGGTTGCTGAAGAGGCTGCTAATGATGATAATGATGATGATGATGGTGATGCTGGTGGTGAGCAGGTTCAGCAAACTAAGAAAATTTCTATTAAACCTGCTGCACCCAAGAAAATTGCTGAGAAGAGAAAGGGTGGAGGTACAAAGAAAGTGACTGAAGGTTCAAAGCTTTCAAAGAAAACAAGAAAGTAAACAGCACAGACTGCTGAGTCTGCTGAGGGTCAAGTGGAGGTTACTGACCCTGCTGTACCTACAAGGAAAACTGTTGTTGAAATTTTGAGAGAACAACAGAAAGAAGCCAGCAGGAAGAGGAAGTCTGCTGTGACTGGAAAAGATGATGATGAACCTCTCTCCAAGAGGATGAAGGAAATTGCCAAAAAGAAGAAATATGGCAAAGGGAAAGAGTTGAAGAACTTGGAAGCTCAAAGAATCCAAGAAGAGGCATCAGTAGAAGAGGAAGAAGAGGCTGTTGAGGCTGAGCCATTACCTATCATTCCGCCTGTAGTAATTAGTGACTCCTCACCTGAAGAGGTAGTCAAATCTACTGATGCTAGACAGGTTGTTGTTGAGCAATCTATTGAAGATACACAGCAGTCTACTGACCCTGAACCTGCTGTAGTATCTACTGAAGAACCACAGCAAACCACTGAACCTGAATCTGCTGTGGTGGTTGGAGAAGCAGCTGAAGACTTGGTTGAAGACCCTGCAAGTGTGGCAAGAACTCAGGGGGAAGAGCAGTCTGCTGCTAACCCTGCTGATGAGCATGTAAGTCAGGGGGAACCAAGTGTGATACATATGGAAGTAGTAGGTACAAATGTACAGTCTCAGCAACCTACTGACTTTAGAATGAGTATTGAAGAAACCATGAGCTTACTTGTTGAGGCTTTTGAAGGTCAGCAAGCTGCTGAACCTACCATTAGGAAGCCATCTATGCCATATGAGAAGGCATCCAAAAAGACGAAAGTAGATCCTAATTTCAAAAAGGTGCAAAACTATTTTCAGTGGAAGTTCGGATTCTACAAGAGACAGAAACCAGCTGCTGACCCCATGAGTGGATTTGAAGAATGGGCATTTGAGCAGCTAGGTGTGGACAGCCTACTGGATTTGATAGACACTAGCATGTTGCAATCCAGGCTGATGGATCTTCTGGATGAAGGTAAGAAAAGTGGAGCTATTATGTTGAGAGATCCAAAGTTCACTCCAGATAGTGATTCATCAGATTCTGATGATGATACCCCTATGTTTCCTGGGGAGACCAGTGGAGTGGCTAGAGAAACAACAACTGAGGCCACTGGTCAAGAACCTACTGAGACTGGTAAGTCTGCTGAGGACCAGCAGACTGGAAAGATGGATAAGGATCTACAGGATCTCACCATGGATGATCTGGAGGCATTGATCAATGAAGGCATCACTCTGAGTGCTGGAAGGCTGACTGATGAACCAAGTACATTCCATGTTGTAGAGCCTACTGCACAAACTGATGCTAGACAGAGTGAGGATTTGGATGGAGAAAAGGTTGCTGATTTTAATGAACCTAGTGCCAGTTCTGAAGAGTCAATTGAATATCAAGATGGATTTGACATTGAAGGCACTCTGACTAAATCTGCCATTATCCTGCACAAGGTTGGTCATGCTGAAGGTTTCCAAGTGGATAATGACAATATATTCAATCCACAGGAAGTTGAAGAGGAGGTACAGTTCTTTGGGATACAAACAAAGACTGGACAAAGGTTGGAGCAGAGAGAGTGCAGTGCTTGAGTCTCAAACAAAGACACTGGACAAAGGTTGGAACCTGATTTGGGTTTGGAGGAAACCCCTGTTGTTGATGAGGCTGCTGTAGTGGAGCCTTCTGGAGGAAAGACCACTGGAGGGAAAGATGGTCAGCAGGCTGATATTGTTAATCCGGAAGAGCAATTTCTTTGGACTATGACTCTGATGATGAAGATTTTCAAATTTTTGGAGAAGAAGAAGTTGTTTGAAGAACCCGCACAAGATCCTATCATGGAAGATATTCTTGGTGCTATGGTTGAGGAAGGACCCCCCTATTTGGGAGAGATATGAGTAAGGCAATGGTCATCGCCAGACAACAGGCACAATATAGAGTTAAGGAGCTCTTGATGGATCTACCTGATAGTAGAGTAAGGAGTGGAGTGCGATTGAAGTTTTCAATGAGTTAAGAACTGTTAGAAATGATATGCAACAGATTAAGAACTCAAGCTGGACGAGCAAGAACAGAGATTTGAAGAACTAATGAAGATGGTGAATGAAAACAGACAATGCTTGTCTGATTGCTTCAAATTTTGCATCCACTCAAAATGTCAGAATCGATATGATGATGGATGTAAGAGGAATCAAGCAAGGAATACCTTGAAAGATAAGTTTATAAAGACCGACTTACTTCCATTCATCAAAAACTTGACAAACTTGTTTTACACTGAGCTCGATGAACTGTTCTTTGCACAACAACTCTTGTGCACGATCCCAAACTTACTGAAAGGATCAACAGACTGGAGGAGACATTGCAATCCAGGATCACTGCCATTGATACTAGAACTGGAACTATGGAAGGTCAATTGAAGAGAGTGATAGTATCACAGGAAGGTATTCATGGCCTTATATCCCGTTTTGTTGATGATGTCACTAAGGGGAAGAAGGCCAATCACAGTGCAGACAAAGGAGGCTGCAAGACTCTTTGCATGAAGAGATGGACGAGATGATACAAATGCTTTGAGCAACTTTGCACTGGCGAGTTCAACTCTGATGATCTTTTAAGCAAGACAAGAAAGAGTACAACAGGAGGAGACCTTATCATGACATGGCGTTTCATGAAGGTCTTAACTCTTTCTTGGGCTTGAAATTTTGGGAAGCAAGAGTCGAGCCTAAGGGCAAGCAACAGAGGCGAAGAAGTAGCAAAGGTGATAAGGTGCTACCTATTACAAAAGCAAGGGACTCACTTTGGATGAATTCAAGGAGCTATATATGAAGTTTGGATTCAGAGTGAATGAAATTAATCTTATTCTCCTGAAGCTTGGGATTTGGTGGAAGCAAGTCAATCCTACATTGATTTTACAACGATTGAAAATGAATGGATGAGGGATATGATAGAACAAATCAGAGCCTATCAAGAACAAGCTGAGAAGGCTAGAAGAGAAAGAGAAAAGAGACAATAGATCAGCATATACTTATTATTCCTTATCTTTGTTGTATCTAGTTGTAATAACTGAACAATGATTATAATGAGAATTGACTGAATTTGTTCTGTTTTTGTTGTTTATCTTTTTGCTTTGCTGATTAGGTGAGGGTAGTGGCATCATCACCAAAAAGGGGGAAATTGTTGGACTTATTTCTTAGTTTTGATGATGAGTGTCATACTAGCTGTTATAGTGCAAAGGCAAAAAGATGTCTAGATTAAATGTATAGGTTTATTAGAGTTTGATTCATAAATAGGTTTGATCAAACAAGCCTTTGTAAAGGCCTCGCTTGATTGATATCAGATGATGGTCTAGTCGATGGGGTAGATAGGTCGATGAGACTAGTCGGGAACTGATGAAGATGAAAGCATGAAGGGTGAGGGTTCAAACTCGGTAGATGAAGGCTAAGGGATCAAACTTAGTAATTTAAGTCAAGGATATGGAATCGAATTTAGGCAAGTCTGTGATGACCTAAAGCGATTACATATACCTTAATGTAGAAGGTCTAAGTTCCATAAGTTGGATGATGTTTGGAACTTAGTTATAATTAAAATGATGTAATCTAACTACACAAATAAAAGTTAGATAGAAGTAATCAACGTGCATTGTATTTTATATCTGAGTTATGTGATGATCAATGAGATCGATAGGTATCTCGTGAGACCCATGAAACTCTTGATGTATTACCTCGATTAATTCAAGATTATCTTGGAAGACTACATGGATAAGGATGACCAACTACCTCGACTTATCAAGGAAATCAAAGGTTGAGATTAAAAGGCGTTGGGATGACTTTTATTTTTATCCATTGGATACAAGTCAAAGGGTGGACAGATTGCACTTGTCAAAAGGAATTACGACAGTGTCGACCCTATGAATAGAGACAGAATGCAGATCAGATGGGACAAATACTTGGAACGGTCACATTTGAAATTCAAATACAAGTCACATGCATTCTTGCCTATAAATAGAAGACTTTCAACTCAAGAAAAAATGATGAATTTTTGGACAAACTTTAAGTGCTAATTAAATTTGAAAAACACCTACTTGAACTTCATCGAGCTTAAACCTCGCCCCAAGACATTTCTTCAAGTTTATTCTGTATTCAAGCTGCATCAAGATTACACACTTAGAGACTGCAAGCTGCTGATTACATCATCCTAATTAAGCTGTTGCAACTGAATCATTTATTTGATTCATTCTTTATTTTATAAAGAACTCGTGAAGAGCAGTGAAGCATCTGTTGGGTGTGAAAAAGATCGTTGTTTGTGGTGGAGAGTGGTGAAGAGGCAATTCTACCCTTCAAGGACCAGTAGAAGACTCAGGAGCAGCAATTCTACTTGTTCCTAGTTTTCAGTTTGTGAAGCCATAGTTATTGGTGAAGGACAAGCAACTTAGGAATCTTTGTAAAAGCTACATCAAAGATCTCTAGTGAATTTCCTCCAACATCACAGGAGAAGAGTGGACGTACATGATTACATCACCTGGAACCACTATAAAAATCTGCCTACTTACTTTCTGCTTTTACTTTCTGCACTTAGTTTATTTCACTCATCAACCTACTGAATCTAGCAACTGAAATCACACACTTGCACTACTGAGTATCTAATACTTAGTATCATATTTGACAACAAGTACTAAGGCTTAATTTTGATTTAATTCCTTTGCACAAATTCAACAAACTCAACTTTGATGAGACTCATGTTTATCAAGAGACTCTGAAGTCTCAAGCAGACTCTGAAGTATCGTAGATCAGCGATGTTGCGTAATTTGTTAACTCCAAAGTTTTAAGTTTTAAGTTTATTCACCCCCTCTAAACTTAACCAAAGCTTTTTCAAGGGACCAACATGATAAACCATGTATTGTCTTATATAGTTATTGATATGCTACTCTACACTACTTAACTCAATTAAGATTTTAGTTGCAAAATAACGGTATACATTATAATGTAATACCGAGAAGTCTACCTAGAAGATGCTTATGAATTTATGGATAATGAGTGAACCACGTTTACTCCACTTCCGTAAATAGAGGCATTGAGCACTTAGTGCTTGAAGATTGGACTAGAGATTTGGCATACACGTTCAGATGGTGACTGTTCGTGAAACAACTTAATATAATGAGTAAAGGTTGGTTATAAGATTCTTAAGATCGGATAGTAACGGTTATACTAGCACAGTCTTTCTAATAGAATGTTTGAATAACAACCTTAGAACTTGACGTAAAGTTGCTCAAGGAGTTACTATCTGATTTAATCAGACCACATCCAACATTGGTTGTTGGGGATTATGCTGATAAATACTACTGTGCCAGATCAGAATTTCAATCTACCCAAATGCAGTGGGAGTATCGTCCAACCATTGACCCGCTGTGATTATGCAGACTATACAGTCTGCTGAGGGTGATTGATAACCATGGTCTTCCTTGGAGGGCGGTATAGGATTCTGAAAATTAGAGGTTGGTTGAAAGCCAAATACCTGTAAATGGAGTTTTGGTACTCCATGTCTGTTCATACTCTTGCAGAACCACCTGAGTGTCTCAGGCCTAATGGGAGTAATTGAATCTACATGGAAAAGAGTCGAATGAATGGGAAAGTTTAACTTTCTAAGTAAAGCCAAGTGGTCTAGGGTTGTTCCCTGAGAAGTAGATAGTTCAATAGGGGTGAGGCCCTGAAACTTTCTCACCACTTAGCCTTGCTTAACTCCATGAAAAGTTGAAAGACAACAGGGGTGATGCGCTCAAACTTTCTTGCTGTACAAAGGAGCTTGAACTCATTTAGAACAAAAGGGTTTTAGATTAAATCCAATGGCAGATTGACTGCCTATGCTTATAGAGATCGGTCGATTAAAGTAAACCTTCAGGTCATTAAAATTCACTTGTTTTGAAATGTGTGGGCTTGACCAGAATATTGATGAGTCTTTTGTAGAACAGAGAATCAATGTTAGTAAAGTAGTAGACATTAGTGTTTATAAAGGTAACACTGCAACAGTTGTGAACAACATGGGTGTGTTATCTGAAGTCAAGAACTGACGAGCCAAGAGATTCTCTAAATTAGCGATATGGACTATATTCTTAGAAATTGATTCGGTCGAATTCATGAGAACAAGTTGTGGCAACGTCCCATGCATCTTATTGGTTAAGATGATAATGCATTTTCGTATGCAAAATTCAACAAGAGGTTTCCTACCCAACCCCTCATTGAATAATTCTCTTAGTCTTTGGATATAGAGAAAATGGGATAGATTCTCTTTTGGATAGAGAAAGTCAGGTCATTAAAAGTTAATAAGAGTCGAATATTGGATTCGGACATTGAAAGCAGTATAGTGAATCCTCAAATGTCTTGAGAGAACGAGGAATCATATGCTTGTGCATTCGGGTGCAAACCTGAGTGTCGTTGACTACACTAATTCTGATTTTTTGTCGGATTAAGGATGATCGAAATCGATCTCAGGCTCAGTGTTTACTCATAGTGATGGAGCTATAGTCTGGAGCAATCCAGAGACTGGGCAGTTTGACTCTGTTAGTCAAATACATAGCGTTTTCGGAGCGGCTAAAAAGGCGTGTGGCTTGAGAAGTTCTTTGTTGGATCGGGAAGTGATTCCAGGTCTCGATGAGCCGATATCATTTCTTGTGAAAGCAGGTTGAGAGGTAGCTCATGAAAATGATCTTCACAATCATAAGAGGTCAAAAGCATATTGAGAGAAAGTACCACCTGGTCTGACCGATCGTGCAAACAGGCGACGTTTTGGTCCTAAAAATCGCCTCGAGCCGACAACCTAGCTGAACAGTTTACCAAGCCGTGTGGCATCTAGTGTCACTGATAAGCGCTTGGTGGGTATGAAATTGGGAGATATGTCTCATCTGCTTTAGAGCAAGTGGGAGAATGTTGTGGATAGATATGATAAGGGTGTGGTGCTCTAAAAACAATCATTGCTTGTCTTTACGGGCAAGTGGGAGATAGTTGGATATAGTGTGCCCGAAAGACAATTGTTTCTTGTCCTTACGGGCAAGTGGGAGATTTTTGGAAGTAGCGCCCGAAAGACAATTTATGTAATTGTTTTTAGAATTAATAAATGACAAATTTATTCTCATCTTATTACTTGCTTCGTGCTTGTAAGTAATACACTATTGAAAACCCTAAGTTGTATCATATGTAACCATATAACTTAGTGTGTGACACATATGAGGATTATGTTTTTGGTGATACACTTGAACTGTTAGTCCGTGGTGAACTTAATCAAAGTATGGGGTCTATTGATTAAACCACCATTATTGTGCCCAGAACACTTTATGGTGTGACCGTCTTATCCGGACCGTCGACATTGGTTGTCTAAGTAGGGCATTTATATATGATGAGAGTCATATAGGACTAGACCGATTTAATCTGAGTTTCTCATATAATTCATTGATTGAGAAATCTTATTAAATCACAAGATGATCATATATGGATTAACCTTAATCCTGAAGTGATTGCAAACTCCTACTGGTTTCAGGATAGGGTTTGATGTGTTCAATAAGGATCGCTAAGAGGCACGGTCCGAATCACTTTCACGTTGGCACTATTCTGGAATGAGTGAGAAGTGTGTGTTTCATAGATATGGAATCCATTCCTTCCGGCGGGAAGCAGAAAGACAATCCTCTTATATGTTAATCCTAGAAACCGATTGATCTGCGGAGTTCGTATTGGTTATGTACTAATTGATCACTAGTGGGTTAATGGTAAATAAGGATGAGAGGTATTGAGAAGGTTTACGGAAATAATCTCGCTTCATTACGGATAGTCTGTGGAGGGTTAGTTTATATCTAATGATTATATCAATGGACACTTATCGACTCGACTCGACGTTTTGAGAATAAGTTATATATATAATCGATAGAGTTCACTTTCGGATTTATGGTGGCGTAATTCCGGAATTAATGAATTAAGTAGAAATATTCTGTTCGATGAATATTTTATTTATTATATTGTAGCTACTGGTTATAGGTCCATGGTCCCCGGGTTGGCTCCTAACACGTGAGTGTTTTCTCGTTTTATAGAACCTCGAGAATAAATTAAATATTTGGTCTATTTAATGAATATGCAATATTATTTATTTGGTAAATAATATGTAAAATAGAAAAGACATTTTCTATTAAATTAAATGATTAAGGTGGCGCCATTAATGTGGGTAATATAGGAGAAGAAATTTTCCTAGATAATGTCACATGTGTAAATAATTAATTATCTATTTGTTGGATAATTAATGAAATAATTAAGAGTTTGATTTTTTGGGAATTATCCCTTATTTTGTAGAAAAAAATATCTTTTCCTTAGGGGAATAGGTTTTTGTGGTGTGAAAATGATAACTCTCTTGACTAGTTATTTTCCTATATAAAGAGAGTTCATCCCAACACAATATCAATCACAAATTGCGCCGGAAATAAATTAAAAGGAAGAAAAATTAGTTTCTTGCCTTAGTCATTTAGAGAAGGAAAACCTAGGGTTTTTCTTCTGCATATTCTAGGAGGTTCTATGGCGAGGATCGACGTCCACCAGTCGTCACTTGGAGATACAATACGGAAGATCACGGCTTCTCCCTTTTGTCGATTTATCATCTCTCTCCGGTTTGGGTAAATCTACTAACCTTCTCGTAGGATTAATTAGTTATGTCTCATATCGTAAATCGCATAAGCTTCCGCTGTGCGAAGATCAAGTGTCTCGATCGGTGCTATTACTCCTAGCAGGGGTGTCACAACAACATTGAATTTTGGAGATTCCTCTTTCGCGAGCTCATTCAAAGGCTATGGTATTGACGAAACCAAGTAATACACGGACACGACAATCAGTGGCCTCCAAAGATGGTATTTATCTCTGAAGCAATACGTAAAACCCGAGAATTAAAAGTAGCTTGGCTATAAATTTTTTTGTGGTTTTTTCCATTCTATGAGTATTGTTTGAGCCTCTGTAAACTACTATTTGTATAGTTTCTTTTTTGTTAATAAAAGATCCGGTTTTCGACCATAAAAATAAATAAATAAATTCTAAAGATATCTTCTCAAATTAAAGGTAAAATGAGAGAAGATTTTTTTTTGCACAAAGGAAACTTTATTAAAGAAAACGGACTAAGGCCGGAAACACAACCGAAAAGAGTCGGACAAAGCCACCACCCAGTGGACCAAACGATAAAAGAACTTACCAAACTAAACTCGCAGAACAACCACTGAAACAAAGCCAAGCAAGAAACCACTTGAGACGTGCTGAGCAGAAAAAGAAAGAAACTTCTTAATGTTGCAGACAAATAGGTGTGCTCAGACAGGGCCTCCAAAGTAACTCATTACATAGCCAAACAAAACAACAACAAAAAAAACACAAACTACAAATTACTAAAAAGAAGATAAAAGCCTACAAGAAAATAGCCAAAATTAAAGCCTTGGAAGCCTAGTTCCACCACTCACCGCCAACGTATGGTACAGAGAAATCCGAAAGAATGACTACTCCTCCTGAATATGTAGACAACAAACCACAAGAGATGCCGGAGAACCATCAGCGGCGACTAAGATTCCGGCATTGGCCACCAAAACAGGGCAAGAGATCCTAGAGAAGATGGTGGGAAAAGATACTAGAGCACCTCTGCTACAGATGACGAAGCACCACCTCGGGACAACAATGAAACCACCAAGACGAAGACAAAATTCAACCAATTACCGGATCTGACGGAGATTTTTTTATGGCCTTCGAACAGAGCAAGGCTAGAGGAAGTAACATCAAAATTAGGGCAAAAAAGCACCGACCTTTCCACCACCAGGTCGACCTCACCACCGTAGCACCACTGCCGGCCACCTACCTTTATATGTACTAAAAACAGACACTTATGTCTCAAATCCGGGACACAAGAGTCAGGAAAAATACATAGGAGCAAAGGTGTAATATTCTGAATTTGAGAAAATAGTAGACGTGTCATTTTGTAAAATTCTGAATATTATATTTATTTTATTTATGGATTAAGTTTTTCTTAAAAAAAAGAGGTAAATAACTTGAGAATTTTTTTTGGGAAAATAAGATTCCCTTAATGGTGGAATTAGTCAGAAAGAGTTTATGCCAAAAGTTCGAAGTCTGAGATAAGAAAAGGAAACAGAAAATCAAGGAAAGAATCTTTTAAAATTCTCACAAGATTCTTGGTGGATTTCAGATACAAGTAGAGCAACAAATTCGTAAGGAAGCAAGCTTTGTATTGGTACTAAAAAGGTGAAGAAATGATAGGTATCAGTATTTTCCCTGAACTGGAATCTTTTCGAATTGATCAAGTTCTTGTGTTTAAAATGGTTTAATTCGTAATTCTAATCGAGTAGAAACCCTCGAGCACAATTAATTCTTGTTAAATTGTTGATCAAATAGGCTTTTGGTTTGTAGAAGTTCAAGGGTTGTAGTTGCTTGGAGTTTTTGGTTTGAATTTCTTTGGAATTCAAGTAAGAGGGTCTTTATATTGAACCGTTACATTTTATAATGTTTGGGTATGTTTGGTAGACAATTGGTGCAATTTTGTTGCTAAAATTGTGTTGTTTTCCTGTCAAAAGTGTGTGGTTTTGGTTTGAATTTTGAGATGTGCAGAAAAACTACAGATTCTGGGTTGTTCGACCTATTTGGCATCCCCCAAAGGTGAACGGGTTTGCAGCAGATTGGTCTCGAGGGTTCTGACGTCCAGAAAGGGGGTTCGGCATACGCCGAGAGTAAAACAGAATCGAAGCAGACTGCTCTGTCTATTTTTCGCACGCCATAAGGGCTTAGAGAGCGCTAATAGTATCAAAAAAAGTTGTTACCGCTAGATTTTCTATTATTATCGTACATAGAAAATAAATTCATTTACTTAAATACAAGTATACCATGAATTAACAAGCTATAAGAGTACTTTCAGAAAATAAACAACCTAACGGTACCTGATATAACAATATCATCTGATTCAGCCACTTCTGCAACCAAAGAGAAAACTCTCGCTGCTCGGCTTGCACTTCCTTTATTGTTTCCTTGATTCCCTTTACCGTATTTCGTGGGACAAGCTCTAGCATAATGGCCTGCATCTCCACAATAATAACAACCACTTGTGTTTGCTTGACACTCTCCGGAGCGACTCTTCTTACACTTTGGGCAAACCGGTGCACCTGCCGAAGAAGTACTTGTTAATGGTGATGTTGTCTTCTTGATATTCTGATGTGGCGCTCCTCGACTCTTTTCGTGACTAACCCCAAATGATCTCTTTGCACCCACAAAAACTGAAGGTTTATTCTTAAAGGTTTCTACCTCCAAAGTCTTATCAAGAAACTTTGCCATGTTTTTCGGTGTCGCACCCAACATGCCTGCCCTGTCTCTCGGGCCATACCGTTTAGAAACTGCGCCACTCTTCTTTCCATATTTCTCATTATTTCTGGATGAAATCTTCTTAACTCATTAAACCGATGAGAATATTTTTCACCGTCATTTGTTGTCCCCGCCTCAAATGCAAGAACTGACTTCCTTGTCCTTTGAATAGATGGCAAGAAGTAAATGGGCTTGGTAATTATTTGATGAAGCATGGTAGATAAGTTATTTACATAGATTAAATCCATGTGGGCTGGATATAGATGCATGGCAGATATAGATGAAAGCATGTGACATATTGAAACAACAGATATTGGCCATTGATTTAAGCATCAACTTCAGGGCTGGTTAGGGATATAGTATCTGATACGAATACTAATAATGATGCAATAAAAGCTTTAGAACACAAAGATGTGACTTTTGAAAATTACATAAATCCACTGACCATAAAATACTTAACATTGGGGTCTCTCAAGGACCTACAAAGTTATTCTCTTTCTCTGACCATGTCACACATCGTGATATTTTCTTGTGTCTTACCAGAAATCTTTGATGTTTATGGTTTTAACTACTCAAGTGTGTATGTTATTAACCATTATCTAGCCACCTAAATGTTTTCAAAAAAAGGCTCACCTACATATCTACTCCTTCACTCAGACAACTAGACATTAACAAGGCCAACCACATGCGCAGACATTGCTGGATACTAATCCCCTAAGGCACAAGGACATTCATTCTCTTCCGACGGTCCCAAACTTCAACTTTTAGGAAGAATTCATTCGGTGCCGGAACTAAACGCAACAGAAGCTTAATCATTTTGTTAAGTTTATGCAAGATTATTAAATTAATGAGTATCAATCAAAACACAATTCGGGGTCTTAGAAATTCAAAACTGCATGATAGGACCATTGGTAGACGCCAAACACACTCCAGACCCTTGAAGATATCAAAATTAAGCCTTATTACTTGTTGTTAAATATGATACTAAGTATTAGATAATCAGTAGTGTATGTGTGTGATTTCAGTTGCTAGATTCAGTAGATAGATGTGTATAATAAACTAAGTGCAGAATGTAAATGCAGAAAGTAAGTAGGCAGATTTTATAGTGGTTCCAGGTGGTGTAATCCTGTCAGTCCACTGTTCCCCAGTGATGTTGGAGGTAATTCACTAGAGATCTTTGATGTTGCTGTTACAAAGATTCCTAAGGTTGTTTGTCCTTCACCAATGACTATGGCTTCACAAACTGAAAACTGGGAACAGGTAGGATTGATGCTCCTAAGTCTTCCACTGGTCCTTGAAGGGTAGAATTGCCTCTTCACCAGCTCCACCACAAACAACAGTCTTTCACACAACTATGCTTCACAGTCTTCAGCATTTTCTTTATAAAATAAAGAGTGAATCAAGTAAATGATTGATGGCAAAGCAGATTTGATTAGGATGATATAATCGGGTGACTTGCGTCTTCAAGTGTGTATGCTTGATGTAGCTTGAATATAGAATACACTTGAAGATTTTCTCCGGATCGGTGAGCCTTAAGCTCGAGAAGTTCAAAGCAGGTGTTTTCTGACTTAGAAATATCTCTTAAAAGTTCATCAATTTTCATCATCATTTTCTGAGTTGGAAGTCCTCTATTTATAGGTAGGAATGTATGTGACTTGTATTTGAAATTCAAATGTAGCCGTTCCTGATTCTGTCCCATTTGACATGCTTTCTATCACTATTTATAGGACGTCCACACGCTGTAATTCCTTTTGATAGTGCAATCTGGATCCACCCTTGACTTATATCCATTGGATAAAATCTGAATCATCCCAACGTCCTTTTAATCTCAACCACTGATTTGTTTGATAAGTCAGAGGTTGTTAGCTATCATTTTCCATGTAATCTTCCAATGTAATCTTGAATTAATCGAGGTATATTATCAGCAGGTTCATCAGTCTGTTGTAATACCTATCATCTCTTTGAACGACAATTTCTTTGTGTGTAAAATACAATGCAGCTGATTTCTTTTATCTAACTTTTATTTGTGAAATTAGATTACACCTTTTTAATCATAACCAAGTTCCAAACATCATCCAACTTATGGAACTTAGACCTTGTACACAAGGTATATGTAATCTGTTTAGGTCATCACAGACTTGCCTAAATTCTGATTCCATATCCTTGACTTTAATTACTAAGTTTGATCCCTTAGCTTTCAGAATCGAGTTTGAGCCCTCAATTTCTTCGCCTTGGCGAGAGGTCTTGACTAGTCTACTGACCTATCTACCCTACTGATAAAGACCAGTCTGCTGATATAAATCAGCTGACTATTATAGTGCTTGTTTGATCAACCTATTCACAAATCAAACTCTAATAAACCTATACATTTGATCTAGACATCTTTTTGCCTTTGCACTATAATAGCTAGTCTGGCACTCATCATCAAAACATAGAAATAAGTCCAACAATTTCCCCATTTTTGGTGATGATGCCAATACCCTCACCTAACAACAAAGCAAAAAGATAAAAAAACAGAACATAACAAATATAGTCATTTCTCATTAAAATCATTTGTTCAAAATTATTACAGTCTAGCATCAACAAAGATAAAATAGATAAGTAGGCTGATCTACTGTCTTCTATCTCTTTCTTCTCTTTCTTTTTCAATTTGCTCTTGGTAGGCTCTGATTTCAGCAATCATATCCCTCATCCAGTCATTTTCAATCAGAGTGAAGTTGATATGAGTGTTCAATTGTTTCCACCAATGCCATGCTTCAGGAAGTGTAAGATTTATCTGATTAACCCTGAAGCCCAACTTCATATAAACTTCCTTGAATTCTTTCACTGATTCCTTTGCATCTGTGGTAGGCAAACTCCTTTCACCTCTACCACCTCTTCCATTTCATCCACCTCTTCCACCTCTCCTGGATGCCCTCATGGATTTCATTCTAGCTTCCCATAATTTCAAACTCAAAAATGAATTTAAACCTTTATGAAATCCCTTGTCTTGATAGGGTCTCTTTATGTTATTGTACACATTCTTGTACTGTTTGAGAAGATCATATGTAAGTGGAAGTCTGCCAGGTGCAGGTTCCCTATATGCATTAGTATCAGCTTCCCATCTTTTCTTATAGAAAATCCTTTGAGCCCTCTTTTCTTTGCAAATTTGTTTGGCTCTCTTCCCCCTTATTGACATCATCAACAAACCGGGACAACAGGGCATGCACACTCTCCTGAGTGACTACTAGGTTGTTGAGTTGACTCTCAATGATTTCAGTCCTAGTATCAATTGATGTGATCCTTCCTTGCATTGTTTCCACCAGTAGGGTTATCCTCTCAGTAAGTTTAGGATCAAGTACAGCAGTTTGTTGTGCAAAGAAGAGCTCAAGCAGTCTAGGAGTTTGACAAGTTTGTCAAGTTTTGATGAATAGATGTAAGTTGGTCTTTCAAAAACTTTTCCTTCAGTGTATTTCCTTGCTTGATTCCCATCACATCTAGCATCATATCATTTACAGCATTTTGAGTAGATGTGAAATTTGAAGCAACTGTATCAGTAGATTGTCTGTTGTCATTCACCAGTTTCATCAGTTCTTCAAATCTTTGTTCTTGCCTATCCAGTTGAGTTCTTAACTGTTGCATGTCATTCCTGACAGACCTCAACTCATTCAACACTTCTACTGGCACTTCACCAGTCATTCTTCCATCATAATTATCAGCAGGCTCTTCTACATTATAGTGTTGCCTATGATTGCTGATCACCATTGCTCTGTTCAAATCTCTCCCAGCAGGGGGAGGTCCTTCCTCAACCACATCACCAAGAATATCTTCCATTACTGGATCTTGTGCAGGTTCATCATCAGTAGATTCATCAATTTGAAACTCTTCACACTGTAGTCATAGTCCAGCAGCTGTTCTTCCTCAGTAACAACAGCAGCCTGCTGACTATCTTTCCCTACAGTGACCTTGTCTCCAGTAGGCTCCACTACAGCAGCCTCTTCTACAGCAACAGCAGGGGTTTCCTCCAAACCCAAATTTGGTTCCAACCTTTGTCCAGGTGCTGTTTGTATCTAAGCAGCATGTACCTCATGTTCCAACCTGTGTCCAGGTGCTGTTTGAACCTCAACAACCTGTACCTCCTCTTCAACTCTTGGATCTTATGCAATGAATGCAACAACAACTTGATCAGGGAAAATGTCCATATTTTCTTGTTGAAATTGTCCCAAATCAGTGATCCTGCTTAGCAAATTTACAGTTTTGGTTATGACACCCTCAGTGTCAATCCAATGTTGATATTGATTTCATTCCTCTAAACTGGCACTGGGTTCACTATGGTCACTAGCCCTCTCATCATCCAAATCTACATTTTGCTGATCTTCAGGTTGTTCAGTAGGTTCTTCAACAAATAAGTTATCAATCTCACCAACCATTCTGTTTGCACCACCATATATTCCCTCATTGATTTGTGCCTATATATCATCAATGGTGAGATTCTCTATATCTTCATCCATTTGTCTCTCCGTAGACTGTCTAGTACCAGCAGACTGCCTTACAGTAGGGTCAATTAACATTGCAGTCCCACTAGTCCCTCCTGGCCTGATGGAAAATCACCTCCAGATTCAGATGATGATGATGAGTCATCATTGTCATCTCTGGGGTCCCTGAACTTGATACCCTCTTCTTTCTGTTGATCTTCAAAGATATCCATCAATCTGGATTGCAGCAAAGTGGTATCAACTAGGTCCAACAAATTCTCCACTCCCAACTTGTCAAAAGCCCATTCTTCAAAGTCTGTCATAGGTTCAGCAGCAGGCTTTTGTCTTTTGTAGAATCCAAACTTCCATTGAAAGTAGTCAGCCACCTGCTGAAGTTTTGGATCTACAAACTCTTCATCCTTCTTCTTCTTTACATGTCTTTCGAAAGGCATGAATGACCTTCTGGGAGCAGTTTCAGTAGCTTGATGACCTCCAAAGGTCCCAACAAGCAAACTCAAGGTATCTTCAATAGATGCATGAAGGTCAGCAGGTTGCTCAGATTGGATATTGGTCCCTACTACCTCAATTTGCTCAACACTTGGTTCCCCCTGACTTATATGCTCATCAGCAGGGTTAACAGCAGACTGTTCTTCCCCCTGAACTATTGCAGGAATTGCAGGGTCTTGAACCAATGTTTCACTCACCACAGCAGGTATAGATTCAGTGGTTTGCTGTGGTTCTTCTACAAGTTGCTCAACAACAACTTGTGCAAACTTGATAGATTTAACACATTCTCTACAAAGAGGCTGGTGCATCAGGATCTTTGTGTTTCTTCCATAGATTGCTCAACAACAACCTGTTCACTTTCAGTAGGCTCAGCAGCCTTAGCAGGTGAGGATTCAACAACATCAACAACAGGTTCATTCTCTGTAGTTTGCTGTGATTCTCCAACAGGTTGCACAATAACAACCTCTGCATCCTCAGTAGGCTTGATAATAGTCAATGGCTCAGCATTAATAGCCTCTCCTACTGCTTCTACTTCTTCTTCTACTGTTTCTGTTTCTTCTTGTGCCCTTTGAGCCTCTAAGATTTTTAATTGTTTTCCCTTTCCATGGTTCTTTTTATGAATAATCTCTTTCATCCTCTTGGAAAGTGGGTCATCATCAATTTCAATCACAGTAGACTTTCTCTTTCTACTGTCTTCTTTCTGTTGTTCTCTCAAAATTTCAACAACAGTTTTTCTAGCAGCCACAAAGCAGGTCGATTAATTTCCACTTGTTTGCACCCTCAAAGACTCGGCGATGCATCTTTGTTTGCTTTCTTGTTCTTTTAGGCTTTAACATTTCAGTTATCTTTCTAGTGTCAGCAGCCTTTCTCTTCTTAGTAGATTTCTTTGGTGCAGCAGGTTTAACAGATTTCTTAACAGTTTGCTTGACCTGCTCACCACCAGTATCACCATCATCTCCATCATCATCACTATCAGCAGCCTCAGCAACACCTTCTTCATTATCATCCAGTCCAGGGATAGCATAATCAATCTCTTTCTTGTATCTGGATTGATTAATCTTTTCAGATGCCACATCAGGAATCTCCAAATGATTCAGCGGGGTCGGAGCCATTAATCCTAAGGGTAAGGCCTTGGACTTCCTCTTTCCTTCTTTTTCCTCCTTTGCAACCTTCTTCATGTAATGAATGAAGTATCCAGCCCAATCAAACTTCATACTTTTGCATATAATCATCAGCAGCTCTATCTTGGGTCCTGATAGAGTGTCCATGCTTCCAACCAGCCCAAGTATATTCTTTGCAATGATTTTGCTCAGCAGGTTGTATTCATTCCCAATGTGTCTGACATTGATGCCTGGAATGGATTTGGTGTCTTTATTGGTCTTGATTTTATCAACAAAATCCATCTTGGACAATCCCATTTCCTCAGGATTTACTGCACCATCTACTACTTCTTCAAAACCAAAAACTTCCCTCAGTATACTAGGTGTAATCTCAATTTCCTAGGCATTCACAATTGTTTTGAATCCCTCTGTTCCTTCTTTGATAACAATGTTTCTCCAAAAACTGACAATGTTTGTATATGAGATTGTTTCCAATCTTATATTGAGTACATTCTCTAATCCTGCATACCTCCTTATTCTTCGACCAATGTTGATGGCCAACTCTGTTTTGTTTGCATCAACAACAAAACCTCTAACACTTTGGCTTGTTCCAATTTGAACATCAACCTTTTCCGCCATTTTTAAAGAAAAAAATAAGATGAAGGAGATAGTTTCTCAAATCTGTGTTCACACAGTGTAAAAACAGAGAGTAAAAATCTGAGATTTTGCAAGTAGAGTATTTGCTGTGTAATAGGTCTGTATATATAGACAGTGAGTGGTTGTAACTGTTAGTGCACGTTTATCCACATTAACCACGATTAATCTGAGTAATTGCTGTCTTGACACGTGTCCCATTACTTCTCCATAACGTTTGTAACCGTTGGATCATGTTAACTGCGGTTATAAAGGATAGAATAAATATCCCGCCAATCTGCTTTTTTGAATTTAATAAGTTTGACTGTGTAACATTCCATTCAAAGCAGGTTGGCCTCAAAGAGGTTGGTTCAAAGAACTGCCGATAAAGATGCTTCGTGACCTGGCGACAAAGTGACTCTGCTGATCCTTGATTTCTTCTTGTTTTGTTCAATTGATAATACAAGATGAAGTTTAATACCAATGACTGATCTGTCAAGTGATCTCACCCAACATGACAAAGACCAATCCCCATGGCAACCTCATTTGCTCAATTTTCCAAACATAAGTGCATGAAATTGTTGAAACCAATGACTAATCTGCTAAGTGAGCTCACCCAACATAGCAAAGACTAATCCCCTTGGTGAATTCCAGTACATTGCTGATTATCAGTCAACTTTTATAATTCCAAGTTCAGTCCTTAGTTTAGCAAATCTTTCACTATCAAGTGGTTTAGTGAAGATATCAGCAAGTTGATTTTCAGTAGGGATATATAGAACCACCACATCTTTCTTTTCAACATGATCTCTTATAAAATGATGTCTCACATCAATGTGCTTGGTTCTTGAATGCAAAACAGGATTTTATGTGATTGCAATTGCACTTGTGTTGTCACACATAATTGGAATTTCTTTCTCCTCAATTCCATAATCCCTTAATTGTTGTCTTAACCATAGTACTTGTGCACAGCAACTTCCAGCAGCAATGTATTCAGCTTCAGCAGTGGAAGTTGATATAGAATTTTGTTTCTTGCTAAACCAGAAACCAGTCTACTTCCCATTAAGCGGATGTGTTCTGTAGTGCTTTTTCTATCAATCTTGCATCCAGCATAATCAGAATCTGAGTAGGATATAACTTTGAGGCTTCCATCCTTGGAATACCATATCCCTACTCCCAAAGTCTCTTTTAGGTACTTGAGAACTCTTTTGACTACACCTAAATGAATTTCTGTTAGGAACATTTTATTATGTTTTGATGATGGCCATACTAGCTGTTATAGCAAGCCTGAAATAAGTTAGAACTCTCTGTATAAGTCTTTACTTAGAGTCTGACATGTTGTATAAGTTGAGTCAGACAAGTATTGTACTAGTTGGTAGGACGGCAAAGCAAAAACAGATATTCGGCAAAGTGAAGCCAGCAAAGCACCAGCAGAGAAGTATGAAGACATTATGGTCTGACCTATAACCAAGGAAGTCTGTGATGACCTTGGATAAGTCTAAGTTATGTTTTAAGTGATGAAACTCAATGTTCAAATATTGTTTACACTGGTCTCACCCAAATCAAGGATCAGTGAAGTACAAAGACTCTCCAAAAATTAGAACAAAGAAGGAAACAGTGAATCGGCTGAGTAAACTGACTTTCGGCAAAGAGAAAACAAAACAGCAAAGAAAGAACTAACGGCTAAGTCAGAAGGCTCACTCGACCGTTCTAAAAACGGCGAAGAGACATTTACAAGATCAAATTTGATATACGATGAAGATTCAGAAGATCATGCATTAAATGCACAAATCATTAAAGGATCAATCAAGGACGGATTTTCTGCTATACGTTTGAAGAAAGAATTCGATCACTGAAATCAAGGAGAATAAAATTAAGGGGGAATCAAGAATAAAATCAAGGGTTTGATGACGGTCAAATTATACCCGTAAAAGTCATCAACGTTGACCTTAAATCGAGGTTAATAATGTATATTTCATATTAAGTCACTCGTTTATATTTATTATTTAATGTTAAGTGATTATTAATATGATATTTGGTATTTAGATGTTTTTATTATTAAAGACCGATTTATTGTGCGATAATTGCTTATTTTGCAGATCACAACAAATCGGGAGGATTAATGTTAATTAATCAATGATCTCAAGATGATAAAGGAAGAAAATCGGAGCATTAAACGAAAGAAGTAATCAGATCAACATGCAAGCGTGGAGTGGGGAGCAAGATAGACGAGAAAAACAATTAACGTGTGCAAAAGTAGGTTCGGTCGACCGAGCCTAGTGTGATACCCTAGATTTTGGTTTTGATGATAACACCATAAAGGTTAAATTGGGAAAGTCAACATTGGTCAAACCATGTCAAATAGTGTGAAATGAGCTGAATTACGTTGAACATGCTTAATTTTACCCTAATCATGCTTAGAATTGATTCAAGTTGGAAAAGGGTAATTAGGTCAACTTAGGGCATTTTGGGAATTTTGGGGGAAGTGGTCCAAACTCACCCTAATGATGTGAAACATGTTTAGTTACATTAATACACTTATAATTGATCCTAATCATGCTTTAATTTGTTCAATTTGATCAAAATCGAATTAGGTCAAAATTAAGGTTCATGTGATAAAAATCTGCTGAATTTTTCTAAGTGTTGGACTGTTTTTCACCCATGTTCACACCCCATAACTTGCTCAATATTGAACCAAATTGCATGATCTTTATATGGTTGGAAATATCATAATTCAAGCTACAAAACGAATATATAATATCTCATTTTCATGCAACACAGAGCACACACCATGCTGAACAAAAACGCATCAGATTGTGAAAGTCTGTGTTACAGCTTTCTGATGTGCTGATGTGTCACACTTTTAAGTACCCTATACTACTTGGAATGAGTAGAATTTTTTATATGTTATAGATTGCATATAAGGGTACATTTTTTCTCAAGAAACTTTTGTGATTTAAGGTCTTTATCATAGCTAAAAGTTGACCACAAAATGCTTCAGTAAAACTGTCTGTCTGTGAGATAGTTGACTTGTGGTGTCTTTTTGAGTGACGGGTTCAACTCCAAATTAGCTGAAAATTTGAGGGATTATAGTTGACAATATTATGAGAATATTTCATTCTTTGATCATCTTGATTTGGTCACGTGATCATATAGAAAATTTGAAGATAAACTTGTATTTATTTAAACTGTTTCCAAAAATAGATAATTGATTTGATTGGGTTAATTAATTGAGATAAATCCGGTTGTATCAATTTGAATTGATTGGAAATAATGCTATTATCTATATATTACACTTTCTACTCAAGATTGATAGGGGCACAAGAGGTATTTTACAAGAAAAGAGGCTGCAACCCTAAAAATAGCTATATATGGGGCTGTCTGGTGTTAAACATGGAGTGCAGCAGAAAAGTCGAGTATTCCTCACATAAAATCACTCCAATTCGTTCATACACATAGTATAGAGGATAATCAACAAGTTTACAAGAGGCATCAAAGGCTGAATCAAAGAGAAACTTGGTAAACGGCGAGATCTTCATCGATTCTTTCATGGTCTAGTTTCTTTGTTGTTCTTCTTTGGATCATATTCAGGCCGATTTGCTGCATGTTTCTCATTGAAGATCGTAAAACAACTCAGTTGGGAAGTTAATTTATAGTTGTTATATGTTTTAACACGTTTATATAGCTTCCATGTGCTTTAATTTGCTGAATTGAGTCATGTAAACGCTGTTTGCATACTCTTGTTGTGTTTGTCTGTTTTGAGACGTTGTTTTGAGAGGTTTGTCTTGTGTAGCAACTCTCATAGGTGCTGTGGTTCCTACTTACTTGTGTAGGGGTAGGTTCGCATGTTTTAGGACTGTTTTACGAGGGTAAAACAGTTGAGTTCTGATTTCTTGTGTAGAAATTTGTTTAAGTGTGGGTTGTGTCTAGTTTAGGTAGAGTCTTGTGTAGCATACCTTAATAGAAAACCCCCAGACGTAGGGCTGAATACATTGGTATTCAGTTTGGCGAACTGGGTAATCATTCTTGTGTTTTATTGCTTTAATTCACGTCAACACACACTTACCACGCTTTTCTTTGTTTTGTTTAATTTCGTCGCATTGCAAGCACCGTTTGAACTTATGTTTCATATGAAAGACGTTGATTAGCATGGTATAAACTTAATCAAGTTAACTAAAAGTGTTCATTGCCTTAGTAATCACTTGAATAAGGTGTTACAACCTAGGTGTATTAAAAGGGTTGAAATTGAGAGCCATCTTGCGTTAAAAACAACTCGAAAAATTTAAAAGCACATCCAACCCCCCCCCCCCTTGTGTGCTTATACACCTAGTATACGATCCGTAGAGGACTCCACAATTGGTATCAGAGCATGGTTGGCTTGAACACTAGGGCTACTTCTTTGTGAAAGTAAACTCGAGTAATACCGCAAAATTTGTAATCGAGAATTGTGTGTTTTTGTTTCCTTGTTTTGTTTGCTGTCTAAGAAGGTTCATTGCACAAATATAAGCCTATAGGAAGTGTAGTGAAAGGCCTGAACTCATCCGAGTTGAACCACGAATCTGCACCTTGATCTCGAACTGTTTTTTTTTTGTTTTTCCTTGCTCGCGTGAATCGCTTTTTGTGAGCTGTTTTTGACACACAACTTGGTATGATCTCTGGTGTTATTTGTAGCTCATATATCAGTGTATAAACACTTTTAATATCAGCACTAAAATCAAAGTAATCCTTGAGTTATAGTGAGTACAAGACAGTGTGCTGAAACTGTCTGTCAGGCTGTCCTGAAATCTGTATGCTTCGAGCATCTTGTGAATTCCTTCGTGCCATTTAAATTTTTCTTCGAGCATATTGAAGATCATAATAAATGGCTCCTACAGCTCAATTTTGAGGCATTTATTCGAAGTAATTAGGGAGAAACTGCTTGACCACTAAACTGCATAAAAAAAAAAACTGCTTTTGATCAAAGTGTCACATTTGAGTGTTTTGTGATCATTTTAAAGTGTATCTAAGAGTAATACTTGTGTTTACTGTCTTATTCCCACTTTACACTTTGTTTTTGGTCTGTTGAGCCATTTTTACAAAATCTAGTGAAATGTCTGATACTGAAATGCATGATAATTACTCCAGTGAATCTGACAAGAAATCATATCTTGCATTAGATGCTGATGAGATGATTGAGAGATTATATGACAAGTATGATAATCTTAAATCAAAGTATAAGAATGCTAAGAAGGTTATTGATAACTTGTTTGATGAGATTCATATGTTGAAATCTGAGCTCGCTAAACCATCTCCTATGCTTGAATCTACATTGGTGAATCTAAGAACATGCTTGATATACTTAATGAGAAATATGATAAGCTTGTGTGTGATCATGAAGACAACTTGAAGTTAATTGAGTCTATGCATGCTGAAAATGAAAACTTAAAAATGAGATAAATAAGCATAAGGTATGTATGGTGAACTTGGTGTGAAAGCCGAATACCAGCTAGGATGGTCGCAAATGACAGAAGGCCTAATGATCGTTCAGGACTAGGGTTTAAAGGATCCCATGCACATCATCTGCCTGAAACCACTGTTAGACATGCTAGACCTATGTATGATGCTTTTCATGTGCAATGCTCAATCTGTCTGCGTTTATAGCATGATCACACTAATTGTCCAATGAAATTCAAAAAGTGGATACCTGTGAGAGACTTTAACAAAAGGAAATCTGTAATGACGGGTAATGCTATTTATGTGCCTGATGTTAAGTCTATTTTGAAATCTAAATCCAAAATACCTATTGTGCATGATAGTTATCTTAGCCCTGGTATTCACTTTAGAGATGTAAACGGTGATGATTATGATATCTGCAACCCTAATCGTAAAGGATCCTGGTTAGGATACCATATGCTTTCATCGTGTGAATGCATGTAAAGGAGGAACAAGAGGCTCATCCTCCTCCAAATTCGAGAAGAGATGATCACCGATATGCTTGGCACCTATGCTAATCAGAGTTGAAGATAACTCAGTCTCATACTTATCGTAGTCACTGAACTGGATTCTTCTTCAACACTTTAAATGGTGTTCCAAGCATACGAATGAAGTGACAAGAGTATAAAGCAGGAATTGATGATAAAAGCTGCAAGTATGCTTTCTAGCCTAAGGTTATGCGAGTTAGAGAAACTTGCTTAGGACTAGACATAAGATATGAGGTTGATCTAGGACTAGACATTCAGGATTCTGTGCTAGCCTAGGATGCATTGTAACTGCCTCATGTTTTCAAATTTCTTGGAGTTATATTGCCATATTATGTGAGATGCATACTTAGTAAAGTGAATTGAAATGATGAGTGGTTATGTGATTAACTGTACCATGCCATGTCTATTATGCTTAAATGTTCATATGGTGCCATGCTAAGTGAAAATGTGCTACAATACCTCTAGATAATAGGAGCACCTCCTAAACATACACTTTTACTTGTTCGTGCTAGAACATATAGGACCTCACTTGGGTGATTTCTTGGTAGTAGTGTCGAGCCTCAGTTAGTCATTGATGCATTATATAGTTTGTTGAGTAGGTCAGATGTCTCACCCTACATATTTTTTTCAAAGCCATGTTAAATGATGAGCTAAAATATAAAGTTGTACGTATCTAGATTAGTCACATTTAATGCTATTTTAAGAATCTTGTGCTTTGGAAAATGTAAGTGTCATGGGAATCATAATATTTCGTTTTTAGCATCAAAGTATGGCACATCGTGAATGCCTTAAGTTTGAATGTGATAAGTAAAGCATAACTATAGTACTTGGAGAAATGTCTCAAAAAGTAAAAGCGAATCAAATAACTAATGAGTTTTGTCGTAAAGTGGTTGATGATTTGAGTGAGGTAGGCGTATCTTGAATGTCCTATACCACTATGATGACCAAAGCTCATGACAAATGTAACAAAGTCGCCTTATGATTTGGGTATGTAGGGTATACCTCGTATGTCTTATTATACTATGATGGGCAATAGCTCAATTTCGACATGCTTATGAATGTGAAAGGTGTATGAATCAATAAAAACAAAGAAAGTGGCAAACATCAGTGAAAAACTTAGTATATGCCACCTTATCCCCAGTATAAACTGAAGGGCATGTTGTAGGGATTATCCTCTGAGTATGTCAGAAAGGTTCTAATCAAGTTATATCATTTTTTTTCATGACATCATACAATTTGTTGAGCACATATTCTGAGTATCATTGTTTGTTTCTAGTTGAAATGTGTATTTGCTAGTTGCTTGAAAATTCAAGTTTGGAATTAGTGGAAGTTTAATATGGCTCTACACACACACACACCGGGTGAACTTCTAGCGTACTTAATTCACTATGTACTTGCTGATATTGTCTATCCTTTGTTGGCCATCTATGCTATTATGTCACCTTATGTTTTGGTTTTGTTTGGTCTTGCTTAGGACTACCATAGAAGTGAGTATAAGGAGGAGTTTCATTTTGATAATGACAAAGAGGGAGAAGTGGTACATGTACATCAAGACAGAGGGAGTGTATGATTGAGATAGAGGAATACCAAAGGTAAGAGATGAGACAGATAGAGGGAGTCATGGTATTGGGTAAGGTTTGCATAAATTGAGAGGGAGTTACTTGTATGTCAGTTGATATGATTATATGTGATTTTGACATGTGCCTTACATCCTGTTGCATACACTCATGCATTTAGGAACCTAGACTTAATTGGTTGTTGACATACATGTTGTTATGGTTGTCATCATCAAAAGAGGAGATTGTGATACCCTAGATTTTGGTTTTGATGATAACACCATAAAGGTTAAATTGGGAAAGTCAACATTGGTCAAACCATGTCAAATAGTGTGAAATGAGCTGAATTACGTTGAACATGCTTAATTTTACCCTAATCATGCTTAGAATTGATTCAAGTTGGAAAAGGGTAATTAGGTCAACTTAGGGCATTTTGGGAATTTTGGGGGAAGTGGTCCAAACTCACCCTAATGATGTGAAACATGTTTAGTTACATTAATACACTTATAATTGATCCTAATCATGCTTTAATTTGTTCAATTTGATCAAAATCGAATTAGGTCAAAATTAAGGTTCATGTGATAAAAATCTGCTGAATTTTTCTAAGTGTTGGACTGTTTTTCACCCATGTTCACACCCCCATAACTTGCTCAATATTGAACCAAATTGCATGATCTTTATATGGTTGGAAATCTCATAATTCAAGCTACAAAACGAATATATAATATCTCATTTTCATGCAACACAGATCACACACCATGCTGAACAAAAACGCATCAGATTGTGAAAGTCTGTGTTACAGCTTTCTGATGTGCTGATGTGTCACACTTTTAAGTACCCTATACTACTTGGAATGAGTAGAATTTTTATATGTTATAGATTGCATATAAGGGTACATTTTGTCTCAAGAAACTTTTGTGATTTAAGGTCTTTATCATAGCTAAAAGTTGACCACAAAATGCTTCAGTAAAACTGTCTGTCTGTGAGATAGTTGACTTGTGGTGTCTTTTTTGAGTGACGGGTTCAACTCCAAATTAGCTGAAAATTTGAGGGATTATAGTTGACAATATTATGAGAATATTTCATTCTTTGATCATCTTGATTTGGGCACGTGATCATATAGAAAATTTGAAGATAAACTTGTATTTATTTAAACTGTTTCCAAAAATAGATAATTGATTTGATTGGGTTAATTAATTGAGATAAATCCGGTTGTATCAATTTGAATTGATTGGAAATAATGCTATTATCTATATATTACACGTTCTACTCAAGATTGATAGGGGCACAAGAGGTATTTTACAAGAAAAGAGGCTGCAACCCTAAAAATAGCTATATATGGGGCTGTCTGGTGTTAAACATGGAGTGCAGCAGAAAAGTCGAGTATTCCTCACATAAAATCACTCCAATTCGTTCATACACATAGTATAGAGGATAATCAACAAGTTTACAAGAGGCATCAAAGGCTGAATCAAAGAGAAACTTGGTAAACGAAGCAGATCTTCATCGATTGTCATGCGGTCTAGTTGCTGTGTTGCTGCTGGATCATATTCAGGCCGATTTGCTGCATGTTTCTCATTGAAGATCGTAAAACAACTCAGTTGGGAAGTTAATTTATAGTTGTTATATGTTTTAACACGTTTATATAGCTTCCATGTGCTTTAATTTGCTGAATTGAGTCTCAGAACGCTGTTTGCATACTCTTGTTGTGTTTGTCTGTTTTGAGACGTTGTTTTGAGAGGTTTGTCTTGTGTAGCAACTCTCATAGGTGCTGTGGTTCCTACTTACTTGTGTAGGGGTAGGTTCAAGATGTTTTAGGACTGTTTTACGAGGGGTAAAAGCAGTTGAGGTTTGATTTCTTGTGTAGGTATTGTTTAAGTGTGGGTTGTGTCTAGTTTAGGTAGAGTCTTGTGTAGCATACCTTAATAGAAAACCCCCCAGACGTAGGGCTGAATACATTGGTATTCAGTTTGGCCGAACTGGGTAATCATTCTTGTGTTTTATTGCTTTAATTCACGTCAACACACACTTACCACGCTTTTCTTTGTTTTGTTTTAATTCGTCGCATTGCAAGCACCGTTTGAACTTATGTTTCATATGAAAGACGTTGATTAGCATGGTATAAACTTAATCAAGTTAACTAAAAGTGTTCATTGCCTTAGTAATCACTTGAATAAGGTGTTACAACCTAGGTGTATTAAAAGGGTTGAAATTGAGAGCCATCTTGCGTTAAAAACAACTCGAAAAATTTAAAAGCACATCCAACCCCCCTTGTGTGCTTATACACCTAGTATACGATCCGTAGAGGACTCCACACCTAGTGCTTCGGTCGACCGAGTGTCAGCTCTCGGTTGACCGAGTGTCAGCTTCGGGGCGGTTTCCGGCTTATATCGTGCTTATCTTCTAGAACCATCCTAAGTCGGCAAAAACCTCTATATAAGCAAGCAGCTACGAGAATTGTAAAGAGACACCTCTCATACTTTAGAATATAATTCTACTTTGATATTTTGATACAATGTAGCATAATTAGATTGAAGGTTCCCAGCGATTTAAGGGCTGCAATATGTAAGCCTTTATTTTCTGTTTCTTTTCTTTTAAGTAATTAATCCCTCCCAATTATGCTTTATCGTTTGAGTTGATTATTCATAGCTAGATGATGTAGATCTAGGCTATGACGTTAGGGAGGTGGAGATACCTTGTCTATAAGGATCCCATAACCTACGTCGTACACTTAGTATTTATTCATGAATCTGCATTGTTTAATTAATGTGTATCTAAGTTAGTTTATATGAATGCTTTACTTAATTCTTGCTTAATCCGTTGTGTATGATGAAACGCCGAGAGATACGTTCAGGATGTAATCTGGGGAAAAAGACCATTCGGTCGACCCGAGCCCACCTATTCGATCGACCGAGCCCCTGTTCATCCGTTAAATAGCCACGTCTTTATGGTTAGGTTAACTTAATAGAATTTATTATCTCGTAGGGTATGGCTATGGCTACGTTACTCGCTTGGTTTAATTAAAATGTGTAAAAAGGAAATACCAATATAAAACTCTTAGGTAGGCTCATGAATTGATCTTGGACGTTCAATGTTATTCAGGTAGGTTTATATTTGGGAATTGCATGCACTGATTATACGCACGTCGTAGATTAGCATGAGACTATAACTTGGTAATTGCTAGTTGGACGAGAGCTTGAGTAATCGTTTAGAAATACGCCTAACCATAGGAATGTTGCCTGGACGAGGTGTACGGTTAATATCGGCATCCTTAGAGTCGTAAATAGCGTGTGAGTTATATGAGATGGAGGCACCAAAAGGCGAAGTCACGTAACAATATCACGGTGATCTAGTGACCTACCGGTGCTAAGTCAAGTTAAAGAGGATGACTCCGTAGCCAATCTAAGATAGATACAAATCGATTGATGATTGATTAATAAGTTCAGATTTATTATATAAATTATCTAGGTCCAAATGATAAAGACTATAATCGGGGAGGTTAATTACGTTGTGTCGAGTCGTGTCTTTACTTTTCTTGTCTTATGTTGGTCGTAGACCGCCTCTATGTCCTTGACATGTTTAATTAATTGTTTGTATATAAGATGATCCACAATTGGTTCCCTGTGGGATCGACCTTGATTCACTATAGCTATACTACGATGGGCCTAGTCCTCTTGCTAGTATTGGTTTATGGTGGTCGAGTATATTATAACCTGATTGACCACGTCATCAAGTTTTTGGCGCCGTTGCCGGGGAACCAACGGTCAATTTTATATATAAATAATTTTTTTATTCATGTCGAGTTTTATGTTTTAGAGTCTGATTTTACATTTTGAGTCCCTCTGGTTGTCTGCTCTATCTGAAAATTCCAGATTCTTAAAAAAAAAAAAAAAAGAAAAAAAATTCGGTCGACCGAGAGACCTCATTCGGTCGACCGAGAATTTATTTTTGTTTTGTTCTGGTTCTATTTTCTGGAATTTCGCGTGTCTGTTTATCCCCGTATGTTTAATCCGTAGGTCTGATAGCAGCATGGGAAACCATGTTAAAATCAGTCTACGGTCTGTTTTGTTTTTCTTCTGTTTGCAGAAACCAGGGAAGCAATAATCTGAGTCAGTAATTTTTCACGGGCGCTGAGAAAATAACCCAGCAAACATGTGGAGCTACGAATCTAAGATGGGAAAAGCGATGGAAGCAATACCTTTAAAGCACCAAGATGGCTCCGAAAATTTTAAAGGCTTAAATTCTTCATGGTACAATGTTGAAGGCAAGGTACTACCTTTTTTTTGCTTATGTTTTACTACCTTTTGGTTTTTTTTGAGCATAAGTTAGCCTATACATGAACCTTAGTATGAATCTTAGCCCGGAGTTGGTTTGTAAGATTAATTTTATTAGTGTGGAAGGTTCTGCCCCAAATCTATCTCATCTTGAGGTGTAAGTGAAACATGTAGTCGTTGAAAAGAAGCAAAGTGAATAAAGAGTTCCTCATAGTTCTGTTAAAATCTCATTGTCCTATGCATGAGATTTAGCCTACCTGCCAGGAGCAACAAATTGTGTAGTTTAAGCATTCACAATCTAAAGAAGACGTTGAGTTTTGAGAGAACACAATCTTCTGTTTTAGTTGAGTTTTATGGTGATGGCTTCTCGGTGAACCCACCTAAAGCGTAAACGAGATTACGCTTTGGGTGACAATTTAGAAATCGGAGACTCTTAGTACATTGGTTCGAAATGGTCTAACCATGGTGGCGAGTTTAAGCGAGCCTCGGCTCAATCGACTCCTCTCCACGTGTGATGTGCGTTATGCCGATTCGACAAGACTTAGCATAGCCGATAAGCCTTCGGGCTAAACGGGGCTTATCTTGACGGATTGGCCTGAACTGTCACATATGTTCCAACGAATAAGACGGCGTAGGCTTGGCTACATAACCGACCTTATTCGGAGTACTTTGATTCATTGTTTCTTATTGTCAAGGCCAAAACCGTAATTTTAACCGAGTTTCTTAGAATTCACTAATTCCTAAAACGAGAGCCGAGGTAAGAGCTTTGTATAAATGGTATGGATAAATGTTGTTTCCTAGGTCTCACAACCAAGGGAAGGGTATTAATCCGCAAAAGCAACAAGCCCACCTCTTATAGTGCTCAGAGGGTCAAAGTCTGGCGATCCAAGAATGATAACTAACAAGGATAATCTTTGGAAAGTCGAGCTGAGGACTTTAAACTCAGAACTACTTCTTTAAAACCCTTAGGATTTCTCTTTAGGATTTTAGGTTTTTCTTTCTTTGAGTCCAATAAAAGTAACGTGACATATGTTGAGGTTTTTTATTTTGCCGTGTTCCGATGACCATTGGGCTAAGGATGTGCAAAACTTTTTTACTCAATATAGGCCACGTGAATTGGAGTTCCGTAGGAGAGTCGAGAAATTGCTAAAGAAAAAGAAATTTAGCAATCCACGTTAAGATGGAAGCATTAAGAGAGCTTGAGAATTACTGAAAATGTAACAAAGAATGATTGGTGCGAACAAGAACAATTCTGGTCAACTTCCAAAATCTTTTAGAATGGTGATCCAAGTGAAAATCCAAAGTGATGCGCAATTCATTCTGCAATTATCCTTATCTTTCCCTTTACACTTTTTCACCTTCAAACTTTTCGATCCTCTCACCAATCTGCCCCAACAGTTCACATTTCTAACCATTCTTTCATCGCCTCTCTTTCTTTCCATCCGTTTCACTCTCCCACCCAATCCCATTCCTCTAAACAATTCTCAATGCCTTAACCATTTTCAACCCACCCATAAACACAATTTATTACCCACCCTTTATCTTTTCTTCCCATCCTTATGTGTATCTTTTTCTAAACCCATCATACTCTCAACCTCCATTTTGTTTACAAAATACCTTTGTGTTGCGGAATTTGAAATATTGCTCAGCTTTAATGATTATCTTTTATCATTTTGATTTTCATGCTCCTAGTTGGGGTACGTGTAGCTCTGACCCTAGCTAGATTTTAAACGTTTTTTGGTTCGCTCAAAGTACAACTTATCTTTCTACCGGAAGTTTTAAATTTCACACTTTTCCGTCTATTCCGGTATTTCTAGATGATAAGTTTTGTTCTGAACTATCACACCGATCTGACCTTGTTGATGACGGTTATGACTTTTACGTGATACATTGGGTTATTAGTAATTTTTAGGAGTAGCTACATCTCCTAAGTCGTTGATATCCAATGCAAGCGAGAAGTTTCTGCGCTAAGTATTTGATTTTATCTTTAGCCAATAGGTCGCATTGCATCTGTTATACCTTACCTAGTTTCTCTTTTATACTGGACTGAATACATAGTGAGCAGGTCACCACCGTGTTTTTCCACGTCGGGTAATGCTTTTTGATCTTTGTCTTCTCCACCCGCTTTTAAGAATATTTAGGCGGTGGAGGTTGTAGATGAAGACCACCATCTTTCGTTGCTTGTTTATTTTTCTTTCTATTTAGTATTTTTCTTGTCATTGGTCGTATAAAATAAAGTGGCTTAAACTGTTTTTAGGTATTTATACCTCATTACTGCCACATTATTTTATAACCTCCATCGACATGGTGTTATTAACGGTTTCGTGGAGTTTGTGCGCTTATCTGAGTTTTCACTTGCTTCTCCACAATGTGTCTTTGAAATTTACTCCGATCTTTTCCTTTACTTGAAAGCCGTTTCAGAGCTAAGTCTTTTTCTTAACTTCTCATTTATTTTTGTCATTGAGGACAATGCCATGTTTAAGTGGGGGGTAGGAGACTTAGCCATGTTATGTTATAATTGAAAATTGAATGAAACGGCACATGATTGAAAAATTTGAATAAATACCACATTATTTATCTCGTACCCTTAGAATTGTGAGTTCCTAGCTAAGAATTGATAGGAAAGGAACCAAGTTTCATGAGTACGTGATCATTTTATAATTATTTTAAGTAAATTTAAGGATATTCATGCCCGTTTTTGCAAATAGTTATTTATTATTCAATTACTCAATCTGTGAATCGAGTATATCGCGCAAATCATAATAACTGAAGAAATTATGTGTACATTGCATAGATGATTGGTTATGTAGACTTAGTGTCGATACTTGTTAGCTGATGCATTCTTATATTTTAGCCATTAAAGCGGAGTAATAAGCTTGAGACGTACCTGTGTTTTAGCAAAATGTTAGACACTGGGCTTGTAGTAACATTACCAAAGTAGCCCCGCTTGTGGTAATATTCGATGCTATATTTGATCTAAGATAGGGGATACTTTAAAAGTTTTCTTCCTTGAGATTAATAGTATTTGAAAAATATGAAGATATGAAAAGAATATTCAACTCTTTAAGAGGCTTTGAGTAGTACTCGGTCTCCAAGTCCAAAACCCTATAGATACGCTCTTGCTTATTGCTCTAGTGCTTCAAAATTTAAAGGCTTGAGAAGTATGAATGTTGAGGTTGGTAGGTTGAGATTATGAAGTTGGCATAAACTCTAATCTTGCTACTGAATATATAAAACTAAATGCACATGCACACATCACTTGATTCATAGTCGCAGTGAATAATGGATATCTTATGAGCATGACTAGTAGTATGAGTTGACTTGAGTTTCTTGTGTAAGTATGATTTGACCATAGAAAATGTTGTCTTGGGGAATGACTTATTGATGCTTTGTTCGGGACGATCAAAGTCTATGTGGGGGGTAGTTGATGACGGTCAAATTATACCCGTAAAAGTCATCAACGTTGACCTTAAATCGAGATTAATAATGTATATTTCATATTAAGTCACTCGTTTATATTTATTATTTAATGTTAAGTGATTATTAATACGATATTTGGTATTTAGATGTTTTTATTATTAAAGACCGATTTATTGTGCGATAATTGCTTATTTTGCAGATCACAACAAATCGGGAGGATTAATGTTAATTAATCAATGATCTCAAGATGATAAAGGAAGAAAATCGGAGCATTAAACGAAAGAAGTAATCAGATCAACATGCAAGCGTGGAGTGGGGAGCAAGATAGACGAGAAAAACAATTAACGTGTGCAAAAGTAGGTTCGGTCGACCGAGCCTAGTGCTTCGGTCGACCGAGTGTCAGCTCTCGGTTGACCGAGTGTCAGCTTCGGGGCGGTTTCCGGCTTATATCGTGCTTATCTTCTAGAACCACCCTAAGTCGGCAAAAACCTCTATATAAGCAAGCAGCTACGAGAATTGTAAAGAGACACCTCTCATACTTTATAATATAATTCTACTTTGATATTATGATACAATGTAGCATAATTAGATTGAAGGTTCCCAGCGATTTAAGGGCTGCAATATGTAAGCCTTTATTTTCTGTTTCTTTTCTTTTAAGTAATTAATCCCTCCCAATTATGCTTTATCGTTTGAGTTGATTATTCATAGCTAGATGATGTAGATCTAGGCTATGACGTTAGGGAGGTGGAGATACTTTGTCTATAAGGATCCCATAACCTACGTCGTACACTTAGTATTTATTCATGAATCTGCATTGTTTAATTAATGTGTATCTAAGTTAGTTTATATGAATGCTTTACGAATTACTGTTTAATCCGTTGTGTATGATGAAACGCTGAGAGATACGTTCAGGGATGTAATCTGGGGGAAAAAGACCATTCGGTCGACCGAGCCCACCTATTCGGTCGACCGAGCCCCCTGTTCATCCGTTAAATAGCCACGTCTTTATGGTTAGGTTAACTTAATAGAATTTATTATCTCAGTAGGTATGGCTATGGCTACGTTACTCGCTTGGTTTAATTAAAATGTGTAAAAAGGAAATACCAATATAAAACTCTTAGGTAGGCTCATGAATTGATCTTCGGACGTTCAGCGTTATCTAGGTAGGTTTATATTTGGGAATTGCATGCACCTGATTATACGTACGTCGTAGATTAGCATGAGACTATAACTTGGTAATTGCTAGTTGGACGAGAGCTTGAGTAATCGTTTAGGAAGTACGCCTAACCATAGGAATGTTGCCTGGACGAGGTGTACGGTTAATATCGGCATCCTTAGAGTCGTAAGCGTGTGAGTTATATGAGATGGAGGCACCAAAAGGCGAAGTCACGTAACAATATCACAGTGATCTAGTGACCTACCGGTGCTAAGTCAAGTTAAAGAGGATGACTCCCGTAGCCAATCTAAGATAGATACAAATGGATTGATGAGTTAATAAGTTCGATTTATTATATAAATTATCTAGGTCCAAATGATAAAGACTATAATTGGGGAGGTTAATTACGTTGTGTCGAGTCGTGTCTTTACTTTTCTTGTCTTATGTTGGTCGTAGACCGCCTATGTCCTTGACATGTTTAATTAATTGTTTGTATATAAGATGATCCACAATTGGTTCCTGTGGGATCGACCTTGATTCACTATAGCTATACTACGATGGGCCTAGTCCTCTTGCTAGTATTGGTTTATGGTGGTCGAGTATATTATAACTGATTGACCACGCCATCGTGGTTATTCCTCATTAATATAGCCAACGGATGTAATTTCAAAACCAAGGTTATTCAAGGCTATAAATAGAAGGCATTGACAGGAAAGAAAACAATGATCAAGAAAGAAAAATCAAGCAGAAACTCTGTCAATTTGAAAAGCCTTCTCTCTGAACTTACAAAGACATATCTAGTGATCAACTCAAGTATCAGAACTACAAAGTCATACTCAGAATTGAGATTGATCAAGCAAGTGTGTGAATCACATTCACATCAAACTGAAGCAACTGAATCAGAGGCAATCTGAGAAGGAGTTGAATCTGTGATAGCTGTTGAAGGATCTTAATCTTAAGGAACAGCAAAAGGAAGACTGAATCACTGAAGCTGTTGCAGTCAAGGAGTGATAGTCTTGTAGATTGTGAAGCTTGGGAAGCCAAGGACAATCATACTATTGTATCTGTGAAAACAATAGTGAATTCCTCCAATCATCACAGGAGAAGAGTGGATTAAGGGATTACACCACCCTGAACCACTATAAGCCTTGTGTCAGTTTAAATTCTGCAATTTACTTTACATCATTTATTTAATTAGCCTACATCATAACTTATATCTATGACTGTCCACACTGATTTGAAAACAACATAGTAAGAAGGGACTTATCCGCTGCCTAAAAGCTTTTAAATAGAAGAAAAGTTTTTGAAACTACATTATAGTCATTCACCCCCCCTCTAACTATAGTTTCACCCTTCTTTGGGAGCAACAATTGGTATCGGAGCAGTGTTCCTAGTATCAGAACCTGTTCAGATCTAATTTCTGGTAACAAGGAGATCATATATTTTCAAAGCAGTTTTCAAATCTGAGTTTTCCATTCACTGTCATTTATATATTCAATTATACTAATGGATTCCTCAAACTTCTTGTCAAAAGTACCTGTTTTTAATGTTAACAATTTTGATGAATATAAAATAAGAATGCTGTCTCATCTTGCAGCAACTCATGAAGAGATGCTGGATGTAATCAATGATGGACCGATCACAATCACTACGGTGGTAGGCACAGGAGCAGATCAAGGAAAGGAAATTGACAAACCTAAAAAGGATTGGACCAAGGATGACAGGAGAAGAGCAAATCTGGACTTTGTTGCAAAAGACATGATCTTGAAGACCCTAGACAGCAACATGTTCATGAGAATTAAAGATCGCAAAACAAAGAAAGGAGATGTGGGACAAGCTATCATTGATAAATGAAGGATCTCAAGCGATTAAAGAAAACAAATTATCTCGTTGTAAAATGCGAAGTTTGAGAACTTTAAAATGAAGGTGGTGAATCCATTGATCAAATGGACAATAGATTCTCAAGCATCATCAGTGAATTAAAACAGCTTGGACACATATATCCCCAAAAAGAAGTATGCTTGAAAATCTTGAGAGGACTACGAAAGATGGAAGATCATAACATCGAATCGGAGGAACAACAAATCTTGCAAGCACCGACACTCGACAATCGATGTCCCGATTAAAAGCTCATGAATTCGAATTGAACGGGCGAAGATGGTGCTCCGGCAGAGACACACAAAATCATCGCATTAGTCGCACCTCAAGAAAGTAACTTTGCCGAATGCATCAAAGAAAGAGACACAAGAATTAAAAGAACAGTAGCTTTATTAGTTAAACGTTTTGTGAGTTTAAAAGAAGCCATTCAAAGGAAATTCGTCATCAAACAAAAAGTCAAGCTCAAACAGAGACATGAAGAAGAAAGATGATGAATACGGATGCTTCAATCGCAACAAGAAATGTCACTTCAAGGTGATTGTCCGAAAAAAATGACAAAGATGATGAAAAGAAGAAATACAGAGCATCCGAAAAGGAAAGAGCAAGAAGGCACTTAAGGCATAATCCAGCAGTGAAAAGCATGAAGAATCATCTGACAATGACTCAGATAATAGTGATGAAGAAGACAGCTCAGAAAATGAAAAAGCATGCCTATGCCTCATGACCAAAGAATTGGATGAAGATAAAAGTGATGGCTCAGACACTGAGGAAACAAGCCTATGTTTAATGGCTAAAGAATCGATGATGGCGAGGTAACATCTAGTTCTGTTCTTCATCTAATGCATCCACATCTAACACTGCACAATCCTCTAGTCTCCCATTAGATACAGCAGACCTAGTCCAAAATCTCATGACTAAATTTGATGAAATTGAAAAGAATCATGAAATTCTGGAAAAGGAATGCAAGGATCTAAGAAAAGAGAATAAGAGGTTAAAGAAAGAACTGGATGAAGCAAAAGTCGAATTAACTAGTAAGAGACCTACTTAAATGATCAACAAAAAGCGGATGATCATACACATCCGTTACTAAAAGATCGATTAAGAAAATCTCCTCACCAGTGAAGGTATCCTTCGCACCACTAAAAGCACGACTTACAAACCCTCAAAACGGTTTGGATCAGATCTGGTCTTGGTTATAATAAATGATCAGGATGAAAGTAGGAACAATGATCAACACCATTCTAAATTCGGGACCACTAGTGGACCAAAATTTAGAAAGGGATGATCATGGTTCCAACAGATCATCCTGTTCGGTAAAGTCAAGACCCGGTGTAGTGAAACAAACAAACTAAATCCTCCTTCCATCAATCAAGAACCATAGCCATCCGAAAGGAAAAGGCGGACTTTACCTTCGAGAGGATGATTGGAATGTTGCACCTCCAAAATACAAGAGGAAACCATTCCACAAAATGCATCATGTGTTTAAGAAAAACCAAAGCATTCTAGACACATGAAGCAAGAAAGGTTTCTCTCGTGCATATTGGTAAGTAAAGAAGGATGCAAATGCACCAAAAGGTGGAGAAAAGTTTCAGAATACCTTCAGTAAAAATACTAGAAGCTATTTTGCCATGCCTTATACATATGAAGTTGATGACTTCAATTATCCAAAAAGAAGACCTTTTGGATACACCCTTGGTATGGGAGGCATGATTGCTAACAAGCATGGACCCAAACAGTGTTGGGTACCTAAACTTAATTAATCTGTTTTGTAGGATGTCTGGTACATAGACAGTGGATGTTCCAGACACATGACAGGAAACAAGAAATGGCTCACTGACTTCAAAGCTTTTGATGGACCCAAAGTCACATTTGGAGGTAAAGAAAACCCTAGCAAGATTAAGGGGGGAGGCATAATACTCAAGGACAATCTAAAGATTCAAAATGTGGCATATGTCAAGGGACTTAACTTCAATCTGATGAGCATCGGTCAATTGCGTGACAAAGGCTACAATGTGCACTTCAACAAAGAAGGATGCAAAGTGATTCACAGTCAAACCAAACAAGAGTTCTTGCGGGTAGAAGACAAGACAACATGTATGTGGTGGATGGAAACAAACTAAGGCGAAACATGCCTACTTGTCAAGAATAAACAATCAACAAGCTGGATTTGGCACAGAAGATTAAATCACCTGAATTTCAAGACCATCAACAAACTATCAAGGAGCAAGCTAGTTGAAGGCCTGCCAGAGATCACATTCAAGAAAGAGAGTCTATGTGATGATTGTCAAAAAGGAAAACAAATAAAAAGTTCATTCAAGTCAAAGCCTTATCAATCTACAACAAGAGTTCTACATCTGCTGCACATGGACTTGTTTGGACCAGTCACACCAGTAAGTGTGAGTGGTAAGAAATACACTCTTGTAGTGGTGGATGACTTCTAAAAGTACACATGGACCATTTTCATGAACAAGAAGAAAGAAACACTCAAGAAGCTGCCAGATTTGTTGGAAAGACTCCAGAATGAGAAAGAGCTAAAGATTATCAAGATCAGATCAGATAGAGGCACTGAATTCCTAAATGAAATTATCAGAACCTATTGTGAAGAAAATGGAGTATTACATCAACTATCTGCAGCAGGAACTCCACAACAAAATGGTGTTGCAGAAAGAAGAAACAGAACCATCAAGGAAGCAGTCAGGACAATGATAGCAGAAGCATGTTTACCAAAGAGATTTTGGGCTGAAGCAGCAAACACAGCATGCCATACACAAAACAGATCAATCATCAACAAACATCATGGAAAGACTCCATATGAAATATGGAATGGTAGAAAACCTAATATCTCATATTTTCATATGTTTGGATCAAAATGTTTTGTCTTAAACAGGAATCAGCTGCATACCTTTGATGAGAAGGCTGATGAAGCAATCTTCATGGGATACTCAGACACCAGCAAAGCATTTAGAGTACTCAATAAAAGAACCTTGGTGATTGAAGAATCAATACATGTAGTTTTTGATGAACCAAATACAAATGGTGAAGATCTTCAAGATCAAGAAGAGAAAGCAAAGACACAAAGGAAATCTATACAAATGCAACCATACCAGCTACCATCCTAAATCATCATTTTGAAAACCAAGAAGAACCACTTACCAATACACCAGATGAAGCACCTGAAGTTGAAGTTCTTACTCAGCATGAAGGTATGGAAGCACCAAGTGAAGATCAACTTCAACCAGACCTAAATTGGTTAAGAGACCATCCTGAAGAACAAGTCATTGGAGATATTCACACAGGAGTCAGAACCAGAAGACAACTGGAGCACATGCTAACTTGCTTTCTATCACAAGTGGAACCCAAGACCATAGATGATGCAATCCAAGATGCAGATTGGATCACAGCCATGCAAGAAGAACTAAATGAATTTGAAAGAAATGAAGTCTGGGAACTAGTTGACAGACCTGAAATGGCCAACATCATTGGTGCAAAATGGGTATTCAGGAACAAGATGGATGAGCAAGGGCGTTGTCGGAAACAAAGCAAGGCTAGTTGCAAAAGGCTATTCCCAAGCTGAAGGAATAGATTATGATGAAACATTTGCACCAATAGCAAGATTGGAAGCAATCAGACTCTTTCTAGCATTTGCTGCACACAAAGACTTCAAAGTCTATCAAATGGATGTAAAGAGTGCATTCCTAAATGGACTTTTTGAAAGAAGAAGTTTATGTAGAACAACCTCTTGGATTTCAAATTAAAGGAAAAGAAGACAAAGTATACAAACTCAAGAAGGCCCTCTATGGCCTCAAACAGGCACCTAGAGCCTGGTATGAAACACTATCACAATTTCTGATCAAGAATGGATTCAACAAAGGAACTATTGACAAGACTCTATTCAAACTAGAGAAAGGAGCAAGCACTTTGCTAGTACAAATCTATGTTGATGATATAATCTTTGGATCCGAAGATGAAAAGCTATGTGAGAAATTTGCAAACTCGATGAAGAGCAAATTTGGATGAGCATGATGGGAGAATTAAACTACACGCCTTGGCCTTCAAGTAAAGCAAATGAAGGATGGCATCTTCATTAGTCAAGCAAAGTATACAAGAGATTTGATACACAAGTATGGGATGGATACAAGTGGCACAGCAGACACACCAATGTATGCCAGAGTCATACTTGGAAAAGATGTAGATCAGAAAATGTATAGAGGAATTATTGGATCATTATTATACTTAACTGCAAGCAGACCTGACATAGTATTTGCAGTAGGAGTGTGTGCAAGATTTCAAGCTCAACCAAAAGAATCACATCTTCTAGCAGCTAAAAGGATAATCAAATACTGAAAAACACTATAAATGTTGGTATTTAGTATCCAAAAGATGGAGGATTTACATTGATATCATATTCAGACTCTGACTATTCTGGATGCAAAATAGATAGAAAGAGCACCTCGAACTTGCCAAATGCTACGAACTGCACTAGTCTCTTGGTTCAATAAAAGCAAAACTCCATATCTACATCAACAAATTGAAGCAAGAATATATATAGCAGGTAGTAGTTGTTGTGCACAAGTCTTGTGGATAAGACAAATGACTAAGGGACTATGGAGTAGAAGAGAAAACAATTCCAATCATGTGTGGTAACACAAGTGCAATATCTATTACAGAAAATCCAGTATTGCACTCAAGAACAAAGCATATTGATGTAAGACATCATTTTATCAGAGACCATGTTGAAAAGGGGGATGTCATCCTAAAACACATACCCACTGAAAATCAATTGGCTGACATCTTCACTAAACCACTCAGTTATGAAAGATTCAGTAAGCTAAGAACTGAGTTAGGAATGATTGAAATTGAATAAGTATCTAACAGCGGCTAACTGGAGTAATCGGCTAAGTGACTTCATTAACTGGTACGACCTTTGCCGTTACAGGAGATACTGGTATTCATCGAAGGTAACTTAACTGATTGTTAGGAACAGTCAAATGGCGCAGCTAAGTGAAGAACCTATTGGGACGGCTAAGTGACCAGCGAAGGCACTTCACCGAAATAAAGACTTGGACAAATTAAAAGTGTGAACAAAATCGATTCTGATTACACGTGGAGAATAAGGAAATTATGGAGGATTATTCTGTACACACGTGGCGATCAACTTATGATCATGGAGGTAATTATATTATTTTTCGAATTATAAACTCCTCGATTCACGGGCTCTATCATTACTTGCCTCAAACCACACCCCCATTCCACTCGAATATCGCGATTTTCATACACAAAATCACGCCATTATGCCACAAAATCCTTCCATATTCAAAACCACGTTCACATTACCCAAATCACACTATAAAAACAAGACTTGGAGATGTTCAGAAATCTTTACATACTCCTTCAAATTACTTTTTCTCACTGAAATCTCAAGATATACTCTTCTAATCTTCCTCTACCAATCAATGGCTTCATCCTCGCAAATCATCAAGCATGAAAAATACTACTTAAAAATCAATCATAACCGGCTCGCTTTTTCAAACTCGAGCACTATCTCTCATTTTGTGACAATGATTCAAAAGCTCAACGCCTGGTTGATCTTTGCTCAAATTTGGGGTGATGACCTTCCTAAATCCTCCAATAACGGGAATCGCTATGAAAACTGACGCATTCGAAAAATGCCAAGTTTGTGCCAGTATAAGAAAGAAAAGCGAGGTCGGTTGCATAAAAGCTCAATTTTTGGGAAAGAGATAGTCATAACGCTGGACTTCTCAATAGGTTCCTACAATTACCAATGATAGGCCCGCACAATGTCAAGTTTGTACAGATTGACATCCGAGGAAAAACAGCAAAACATACAATCTACCTAGATCAACACTCAAACCTCCGTTTGACGAGTTTGCACCAGTCATCACCAAGAATATCGAAGGCAGAAAAGGATCCATGGAAAACCTGACTGAGGTTCGGATCAGATTGATGGCCATCATCTACTTAACGCATCAAATTGTGGGCAACTTTTGTATTCAATAGACTAAAGGATCAGATACAAAAGGAATTTGACCTTTCAATTACGGCACCAAACAAGGGTTTGCAGAAGAAAGGTGATTTCTGGGAAAAGAAATCATACGGATTTCCTCTTCAACACCTGTTCAACGCATTGAACGTGAAACCCACAAATCTGCAGTTCCCACACAAGTCAAAGACGATGTTCACTTACATCAAGGCTTCCATGAAGCCCAAACCCATAGTGGGAGCAAAAAGAAAGCACCAAGGCGCGTAGATCGAGTGGGACGAAGAACCGGATCCCAAACAAAGCGCATGAAAACATCCTCCGCTCGAACCAAAGAACTTAATTGACTCTGTGACAATCGGTGATGACACGTAAAATGTAAGAAGAAAAGCAACAAGAGGAAATCACCTACCTAGAGGAAGGTGAAGAAGGATATAGAATCACTTCATCTCAAGAGGAGGAGATACATGAGGAAGAGGATGAGTCAGAGGATGAACAATCAGAAGGAGGAAATCTTGAAGCAATTCAAGAAGATTTGGGGATTTCGATGATGAATCGATTTCTAAGAGGTGCTTTTCAAAAGCACAGGCAAAGTTGACAACCAGCTAAGTGAGCCAGCTGATAAAGCTCACTCAGCCGAACTTGTCAACTCCCCCGCAATTGCACAAGGGGGAATAGTGGTAGATGAAGAAGTCCACACTCAACAAGAACTGATGGAAGAAAAAGAAGAAGAAGCACAAAATGAGAAGGAAGAGGGAGAAGAAGAAAAGGAAGAAATTGAAGTGGAAAATGAGAAGAAGCAAGGTAAAGATCGAGGATGAAATCGATGGGGATGAAGAGGATGTCCATGTGGCACCAGAAGGAATTGATCCAGAGAGAGTCTTCAATCTGGACATTCAACCCCTCATTGTGGACATGGAAAGGCAATATTACAGCAGACAAAATCTGAAGACTGCCTTAAGGAGTGAAGCAACCTCCTTCAATCACAAGATTGAGGCCCTCATCAGCCATATCAAAATCCAAGATGAGGTCATGGAGAGACAAGGAAACTTAATTTGCAACTTACAACACCTCATCCCACACCATGTCCAAACCAATCTTGAATTCCATGCAGAGACAGTTGACAACAATCTCAAGCCATTGGTGGACACCCTCAATGCTCACACATCCAAAATTCAGCATCTGGATGAGATCATGGAGCATTTTGGCAAGCAACTGGACTTTCTTATCAAAGTTGGTGAAGCCAACAACAAAATACTGGAGAGAAAGTATGGGCCTCTCCCTGAATCTGACGCGGCAATTGCAGACCTTGAGGCACGTTTTGATGCTGCCACAAAGGGGGAAGGTAACTCAAAGCCTGAGAGTGGTAACTCAAAGCCTGAGAGTCCCAGTGTGAAGGGAAAGGTGGAAAGCCCCAGTGGAAAGAGAAAGGGCAGCAAAGGCGAGGACAACAAAGGCAAGGGCATCAGGTTTGAAGAAATAAAGAAGTAAACCAGTTACCTGTTGCTTAATTCAATTCAATTCATCTTTTCATTTGCCTTTGTTCACTTAAATAAAAAGATGGAATATCTTATTGCCCTATGATGGAAGAATAAAATTGTTGAACTTTTATTCAGTTGTTTATTATGAAAAATTTTGATTACTTATGTTCAGACTTATGTGGGTTTTGGCATCATCAAAAAGGGGGAAATTGTTAGGAACATTTTATTATGTTTTGATGATGGCCATACTAGCTGTTATAGCAAGCCTGAAATAAGTTAGAACTCTCTGTATAAGTCTTTACTTAGAGTCTGACATGTTGTATAAGTTGAGTCAGACAAGTATTGTACTAGTTGGTAGGACGGCAAAGCAAAAACAGATATTCGGCAAAGTGAAGCCAGCAAAGCACCAGCAGAGAAGTATGAAGACATTATGGTCTGACCTATAACCAAGGAAGTCTGTGATGACCTTGGATAAGTCTAAGTTATGTTTTAAGTGATGAAACTCAATGTTCAAATATGGTGTACACTGGTCTCACCCAAATCAAGGATCAGTGAAGTACAAAGACTCTCCAAAAACTAGAACAAAGAAGGAAACAGTGAATCGGCTGAGTAAACTGACTTTCGGCAAAGAGAAAACAAAACAGCAAAGAAAGAACTAATGACTAATCTGCTAAGTGAGCTCACCCAACATAGCAAAGACTAATCCCCTTGGTGAATTCCAGTACATTGCTGATTATCAGTCAACTTTTATAATTCCAAGTTCAGTCCTTAGTTTAGCAAATCTTTCACTATCAAGTGGTTTAGTGAAGATATCAGCAAGTTGATTTTCAGTAGGGATATATAGAACCACCACATCTTTCTTTTCAACATGATCTCTTATAAAATGATGTATCACATCAATGTGCTTGGTTCTTGAATGCAAAACAGGATTTTATGTGATTGCAATTGCACTTGTGTTGTCACACATAATTGGAATTTCTTTCTCCTCAATTCCATAATCCCTTAATTGTTGTCTTAACCATAGTACTTGTGCACAGCAACTTCCAGCATCAATGTATTCAGCTTCAGTAGTGGAAGTTGATATAGAATTTTGTTTCTTGCTAAACCAGGAAACCAGTCTACTTCCCATTAACTGACATGTTCCTGTAGTGCTTTTTCTATCAATCTTGCATCCAGCATAATCAGAATCTGAGTAGGATATAACTTTGAAGCTTCCATCCTTGGAATACCATATCCCTACTCCCAAAGTCTCTTTTAGGTACTTGAGAACTCTTTTGACTGCACCTAAATGACTTTCTGTTAGGAACATTTTATTATGTTTTGATGATTGCCATACTAGCTGTTATAGCAAGCCTGAAATAAGTTAGAACTCTCTGTATAAGTCTTTACTTAGAGTCTGACATGTTGTATAAGTTGAGTCAGACAAGTATTGTACTAGTTGGTAGGACGGCAAAGCAAAAACAGATATTCGGCAAAGTGAAGCCAGCAAAGCACCAGCAGAGAAGTATGAAGACATTATGGTCTGACCTATAACCAAGGAAGTCTGTGATGACCTTGGATAAGTCTAAGTTATGTTTTAAGTGATGAAACTCAATGTTCAAATATGGTGTACACTTGGTCTCACCCAAATCAAGGATCAGTGAAGTACAAAGACTCTCCAAAAACTAGAACAAAGAAGAAGAAATGAATCGGGTGAGTAAACTGACTTTCGGCAAAGAGAAAACAAAACAACAAAAAGAAAGAACTAATGACTAATCGCTAAGTGAGCTCACCCAACATAGCAAAGACTAATCCCCTTGGTGAATTCCAAAGTACATTGTTGATTATCACCAACTTTTATAATTCCAAGTTCGATCCTTAGTTTAGCAAATCTTTCACTATCAAGTGGTTTAGTGAAGATATCGCAAGTTGATTTTCAGTAGGGATATATAGAACCACCACATCTTTCTTTTCAACATGATCTCTTATAAAATGATGTCTCACATCAATGTGCTTGGTTCTTGAATGCAAAACAGGATTTTCTGTGATTGCAATTGCCCTTGTGTTGTCACACATAATTGGAATTTCTTTCTCCTCAATTCCATAATCCCTTAATTGTTGTCTTAACCATAGTACTTGTGCACAAAGAACTTCCAAAGAAACAATGTATTCGACTTCATGTGAGTGGAAGTTGATATAGAATTTTGTTTCTTCCTAAGCCAGGAAACCAGAATACTTCCCATTAACTGACAGGTTCCTGTAGTGCTTTTTCTATCAATCTTGCATCCAGCATAATCAGAATCTGAGTAGGATATAACTTTGAAGCTTCCATCCTTGGAATACCATATCCCTACTCCCAAAGTCTCTTTTAGGTACTTGAGAACTCTTTTGACTGCACCTAAATAACTTTCTGTTAGGAACATTTTATTATGTTTTGATGATGGCCATACTATTTGTTATAGCAAGCCTGAAATAAGTTAGAACTCTCTGTATAAGTCTTTACTTAGAGTCGACATGTTGTATAAGTTGAGTCGAGACAAGTATTGTACTAGTTGGTAGGACGGCAAAGCAAAAACAGATATTCGGCAAAGTGAAGCCAAAGAAAGCACCACAGAGAAGTATGAAGACATTATGGTCGACCTATAACCAAGGAAGTCTGTGATGACCTTGGATAAGTCTAAGTTATGTTTTAAGTGATGAAACTCAATGTTCAAATATGGTGTACTTTGGTCTCACCCAAATCAAAGATCAGTGAAGTACAAAGACTCTCCAAAAACTAGAACAAAGAAGGAAATAGTGAATCGGCTGAGTAAACTGACTTTCGGCAAAGAGAAAACAAAACAGCAAAGAAAGAACTAACGGCTAAGTCAGAAGGATCACTCGACCGTTCTAAAAACGGTGAAGAGACATTTACAAGATCAAATTTGATATACGATGAAGATTCAGAAGATCATGCATTAAATGCACAAATCATTAAAGGATCAATCAAGGACGGATTTTCTGCTATACGTTTGAAGAAAGAATTCGATCACTGAAATCAAGGAGAATACAATTAAGGGGGAATCAAGGGTTATTCCCTCATTAATATAGCCAACGAACGGAATTTCAAAAACCAAGGTTATTCAAGGCTATAAATAGAAGGCATTGACAGGAAAAGAAAACAATGATCAAGAAAGAAAAATCAAGCAGAAACTCTGTCAATTTGAAAAGCCTTCTCTCTGAACTTACAAAGACATATCTAGTGATCAACTCAAGTATCAGAACTACAAAGTCATACTCAGAATTGAGATTGATCAAGCAAGTGTGTGAATCACATTCACATCAAACTGAAGCAACTGAATCAGAGGCAATCTGAGAAGGAGTTGAATCTGTGATAGCTGTTGAAGGATCTTAATCTTAAGGAACAACAAAAGGAAGACTGAATCACTGAAGCTATTGCAGTCAAGGAGTGATAGTCTTGTAGATTGTGAAGCTTGGGAAGCCAAGGACAATCATACTATTGTATCTGTGAAAACAATATTGAATTCCTCCAATCATCACAGGAGAAGAGTGGATTAAGGGATTACACCATCCTGAACCACTATAAGCCTTATGTCAATTTAAATTCTGCAATTTACTTTACAGCATTTATTTAATTAGCCTACATCATAACTTATATCTGTGACTGTCCACACTAATTTGAAAACAACATAGTAAGAAGGGACTTATCCACTGCCTAAAAGCTTTTAAATAGAAGAAAAGTTTTTGAAACTCCACTATAGTCATTCACCCCCCCCCCCTCTGACTATAGTTTCACCCTTCTCTGGGACCAACACTTTCTTTAGGTTTAGATTGAAATCTTGCACAAACACCTACAGCAAAGGATATATCAGGTCTGCTGGAAGTGAGATACAGCAGACTGCCTATCATCCTTCTATATAAAGTCTGATCAACATCTTTGCCTTCTTTATCTTCATCCAATCTGATATTTGTACTCATTGGAGTTGATATCTTGGTGCTATTTTCCATACCAAACTTCTTCAGCAACTCCTTGGTATACTTGGTTTGATGAATGAAGATTCCATCTTTCATCTGTTTAACTTGCAATCCCAAAAAGTAGTTCATTTCTCCCATCATACTCATTTGGAATTTGCTCTTCATTAGGTTTGCAAACTTTTCACATAGCAATTCATTTTCAGAACCAAAGATTATGTTTATCAACATAAATCTGTACCAGCAGGGTGCTGTCCTTCTCATTGATTCTAAAAAGAGTTTTATCAATGGTGCCTTTTGTAAAACCATTGTCCACTAAGAATTGAGATAGAGTCTCATACCATGCTCTTGGTGCTTGTTTCAAGCCATAAAGTGCTTTATTGAGTCTATACATTTTATCTTCTTGATCTTTAACTTCAAATCCAGGAGGTTGTTGTACATACACTTCCTCCTCTAAAATGCCATTCAAAAATGCACTCTTGACATCCATTTGATATACCTTGAAGTTCTTATATGCAGCATGTGCCAAGAATAATCTGATAGCTTCCAATCATGCAACAGGTGCATAAGTTTCATCAAAATCTATTCCTTCTGCTTGAGAATAGCCTTTTGCAACTAGTCTGGCCTTATTCCTTACAATGGTACCAGATTCATCAAGTTTGTTTCTATATACCCATTTAGTACCAATGATATTTGCATGACTAGGCCTTTCAACTAGTGTCCAAACTTGATTTCTTTCAAATTCATTCAATTCTTCTTGCATGGCAATTATCCAATCTGGATCTGAAATAGCTTCTTCAACAACTTTAGGTTCCATCTGAGATAGAAAACAAGTAAACATAGCTTCCAGTTGTCTTCTAGTCCTTACACCTTGCTGTACATTGCCAATAACTTGTTCAGCAGGGTGATTCCTTAACCATTGTGGATTCTGGTTAGTTTGATTATCAGGAGCCTCATCTTGAGAAGGTCTCATCAGAAAGCTTCTGGAGGTTCAAGAGATCCTTGAACCGCCTGGTTGTTGCATCGCAGTAGTATTACAACAGGTGTCCGGTAGAAGAGGGCATGATCGTAAACTTTTAAGTCATTGAATCTTTCCAAAATTCAACACAACTGGATCGGTGACTTGTTGATTCTCAAAGAGTTCACATTCTTCATTTTCCATACCGGTGAACTTAGGTTCATCAAACACAAAGATGGATTGTTTCTTCATGTTTGATGACCTCTTATTCGATTAGACTCAGAATGCCTTGTCGATCAAGAATATCCCAAGAAAATTCCTTCATATGACTTTGGTTGGAATGTCTTCAAGTGTACCTTGTGATTTAGGATAAAACACTTACTTCCAAATGGATGGAAATAGGATATATTTGGTTTTCTTCCATTCCATATCTCATAAGGTGTCTTCAGCAGCTTCTTGTTCACTGAGGTTATGTTTTGTGTATAGCATGTTGTATTGACTGCTTCAGCCCAATATCTTTCAGGTAGCAATGCTTCACAAATCATTGTCCTTCCTGCTTCTTTTAGAGTTCTATTTCTTCTTTCAGCAACCCCATTTTGCTGAGGTGTACCAGCAGCAGCAAGTTGATGCATTACACCATTCTGTTCACAGTATTCTCTTATAACTTTGTTGAGAAACTCAGTACCCTGATCTGATCTTATTTTTACTACTCTCAAACTTTTCTCATTTTGTAATCTCTTTAAAAGATTAGGCATGCTTTTGAGAGTTTCACTTTTCTTGTTCATAAATATCACCCAAGTGTACCTTGAATAATCATCCACAACCACTAAGGTGTATTTCTTTCCTGTTACACTTGTTTGAGTTGTTGGTCCAAAAAGATCCATATGCATCAGCTCCAACACTCTATTAGTTGATTGTTTAGTTTTTGACTTGAAGCTTGAATTTATCTGTTTACCTTGCTGACATGCTTCACATATAGCATCCTTTTTGAATGTGATCTCAGGTAAACCAATCACCAGTTTCTTCTTCACCAACTGATTGATATCAGCAAAATTTAAATGATTCAACTTCTTGTGCCATAACCAATTGAGTTCTGACTTGGTATGCAAAATCAGGCAGGTTTCTGGAACAGCTGTAGACCAATCCACAACATACATGTTTTATTGTCTTCTACCGGCCAATACAACTTGATCACCTCTTTCACTAATGACAGTACAAAAGTTTTTGTCAAAAGTGACCTTGTTTCCCATGTCACAAAATTGTCCAGTGCTCGGCAAGTTGTAGTCCAGTCCTTCCACATATGCAACATTCTTGATTGTAAGTCCATTTCTCACAAGTGTGCCATATCCTCTTGTATATCCAGGTGTATTCTTGTTGCCAAAGTTCACCCTTGGACCATCCTTTGCCACAAAGTTTAACAAACAATGCTTATTCTTTGTCATCTGTCTGGAACATCCACTGTCAAAGTACCAGACACCCTACAAAACAAAGTTAATACATTTTAGGTACCCAAACCTGTTTGGGTCCATAATGGTCAGTGGTAAGAATGACCCTTGGTAAGTTTCCATAAGGTCTTCTCCTAAAAGTGTCATACTTTGGTTCATACATGTATTCCACACATCCATAAGTTCTAACAGTAGGTTGTGTAGGATTCACATATGTTTTCTGGCCTTTTGGTTTATAATGCTGTTTGAAGTGACTTTTGTTGTTTGAAGCATTAGCATAACCATTTGTTTGCTGTCTGTTAGGAACAGCCCTGTAGTATGGAGTCTGCTGAGGTCCCTGCTGAGGCCTTGTATAAGTCCTCTGTTGAGTCCTTTGCTGATTCCATTGCTTAGGTTTTACCCTAGCAGTATGGTTATACTTGTTATTTCTAGCAGCAGGTACATGAATGTTCCAATCATCATCAGTAGGGAACAATCTACCTTTCCCCCTGAGATAAGTATCCCTAGAATGATTAACATTTTTAGATTTAGGATCCTTATCCTTGGAATATTTCTGACCTTTACCTTTTTGTGGTCCAAATAGACTTGGCAAAGCCAGTCGCTATCGATAGAGTCTAGAAGGTGCAAGATCCTATTCTTGGATTTGTTCTTTTTGTTAGGAGCTGTTGACTTCTTTGACTTATGATTTTGCTTCTTTGAAGCATTCTCAGTAGGCTTTACTTCCTCAGCAATCTTACTAGGAGTTGGATCTTGTGCAGGCACAAACTTAGGACCAATTCGGGTACTAGGTTCAGTAGCTTTACTGGATCCACTCTTGTTAGATTGTTGAGTTCCAAATCCAAGCCCTGTTTTATCACCATAAGGCTTTCCAGATTTGTATGCAGTAGATGAACAAGATGGTTCAAACAGACTCAAGAACTCATCGATTGTACAAAGAGCTTATGTTGATTCGCCCAAAGATCCTTTTCTTTGCCTTTAAGAATTCTTAATTCAAACAATTAATCTCTCAACTTCCAATTGAAGAGCATTTTTTTCAGCCTTCACAATCTCATAACCAGATTGTATTATCCTCAGTTGATTAAGGATGGCATCCAAAGTCTCCTCATTGTTAGAATTTCTAGGATTTGAACCACAGGTTGATTCACAATCACTTCCAGCAGGAGTGTTTATTGATACAGTATTGTATACCTCCTCAGTTTCATCCATATTAGCCATCAAAGCATAATCTTCCATATCAGCAACCAATGTTGTGTCATCTGATTCATTTCCCTTTTCAGATTCCACTTCATACCCTGATTCATCTTCAGCAACCATAGCCTTCTTGCCATGTCTTCTTTGTTGACTCCTGGTCTTTAGTAAGTCTGGACAATCATGTCTAAAGTGTCTAGGCTTCTTGTAGTTGAAGCAAAGATAATCAGGTTCCTTACTTTGTTTTAACTCAGATGATCCAAGTTTGAAGTGTCCTGGTTTCTTGCAATGAAAGCACAGATAGTCATTGTCTTTCTTTGATTCTTCTTTCTTCCTTTCAAGAGAGGCCTCTTTGTGAAATTTCTTGAAGGGCCTTTCCGGTCTTCATCATCCCGATTTTCTTGCTCAAGTAGGGCAATCTGCTCCTCGCATCTCATCCAATGAGATCATCTTGTCCTCTCGATGTCTCTTCTGATGTGAAGCGGCCAAAGGGCGATGGTCTTTGGCTCTTCTTTTTCGATCTCTCTGTACAAGATTTTTGCTAAATTCATAAGCTTTAAGATCTGAAAACAACTTGAAGGTGTGTTCTTCATGTAGCTTTCTCATTTCTTCTATTGCATTCACCTTCATTTTCCAAACATCTTTTGCAGGTAGAGCCTCCAAGATTTTTGTGTTTATTTCTTCTTTTGAATAACTTACACTCAAGCAGGTAAGTTCATCCAGGATAGCATTAAATCTTGATTCCATTTGCTCAATGGTTTCATTTGGTAGCATCTTGAACTTTTGAAACCTCTTTTTGACCACACTGATTTTGTTCTTCTTTATTGCATCAGTGCCTTCATAGATCAATTGTATTTTGTCCCAAAGTTCCTTTGCAGTTTTGCAATCTTTAACCTTCATGTACATATTGCTATCCAAAGTTCTATAAATAATATCAGTAGCAATATTGTTGAGGTTTGCTCTTTTTCTGTCTTTTGCATTCCATTCTCTTTTTGGTTTTGGAATGTACTCTGTAGTATCACCCACTGTTACTGCCTTGGTAATCTCCAGTGGTCCATCAGTTAGTACATCCATCATCTCATCATGAGTTGCAGCAAGGTAAGCCTGCATTCGACGTTTATATTCATCAAATCTATCTAGAGAACACATCAGCATAGTTCTAGTATAATGGGTGTTATCCATGATGCAAGTTTTTGAAAATCAGTAACTTGAAAAAGTTTCAAAGTATTTTCACAAGCACAACAAGTAGGATTTCTTTAGAACAGAAGCACTGCTCCGATACCAATTGTTGGTCCCTTAAAAAGGCTTTGGTTAAGTTTAGAGGGGGGTGAATAAACTTAACACTTAAAACTTTTGGAGTTAACAAACTCAAAGCAACTTCAACTGAGAATTTCGATACTTGATGGTCTGTGCGACACCTTAGTAGCTCTGGCCGATAAAATGAGTCTCACTTGGCAGTTTAGTTTACTGAATTTGTGCAGCGGAATTATATCAAAATTAAGCCTTATTACTTGTTGTTAAATATGATACTAAGTATTAGATACTCAGTAGTGTATGTGTGTGATTTCAGTTGCTAGATTCAGTAGATAGATGTGTATAATAAACTAAGTGCAGAATGTAAATGCAGAAAGTAAGTAGGCAGATTTTATAGTGGTTCTAGGTGGTGTAATCCTATCAGTCCACTGTTCTCCAGTGATGTTGGAGGTAATTCACTAGAGATCTTTGATGTTGATGTTACAAAGATTCCTAAGGTTGTTTGTCCTTCACCAATGACTATGGCTTCACAAACTGAGTGTCATTAACTAATCCTAGCTTCACAATCTAAAAACATGGATAACTGGTTGAATTGCCGCTTCTCCAAATGCTTCACTGGCCCCTGAAGGGTTGAATTTCCTCTTCACCTGCTCCAGCACACAAAGCCTCCCTGACTGCATCAACTGTCCTTGACACCTTCACCAGATGCGGCACAGTCTTGAACCTTTGATTAGCTAAAAAAAGAGGTTCAATCAAAATAGTGATTCGACTTCCAAATTTGAAGTGTTCAAATACTAGGTAGATCGTTGAACACTTAGACACTTGAAGATTTTCAAGACCTGATCAATATAAGCTCCGAGATGATGATGGTATAGACTTAGCAAAAACTTGATTGCTCAAAAATTGCGTGCAAATGGCTGTCAAAGATGTTTCACCCTTGTTTCTAAGTCCTCTAGTTATAGTGTGAAATCAAACATTCAAAATTCTGAATTCTGAACGGTCAACTTGGATTCCTTGCAATATGTCATCATCTTGTCAGATTGTCAGTGTCCTTTCTGACAGGTTCAGTCTATCAGCCAATCAGTATGATTGATCTTCAAAGTTAAAAAATTTCTTCAGAGTTTCTCATTAGCTTACTTTTGATCTTAGTTGTGCTAATTTTTTGGGTATCTCAGCAGTTAACTAGTTTTGTAAGAACTCAACATTTCTTCAGTTTCGCAGTTGAGTATCTTCTTTTCATTTGATCTAGATTTTGTGAGATAAGAGTACACAATTTTCAAAAATCATAACTAAGATCTTTTCATCTTATTTTCCTTGTGGATCTTAGACCTTCAATACATGATTTATAAAGCCAGTTTAGGCCATCACAGACTTACCTAAAGTCTAGCCGTATAGTCTCGGCTTAAGTCTTCTTTATGGTGAAAAGTGTTACAACTTTATTGTGCAAGTGATTATTTAATCAAGTGCGACAAGGAATTAATATTCAAACCATTTGGCTCATTTAAATCGCAAAGTACAAAAGGATTTTGGTAGCTTCAATGAAATCATACACGCAGCGGACTCACATTGGCCAGACGTCTATGGATTGCAATACTGATAGCATTGAAGAGATGGTTTGTGTCTATAAACTGCTATAAAGTGGCGTAGTTATGGCCATATCATGATCTTCAAAGCCAAATCCATCATTACGGCAAGAAGACCTACAATCGATATGTTGATACACACGATCCCCAGATATTTTATATCATAACCGTCCATTATATATATCATTCCCTCCTCAAACCTCTTCACTTTATCGTTTAAAAAATTATGAAAACCCTCTTTCTTAGAAGAACTTCATCTTCCTCACTTTACTCCTTCAACAACCCAGAAAATCCGCCCACTAACAAAAAAATTGTACACGACAAAGTTTATTCATGGCAGTCATATCACTTAGATGGCTACCTAGAAGCCTCAAACACTCCTTTTTCCACCCATGTGGACAATTATTTTTGACGAACCAATCTCCATACACTTATCGACTACAAAAACCCCAAATATAGTCAAGAAAATCTTCTTCACTTCTGGAGAAATGCACAATACAACGTCTAAAGTGGGGAAAGCATCTCTCACATTCAAGAGAGAGAATTCAAAATCGGGAAGACAACCATTCAAACAGTTATGGGAGTGCAAACCGGAGAAATTGCTCTGATCTGACTAATCTATATCAAGAACTAGGCTGGTTTCTTCTGAACAATTGCTTGGAGTGAAAACACAATGGTTAAAACTAAGAAAAGCACTCAAAGTCCGAATCCAAACTTTTGTCTTCTCTCGGAAATGATCAACAACGGATTATGTTGTGGAACATCCAACAAGGTGATTCTTATAGAATAACTGCTCAAACTACTATAGGAAGTATACGAAGGTCTCAGCTTCAACTAGGGAGAATTTATTTTCAAAAGTTAGTGGATCAACTATTAAAAGAATGAAATTATGAGGTCAATCATGGAAATAAAGATGATGGTTCTTTCCACTACTCCGAATCTTTTGGATTTATAATTCATACGCTGATGACAAGGATGGGGATCAATATGAGAAATTACATCCCAGTTCCACATGCAATGATCTCTTTTATGCCTGATCAAGAGAAACAGGGAAGATCTAAGGCACAAAAAAGAGGAAAATCAGGACAGTTTTAGCACATGTTTCATCATCACCAGAAACTACTCCGGGAAAGGCTGAGGCATCTAAAATACATTTGCAGCCACTCATAAAAGAATTACTGAAGAATGAGACTTTATGGCAATGAGATGCTACTGCAAAAGATCATAGACAATGCTAAGATGAAGAAGAAGACTACTTAGTCTGCTTAGAAATTCTTTTCTACTTAATAAATATTCTCAAAAGAATCTTTTGTAAATTGAGCTGAGATTTTGGAACTTAATGGAAATATCTAATCTTTGTTTTGTTTTAATCTTTAAGCCTTTCTTTTAAGGAGGTTTTGTCATTATCAAAAAGGGGGAAATTGTTAGAAATAATTTTTTTGTTTTGATGATGATTAAAGAGATCAACTAGAAGAGAGTGACCAAAATCATGAATTGAGAACCAAAAAGAAGGCTGAATCTAAGGCTTTTGAGTCAAGGATATCAGTGGATAAAAGAAAAGATCCTGATACAAGAAAGATCACTGAGATTCTCAAACCTAAAAGGACCAAACAACCAACAGACTATGTAAGGTTTGCTGATACTAGTGATGCTAATGTATCTCCTGCTCCTGCTGAACACAAAAAGAAAACAGTTGCATATGTTTTTATTGAACAAGCTAAAGATGCTACTAGAAATAGAAGAGCAATTAACAAAGAGTCTCTTGAACACTCTTTGTTTGGATCCCCTGAAAGACCTTTAAGAAGGGTGAAACAAGTTGTCAAGTAGAAGCCTAGACATGGAAGAGGAAAAAAAATTGAGAATCTTGGAAAAGAAAAAGGGAAGAAGAAGAAGCTGATATTGTTGAACAAGAAGATGTAGAGCCAACTGAAGTGGCTACTGAGATTGTATAATAGCCTACTAAGGAGACTACTGAAATGGTACAAGACCCTGCTGAGCAACATGCAATACAGTGGGAAGAAAGTGTTTAACAGATAGAAGTAGTATATACAAATATCCCTCTGAACGAATCTACTGATGTATTTGTATCTGCGGAAGAAACTATATCTCATTTAATTGAGACATTTGGAAGTCAACAATCTGAATCCCAACCTGCTGCAAAAGAACCTACAATGCCTTATGTCATGAGCCCAAGGAAACAAAAGGAAGATCCATATTTTGAAAAAAATGCAAGAATACTTTGAATGGAAGCTTGGATTCTATAAAAATAAAAAGCATGCAACAGAGCCTATGAAAAGTTTTGAAGAATGGACTGTTGAAGCCTTTGGAGTGGATTACTTGTTGGGACTGATTGACACATCTGCATTGCAATTGAGAATGTTGAAGCTGATTGAAGATAGAAGGAAGAAAGGCAAGATTGTGTTTAGAGATCCTAAGTTTAGACCTTTTGGTGATACTTTTGATTGATGATGATCATCCAATGCACCCTAAAGATGCCAGTGGAGCTGTCAAAGAAAAGTCTACTGAACCTGTTCAAGAAGGATCTACGGACAAAGAAAATGAGCACCCTTCTGAAAAGGGACAGTCTACTGGAGATCTGCAGACTGCTGAGAGTGATGAAGATGAATTGTTGATATCTTCTGTAGATGAACTAGAAACACAACTAGATGCAACAAGAATTCTAGGAGGTGCTGCTATGGAGGATTCTACCTAAGTTGCTAGGAATGAACAGATTGATGCAATATCTGAAGAATTTTTTCAATTACAAGAAAGAATCAACATTGAGAGGACCTTAACAATTACTGCCATGCAATTGGAAGTCATTGCTGAGGTTAGAGCAGTTCTGGTAGAGAACTTGGCATTTTTTCCTGCCATTGCTGAAGGCCAAGTTGGTCAATTGAGTATTGTTGCACCTGCTGGACAACCTATCCCTATAGTTGTCATCCATGATACACCCATTGAGCCAAATTTGGTGACCCTTATGATGATACAAGAACTTCAATCCAAGGTTACTGACGCTACATCTACAACACCTATAGAGATTGAAGAGACTGCTGAAGAGGTGGTTCATCTCTGGAAATCAGCAAAGAATCGAACACAGTCGGAATCGGTGGTTCAATTCATCGAGGATCGATGTTGATTGAACAAAGGTTGGAAATTTTTATGAGATTGGAGGAATCCATTGCTGACAGCATGGAACCTGCTGAAGAATGTGTCCATGCTGATAATCTAAAAGAGGTTGCTGATGCACAATCAGAAGATCAACTTCTTGATTATGGAGATAGTGAGGGGGAGTTTGGTGTACCACCTGAAGAAGAGGACCCTATCTATGATAATGTTTCTGATTTGGATGAGGGAAGTCCTGAACCTTATGAATGGGACAGAACCAGGGCTATTGTAATAAGACAACCAAGACGAGATGATGATTTGGAAGAACCTGTTGGAAATATGGCTGGTATTGCTGCCACAATACTAGGTTATATCTTGGAATAATTGAAAGCTATTAGAGAAGATATCACTAAGTTGAGAAATCAACTCAGGACAAGTGAGCAAAGATTTGAAGATCTTGTCAATTTGGTGGAGAATAGAGGAACAAACGTCATCAAAACTTCAATGAACAAGCATAATGATGCTTCGACTTCATATTAAGTATAATGTGATCAATTTCCCCTTAAAATGGTGTACTCTAACTTCATATTCAAGGATGCTTGCTTCCATGATGGCCAAACCGGTCATTGAAGGAGAAACTGTAAGGCTTTCTTGAGCACTTCAAGAAGAACAAGCGTAATGATGCTTTGACTTCATGTATGTTTATGATTGAGATCAATATTGCTTCTTCTAAGTCTAACCACTGGGTATTTGACACGTGATGTGGTTCTCATATTTGTACGGATATGCAAGGACTAAGAAGGACTAGAGATCTGAGGAAATGAGAAGTGGACCTGGTCAGTGATTCCAAATTTAATCGTGGTTAATGCTACAGTACGTGTACAGTGCATTATCTGACAGTTTCATCTACCTCTCTCTATATATACAGATGCACACACAAAGAAGATACTTACAACATTCATATTGATATTTCTCTGAAAATACATCGTGTGAACACAGATTTGAAAGCTCTCTTTTCATCTTTCTCATTTCAAATGGCGGATAAAGGTGATGTTCATATTGGATCAAGTCAAAGTGTGAGAGGATATGTTACTGACTGTCACACTACTGAGTTAGCTATCAACATTGGTAGAAGAATCAGAAGGGTTGCTGGTTTGGAGAATGTATTAATAGAAGATTGGAAAGAATTTCATACAACAATGTTTTGGAATTCTGGAAGAACATGGTCACTCGTGAAGGTAGAGAAGCCTTTACTACAACGGTTAATGGCAGGGAAATTTAAATCACTTCAGATCTACTGAGAGAAGTATTTCATTTTGGACCTGGAAATGGTGCTCCTACCAATCCAGAGATAATGAACCTGCCAAGAATGAAGTTTGTTGATACAATAAAAACAAGTGAAACCATACCATCATCTCTAAGCATTAATGTGAGGCAGATTGGATTTGAGTACAATCTGCTGAGCAAGATTGTTGCCAAGAACATTCTGGGATTCAGTGGGAGTCTAGATACACTTTCTGGACCCAAGATAGACCTACTGATCATCATCTGTAGAAGCATGAAGTTGGATTGGGCTGGATTCTTTATACATTATATGAAGAAGGTGTTTACTGAAGATAGAGATGGTATAAGGAAGTCCAAAACCAAACCCGTAGATCTACTGATTCAGACCTTGCTGAATCATTTTCAAATACCTAATGTTGCACCTGAGAAACTAAACAAGTCCAGATACAAGAAGGAGATGAGCTATCCTATTCCTGGATTAGATGATGATGAAAATGAAGATGATGAAGCCACTGAGAGTGACAATGATGGGGATGATGATGCTGGTGGTGAGCAGGTTAAGCAAGTTGTTATGTCTGCTGCACCTAAGAAAGTTGCTGAAAAGAGAAAGGCTGTTGATACTAGAAAAATCACTGAGATGCTAAAGCCTAGGAAAACAAGGAAGCAATCAGTAAAGACTGCTGAGTCTACTGAGGGTCCAGTTGAAGTTGAAGTTATTGACCCTGCTGAAGTTGTAAAGAAGAAGTCTGATGCTGAAATCTTAAGAGAGCAACATAAAGAAGATAGTAGAGAGAGGAAAGCTACTAAAGCTGAATCTGAAAAACTTTCCAAGAGAATGAAGGAAATTGCAAAGAAAAAGAAACTTGGAAAAGGAAAGGAATTAAGGGTCCTGTAAGAACTAAGGGAAGAAGAAGATGAAGAGGTTGTTGAGCCTACTACTGATGCTGGTGTTGTTGTTGAGCAACACACTAAAGAACAACAACAGACTACTGAACTTGAGCCTATTGTATCCACATCTCTAAAGGCTGCTGAGCCTACTGGAGCTGCAGAAGTTGTTGTTGAGCAACTTAATGAAGAGCCTTAGCAGACTACTGGATCTGCACCTGCTAAGGAAATTGATACAACGGTACAAGACCCTGCCATTTCGGCAATAGTTTAGGGGGAAGAGAAATCTATTGCTTACCCTGCTAATGAGCATGTAAGTCAGGGGGAATCAAGTGTGGAACAGATGGAGGTGGTAGGTACAAATTTACAACCAGAAGAACCTACTGACCTAGATGCATCTGTTGATGAAACATTGAATCTACTTGTGGAGACCTTTGGGGGACAACAAGTTGAACAACCAGCTGCTAGAAAACCCTCAATGCCATTTGAAAGAAAGGAGAAGAAAAGAAAAGAAGGATATGTTGATCCTAAACTCAAGCTGGTAGCTGATTACTTTCAATGGATGTTTGGGTATTATAAGAAACAAAAATCAGCTGTTGAGCCAATGACAGATTTTGAAGAATGGGCTTTTGAGAAATTAGAGGTGGAAAACTTACTTGACTGGGTCAATACCTCTTTGCTGGAAATGAGGTTGATGGAAATCATTGACAAAGAAAAGGGAGAATGAGGTATCATGTTTAAGACTCCTAGGGATGAACCAAATAGTGATGATTCATCATCATCTGATTCTGATGATGATCATCCCCCACATCAAGGAGAAGCCAGTGGAACTGCAATGTTAAATGAACCTGGAGTGAGCGATCTTACCGTAATCGGCAAGTCTACTGAGGGCCAATAAAGTGAACAATTGGATGAGGATCTGGAAGATCTCACTATAGATGATTTGGAGGCTCTAATCAATGATGGTATAAATCTTGGAGGTAATAGGATGGTTGACACATCGGATGCATTCAAGGTTGTGGAGTCTGATGTGAATCCTGATGATCAGCAGACTGAAAATTTGGATGAAGAGAAGGTTATTGAACATAGTGAGCCTGATATCAGTTCTAAAGATTCAGTTCAATATCAAGAGTGGATTGATACTCAGGGCACTATATATAAATTTTCTGACACGTTACAGAAGATTGCTGATGCCAGAAGGTTTCTAGAGGAAAACATGGCTATTTTCCTTTTATTTTTGTGGAAGAAAGTGTCCTACTCACTGAGGAACAGACAGTGATTGGACATAGATTAGACATGGTGATGGGTTTTGAAGGATCACCATTACTTTTTGAGGAGGTTCAGGCTGCTGAGGAACAGACAGCACCTAAACAAAGGTCGGAATTGGTGGTACAAGTTGCTGAGGATCAAACAGCACCTGGACAAAGGTTGGAACTCACAATGGGTTTGGAGGAAACCTTTGTTCAAGCTAATGAGATTGTGGAACAACAGGTTGTTATAGAACCTGCTACTGTTATGCAACCTACTGAAGTACAGCCTACTGAGGTAAAGGCTACTGGAGGGAAAGATAGTCAGCAGACTGCTGTTATTGATAAGGATGAACAGCTGCTAGACTATGACTTCAGTGATGAGGAGTTTTAAGTGCCTGAGGAAGAACCTATTGCTGCTGAACCACAACAGGAATTTGTACCAATTTTTGAGGAACCTGCCCAAGATCCAATATTGGAAGAAATTTTTGAAAATATAGTTGAGGAGGGTCCTAACCCATATGGATGGGATATGAGTTGGGCCATGGTTGTCAGCAGACTAAGGGCACAATACCCTGTTGAAGAGCCTGCTGATGAAGCTGCTGGACATATGTGCAGTGGAATGGGGTGGGGGGGTAAAGATAGGTGTTGGATGAGTTGAGGGCAGTCAGAAGTGACATTACAAGGTTAAGAACTCAACTTGACAGACAAGAGCAAAGATTTGAAGATTTGATGAACCTAGTGGAAAATATAGAGAGGACTACTGAAACAGTTGCTTCCAATATTACATCTACTCAATTTGCCCTTGCTGATCTAACCCATGATGTGAGAGGATTAAACAAGGCAATACACTAAAGGAGAAGTTCTTGAAAGAACAGTTTGCCTCCATTCACCAGAAACTTGACAAGCTTGCTGAGGCACCCAAGCCTGCTGTGGTTGAACCTGCTAGAACACTTCACCCTGCTGTATTGGATCCTAAGATTACTGAGAGGATCAATCTACTGGAGCAGACAATTGAAGGAAGGATCACTGCAGTTGACATAAGAACAGAAATCATGGAGGGTCAACTGAACAACTTGGTGATCACACAGGAGAGTGTTCATGGCCTGCTTTCCCGTTTTGTTGATGATGTCAATAAGGGGGAAGAGAGCCAGACAGCTGTAGCAAAAGAGGCTGCAAGCATTTTTACACAAAAGAAATGGGAGGCTGACACCAATGCATTCAGAGAACCTGCACCTTGCAGACTTCCACGGACTGATGACCTTTTCAAGGAATACAAGAAGCTATATTACAATAAGAGGAGACCTTACCATGACAAGGGCTTTCATGAAGGGCTAAATTCCTTCTTGGGACTGATATTCTGGGAAGCTAGAGTCAAAGCCTTAAGATCTTCACACAGAGGTGGTAGAGGTGGAAAAGGTTGAAGGAGCCTACCTACTACATCAGCAAGAGATTCATTGGATGAATTCAAATAGTTATTCATGCGTTTAGGTTTCAGAGTACACCAAATTAATCTTACTCTACCTGAGGCATGGAAATGGTGGATGGAAGTGAACTCCCATATTGATTTTTCCCTTATTGAAAATCAATGGGTGAGAGAAATGGTCAGAGATATAAGGGAGTATCAAGAGCAGCAAGAGAAAGAATGACAAGAAAGAGAAAGGAGGAACTAGATCAGCATACTTACACCTGCCTTTTATTTTTGCTGAATCTAGATTGTAATAACTTTTGAACAAACTGATTCTAATGAGAATTGACTGAATTTGTTCTGTTTTTGTTTTTACTCTTTTTGCTTTGGTGTAAGGAGGATATTGGCATCATCACCAAAAAGGAGGAAATTGTTGGACTCATTTTGAGTTTTAGTGATGAGTGCCAGACTAGTTGTTATAGGGCAAAGGCAAAAAGGTGACTAGATCAAATGTATAGGCTTATTAGAGTTTGATCTTTGTATAGGTTTGATCAAAAAAGCACTGTAAAAGGTCAGCTGACTTTCATCAGCAGACCTGTCCAGATCAGTAGGATACCTGTGTCAGTAGACTAGTTTAGGAACCTGCTGAAGACTGAAGGTTGATGGTTCAAACTCAGTTATTGAAGGCTAAGGGATCAAACTTAGTATTTAAATTCAAGGTTATGGAATAAGAATTTAGGGAAGTCTGTGATGACCTAAACTGATTGCATATACCTTATGTACAAGGTCTAAGTTCCACAAGTTAAGTGGTGATTGGAACTTGGTTATGATCAAAATGGTGTAATCTAACTTCATAATAAAAAGTTAGATATAAGAAAAGTCAGTGCCATGTGTTACAAAGGCAACTTTGGATCGGTGAACGATATGCATTTCAATGAGACTTACACTCAAGGAACCTGCTGAACATATATCTCGATTTAATCAAAGGTTACATTGGAAGATTACAAGGAAAATGACAGATAACAACTCTTTGTTTTGTCAACAAATCAATGGCTAAGATTAAAGGGACGTTGGAAAGAAACAGAGGTTTATCCACTGGACACAAGTCAAAGGGTGGGCGATCGAAAGCATCAAAAGTAAATGGACAGCAGTGTTAGTACTATGTACAGGGACAGAAAGCAAGTCATGATGGGACAAATCTGAAACGGCTATATTTTGAATTTCAAACATAAGTCACAAGAATTCTCACCTATAAATAGAAGATACCTGATACAGAAACAAGTGATGAATGATGATGAAAAATAGATAAACAAGAAGATAATTTGCTTGAAGTTATCAAGAATACCACCCTGCTGACCCGACTGAACTTAATGCTACTGATCCTGTAAATTCTTCTAGTGTAATATGTTATCAAGCTACATCAAGTTTACACACTTGAAGTCTTCAAGCTGCTGATCATTTCATCCAGATCAAGCTGCTGAAAGCTGAATCACTTACTTGATTCAAACTTTCTTTTACAAGAAACTTGCTGATGACAGTGAAGCATCTTTGGGTGTCAATGACTGTTGTTTGTGGTAGAGCTGGTGAAGAGGCAATCCTACCCTTCAAGGACCAGTGGAAGACTTTGGAGCAGCAAACCTACATGTTCCAAGTGTTCAGTTTGTGAAGCCAGAGTTATTGGTGAAAGACAAACAAAGATTTTTGTAACTGCAACCTCAAAGATCTCTAGTGAATTACCTCCAACATCACAGGAGAAGAGTGGACTGACAGGATTACACCACCTGGAACCACTATAAAATCTGCCTACTTTCTTTCTGCGTTTACATTCTGCATTTAGTATATTTAACACATCAATCTACTGAGACTAGCAACTGAATCACACACTTACACTACTGAGTTTCCAATACTTGGTATCATACTTTAACAACAAGTAATAAGGCTTAACTTGAATATTTTCCGCTGGAACAAATTCAGTATAATCAACGATCAATGCCAGACTCACGAGAGTCGTGAGACTATTGAGTGTCGAGATGTCTTTGAACTTCTTTGAGTTTGTTAACTCCAAAAAGATTTAAGTGTTAAGTTTATTCACCCCCCCCCCCCCCTCTAAACTTAACCAAAGTCTTTTCAAAGGACCAACACTTGTCAACCACTAGGAGTCGCATATGATGTGACTGGTAGGAGTACCTACCTTTCAAAATTGCCAAAATTGATCGACCACCGCCGGGAATTGAGGCAACTAGATTGGGTCCTAGCCACTAAATTCTTGAAAGCCAATTGGGAATAGTTGGCTTGTGGGAGCAAAACCTAATTAAAATTTAAGTGCAATTTTTATGATTTTATATGCATGATCTTTTACTTATACTCTCTTTACTTTATTGTTCTAGAAATATCGAACAAATTGACTCTTCAATTTATCATTGAAAACAAACTAGACGAACCAAATTTTCTCGACTGGGAAAGAAATCTCAAAATCGTTTTGAGACATGAAGGCATTAGATATGTCTTGGACACACCCTTAACCCAATATCCTGAAGATGCTATGGATGAGGAATTGGTTAAGAAGCATGCAAAACACTGTTCTGACAGTAATGAGGCTACATGCATCATGCTTGCTTCTATGACACTGGAACATCAGAAACAGCATGAGTCCATGGATGCTCATGCCATTATGGCTCACCTAAAGGAGCTTTATGCTTCTCAGTCTTGAACTGAGAGGTATGAGGTCTTGAAGGTGCTGTTTGATTGCAAGATGGCTCCGGGTACTCCAGTTGGGTCATATGTGCTTAAGATGATCGGTTATATAGAGAGGCTCAAGAAGCTGGGCCATATATTGACATGATTCTGAAATCTCTACCGGACTCACTCGTAGTTTGTGATGAACTATCACATGAACAAGATTGATTGTTCCCTTGCGGAGTTATTTAACATGCTCAAAACTGCTGAAGGCACTGTTGCCAAGGGTAAGCAAGTGTTTCTTGTAACATCTTCCAAGGGCAAGAAAAAGGCCCAAAAGAAGACCAAGAAGACGAAGGAGGCTCCTAAGCTACAACCTAAGATATACAAAGACAAATCCAAGGATGCTTGCTTCCATTATGGCCAAACCGGTCATTGGAGGAGAAACTGTAAGGCTTTCTTGCACCTTAAGAAGAACAAGCGTAATGATGCTACGACTTTAGGTATGTTTATGATTGAGATCAATATTTCTTCTGCTAAGTCTAACCACTGGGTATTCGATACATGATGTGGTTCTCATATTTGTACGGATATGCAGGGACTAAGAAGGACTTGAGATCTGAGGAAAGGAGAAGAGGACCTGCGCGTGGGGAATGGAGCAAGTGTTGCTGCCCTAGCCGTGGGAGTTTATTTTCTTTCGTTGCCCAGTGGGCTAGTACTAGAACTGAATAACTGTTATTTTGTTCCTGCTCTGATGAAGAGCATTATTTCTATTTCTACATTGGATGTTGAAGGATTTTCTTTTACGTTTAAGAATAAATGTTGTTCTTTTTCACGTGATGGAATATTTTATAGTACTGAAAAACAAGACAATGGTCCATATTAGATATGAATGTTGATGTACTTAATATAAACAATAAGAAAGCTAAGACAAGTGACTTGAATGAATCCTATTTGTGGCATATAAGACTTGGCCATATAAATAAGAATCACATTTTCAAACTCCATAAAGATGGAATGTTGGATCAATTCGATTCTGAATCGTTTGATATATGTGAAGCTTGTTTACTTGGCAAGATGAAAAAGTCACCATTTAGTGGCAAAGGGATAAGATCCAACAAATTGCTTCAGCACATACATACGGATGTTTGTGGCCCAATGTCAATTCAAGCCAAATGAGGATACTCTTATTGCATCACTTTCACTGATGACCATTCTTGATATGGTTATGTATACTTAATGAAGTATAAGTCTGAAGCCTTTGAAAAGTTCAAGGAATTCAGAAGTGAAGTGGAGAAACAACTAGGTAAAGAAATTAAGACACTTCGATCCGATCGATGTGGAGAATACCTAGATGGAGAGTTTCAAGATTACTTGAAAGAGAATGTGATTCTACCTGAATGGACTCCACCTAGAATGCCTCAGATGAATGGCGTGTCTGGGAGGAGGAATCGCACTTTGCTATACATGGTGCGATCCATGATGAGCTATGCATTTCTTCCAAAATCGTTTTAGGGGTATGCTCTAGAAACCTCATTCTTTACACTTAACCGAGTACCATCAAAGATGGTTGAGTCAACTCCTTATGAAGTGTTCAAAGGGAAAAGATCAACGTGGGTTACCTACTTTACTCTTTGGAGTTTGCAGACAAGGAAGGCGGCCTGGGACTCAAAACGCATACATACAACTCACTATGCTTACATGGATGCACCCCTCAAGTCTTGGTTGGGGTGCAAACCAGGTGTTCTTGTTCTTTATCTACTTTACTCTTTGGAGTTTTCTTGGTATTTTCCACTTATTCTACGTGCTGGTGATGTGGACAGACTCTTTTGATACACCTCCTTTCAACGGGACTAGATTTCTGGAGTGCATTGAGCTTTGGACGCAACCCTACCACTCTGATAGGGGTGCAACTCAGGTGTTTTTGTTCCTTTCGTGCTTTACAATGGTACTCCCTCTTTTATTGCTATGTGATGTTCTGCCCTATGTGAAGGCTGTAGCCATTGCTCAGGATCGGAACTGGACTTTACACACTCTCAAGCGGATGCAACGACCAATGAACGACGACGAATTTGGATGTACCATCAGCGATCGAGTCACTTTTCTTTCCTACATGACTCGAGACACACAGACGCCATTCTTTCACTTTTGATTTCAACTGTTGTACATATTTTTGGAGTTTGGGATTTTTTTGGGAATGCATAGAGCGAGTACTCTTCCCTATGTGATGGATTTTCCTACACTGGGTTTGCCAGACATAGGGTTTAAGGAGGCCATACTATGCATTCTATCACGCAAACTTGGGGCGGGCCGGGATATGGCAAACTTTTTGTAGCACTTTATTTCTTCTTTTAATAAAATAAAGTTGTTTTAAAATAAATATAAAAAAAAAACCAACGCGGGTTACCTGAAACCTTGGGGATTTCCCGTTTACATGAAACGGACCATGCCCGACAAATTGGAACCTAGATCTGACAAATTTCTGTTTGTGGAATATCTTAAAGAAACTAAATGAAACCAATTTTACCATCCAGGGGAACAAAAGGTGTTTGTATCCAGGACTAGCCACTTTCTAGAGAAAGAGTTATTCTGGACAGGGTCAATGCAAGTAAGATTGATCTTGAAGAAATTCAAGAACCGCTTATGGACAACTGTCAGTTCATGAAAGTGGAGCAGGCACCACATACAGATTAGGTGCAAACAACTGCTCTTGAAACACAGACACCTCGAAGATCCACTAGGGAACGTCATGATTCCGAAAGGTACACTAGCGTATATCTCATGGAAGATGAGGACCCTAAAACTTATGAGGTGGTGTTAATGAGGCATGACAAAGAGAAATGGCTGGAAGCCATGAATTCTGAAATGGAATCCATGAATGACAACCAAGTTTGGAACTTGGTTGATCCGCCCATAGGAATAGTCCCCATAGGGTGCAAATGGATATTTAAGAGAAAGATCGACATGGATGGTAATGTAGTTACCTACAAGTCAAGGTTGGTAGCAAAGGGTTATAGACAAAGATAAAGAGTTGACTGTGACGAAACCTTTTCGCCAGTAGCTATGCTAAAATCCATCAGAATTCTGCTTGCTATTGCAGCGATTATGAGATCTGGCAGATGGATGTGAAAACATATTTCATTAACGGGAATCTGTCTGAGGAAGTGTACATGACACAACCTGAGGGTTTCACACCCGATGATGCTAGGATGGTGTGCAAGTTGCAAAGACCCATTTATGGATTAAAGCAAGCTTCTAGGAGTTGGAATATTCATTTTGATGAGAGTATCAAACAGTTTGATTTCATCAAGAATGAAGATGAGCCATGTGTTTACAAGAAGGTTAGTGGGAGCACCGTCATTTTCTTAGTACTTTATGTAGATGACATATTGCTCATAGGGAATGATAATCCTATGTTACAGTCAGTTAATGTTTGGTTATCTAGGAACTTCTCCATGACGGATATGGGAGAAGCAGCCTATATTTTGAGAATCAAGATCTACAGAGATAGATCTAAGAGGTTGCTTGGTCTGTCATAATCCACCTACATAGACAAGATGCTGAAGAGGTTCAGCATGGAGCAATCCAAGAGAGGAATGTTGCCCATGTCACATGGGGTCTACCTATCGAAAGAAATGTCTCCAAAGATAGAGGAGAAGAGGGCACAAATGAATAGGATCCCTTATGCCACGTCTATTGGGTTCATCATGTACGCCATGTTGTGCATAAGACCGGATGTCTAGTACCCTGTAATTATAACTAGTAGGTACCAGGAAAATCCAGGTGATGGTCACTAGATTACAGTCAAGAATATTCTCAAGTACATGAGACATACTAAGGATATGTTCCTGGTTTTCGGGGATAATGATTTGGTATTACGTGGTTACACAGATCCAAGGTTTTAAACGTACAAGGATGAATTGAAGTCACAATCTGGCTTTGTTTTCACGCTTAATGGCGGGGCAGTGAGCTAGAAGAGTTACAAGCAGGAGACTACTGCAGACTCTACAACGGAGGCTCAGTATATAGCAGCCTCGGAGGCGGCAAAGGAAGCAGTTTGGATGAAGAAGTTCATTACTGAACTTGGTGTGGTTCCCACTATTAAAGATCCAGTCCCACAGTACTGTGATAACAATGGAGCAATTGCTCAGTAAAAGGAACCAAGGTCTCATCAGAAGTCCAAACATGTGCTATGGCGCTATCAATTGATTTAAGAGATAGTTGATAGAGGAGATGTAAAGATAGAGAAAGTCCACACGGATGATAACATATCTAATCCGTTAACCAAGGAATGGTCACATGCAAAGCATGAGAAACATGTTCACATGCATGGGCTTAGGCATATGGGTGATTGGCATTAGGCTAAGTTGGAGATTGTTGAAATGGTGTCCGAAACCCAATCGGGTTGGACCGGATCCGGCCGGGTCGGGTCGTTTACAGTCTATTTAGTTCATGTAATAACTTTATTATGATTAATAAAAGCACTTTTGTTATTATATATCTTGTTTACCTTCATGTTATTGAATGTATATATATATCTAGAAACGTCTTTGGTGTCGAACTGTGATTATGGTTGATAAGATCTCTATTCACTATAACAAGTCTGATTCTTAAATGCCTCTAGTCGTATGTACTGTCAAACGGGACATTGATGGTATGATTAGCCTAGCACGTACTGGATGTCTTCTGTCTTATTTAAGATAGAGATAGATCTCATCTATTGGAGTGTAAGGACACTTGCACTGTACGTGGACGTGTATTAGAGAGCGCGTATGTCAGACTGGCCCACTTACATTAAGTGTCGCAGTATGTGGCAGTTGTGTAATTATCCTGAGACCGGAGTCTTCATGGCATCACCGTGTGGATTGTCATACTTTGACACTTTTAAGGTTTCCCTTAGCCATGGGGCGATCATGGGGTAGTGATTGGGTGTGATATTGAAGCATGCATAGGATACATGTTTGTTCGTCCGGAAATCGTGTATCCTATGTTTAGGAGTAAATATCCGAAATGGACTTCTTATAAGAAATGTCTTGCTCTCATGAATCTTTGCAAAGTGGGAGTAAATGAGTTGCTATGAAAGAGCATGATATCCAGATTATAAGATACGATCGTTAATGTACTGACACTCGAGATACAATCATATGTATATTATTACAGCGATAAGATTCTATTTACACGGTAACTGTTTCACATGAAAGGTAGTAGTCATTGCATTTGACTCTTCCGATGATTGGAGGTCACGGTTTGTTGCTAGACGCTTGTTTAGGGTATATTTTACTATATTTTCAGGCTTAATCCCTAAACAATTTACCTTATTTTTAAGGGAAATAAATGAGAAAAGCGTGTTTTAACCGTTAAATTCCTATAATGGTTATTGAGGGGTTATAATTTAATTATGAGGAAATATTGAGTTTAAATGTTATTTTGTTACACATTTTATTATTATTATTATTCGATGACTTGGTGTAACAACAATTTTGCAGAAAATTAAAAGATATGCATGGGGATATTATTAATGGAGAAGATTAATCTCATTCAATCAAGTGATTTCAAAATAAAGAAGAAAATCGGAGCATTGAAGAGAGGATAAATCAGATCAGATCGAAAGAGTGAAGTGAGGGACATGGTATACGAAGCAACAGTGTGAAAACGCGTAAATAGGTAGGCTCGGTCGACCGATCCATGCTATTGGGTCGACCGAGTGTCTTATATCGGTCTACCGAGGCTGAAAATCGATGCCTTTTTCTAGATCCTTCCTTATGTAGGCGAAACTCCTATATAAGCAGCACCATTCGAGCAGAAAAGAACACACAGAAAAATACAACACATCATTACATAGCAGCCGCACCACATCACACAAAAACATGAGTTTCTTTCTTTAAATTTTCTTTTGGAGATCGAAGATGATTGAAGGCTAAGCAATTCGCAGTAGGACAACGGGATGAAGCCATTACAACATCACCACAACCAGGAGATTTTCAGTAAACATTATTAGTGAGTTTGAATTTATTTTTTTTCTTTATCGAATGTTTTGAATTGGTTGAATGTATGTTTTGTTAGATTGAAAAATCGATGAAACGATTGTTGTTTTGAATTTGATGAGAATTAAATTTACATAGAACCCTTCATTCGATACAGTTAATGATATTCCGAGAGATTAGTTTATTGTTAATTGGGTAGGAGATTCGGAAACGAACTCATGATCATGTTCTTTTATTGTTAATTTTGTTTCACTTGAGAAAGGGAACAGAGACCAAATAAATTTGATTAAAAAAATTTGATTGTATTTAAGTTATATCACACCAAGAGATTTGATTCATCTCACAAACTGGTTGGGTGGTGGTTGTTTGGTAGAATCCTTGTTGCCCTACTGTCTCGTTACATTAAGAAGAAAGTTAATTTTTCATAGCAATTCGGATTTTAGATTCAATAGTTTATTTAGGTTTAATTTGATCTCTTTTGTTTTATTAGTTTAATAGAAATTATTTAGGAACTTTATTATTTAAATTAGATTTATCATGACAATTCACCGGTACGTTAACTGTATTTTTGTTTCCGACATCATTCGATTCCTTGGACGACCCGGTAATACCCACTACAACATGCCTTGCACTTGGGGTGTTCCGGTAAAATAATAAATTTAAAACTTACCGAACAAGTTTTTGGCGCCGTTTCCGGGGAATCGATAACGGTGGTCGGATTCTTCGTAGTGCGCGTCAGGTCGGCGATATTTTGGCCATAACTTTCGGCTCGAGTGTCCGTTTGGCACGCAGGACCCCAATTCGGAAAGCTCGTTCCGACGCCGACGACATGGTGAACGGCCAGCGGCGTTCAAAACCGTTTTCGAGGTCAAAATCTGCTGTTTTTCCTTCCATTTTAGCCCTAGAAGATTTCAACACGTTTTTTTTCACCGTCTTAGTGTTTTTCCTGTTTTAAATTTTTTCGTAGGTAGGTTTCTTTTCCTGTTTCTGTTTCTATATCCTTTCTAAATTAAATAAAAAATAAAAAAATAAAAAAAATAAAAAGAAACTTTCTGAACGGGCGCGTCGAATTTGAACGCCGTCCGCTTTAATTTGTCTTCGAACGCTAGTTACGTGACTGAACCAAGATTCACTCATATCGAACGCCGGTTCAATCTCTTAAATTGTCACCTCTCTCTTCTCTCTTCTCTCTTTCTAAACCTCTAAACCTCTAATCTTCTCTACATTCGTTCTCATCAACCCTAAGGTTGATTTCTTCCTGTTCTGCTCTTTTGGTTTATGCAAACCAGGAGTAAGAAGGGACCTCTTACATTTAATCCCGAACCTGAGCGATCTATTATCAGGAGAAAGCTCTTCCCTAATCCAGACATTATGGCTAACGAAGTTCCAAATCCAGACCCTCAAGCCCAAATGAATCTAATCATTCAACAGATGCAGGCAATACAACAACAACAAAATCAACAAGCTAGGATAAATAATCAATTTCAACAATTCCGTCAAAACCAGCTAAACCAATTAAATCAGGACCCATATGCCCCCTATCTTGACCAAGACTTCCTGGAAGGGCATAGACCTATTCGACCTCCAGATATAGGGCAACTGAACTTCGATCTGAAAAATGGAGTGGTTGGTGGTCCGAATAGTTCTTTTCGTGGCATGCTTTGAAGAAGATCCTCATGACTTCTTGTCCACCTTCGTTCAAATCGTGAAGGTGCCACTATCCTGGTATTGATTCCGAGATTGTCAAGTTAAAACTCTTCCCGTTTGCTCTAAAGGGTGAAGCAAACCGTTGGTTCAAATCTTTAGCCCATCATTCTCTCCGTTCCTGGAATGATGTCAAAAGAGCCTTTGCTCTGAAGTTTGTCTCACCTGGGACAATCATGGACATGATAAGGGAGATAGCCACATTTGAACAACTCGATGGTGAGAGTGTGGGGAAAGCATGGGAGAGACTATATCGGTGATGAGGAAGTGCCCCAACCATGGATCTGATGAGACATGAGCTACTAGAGTTATTCTACTGAGAGGTGTCTCTAACCAAATAGAGACTACCTTGATTCAACCGCTCATGGATCCTTCCTAGGGGATGTGATGACGCCGCTACTGAGGGTAGCTGAAACTATAGCAAAGAATAACATGTGGTCAACTCCAAGGAAGACCTTTGTTAGTGGGAATAAGAAGGAATCTGCTGCGAGCAATTCTGAGACTAAGATGTTAGTTGCTCAAATGGAAGTGATGAGCAAGCAGCTAGCCAATTTACAAATGCAGCAGCAACAAGGGCCGTCAGATGTAAACTACCTGGGAATGCAAGCGGGAAATGAGATGAATGAGGAAGTGAATTTAATGGAGAATCATAACCAAACCTTCAGAAACTTCAATCAGGACCAGAATCATTCCGGATTTCAACGACCCAATTTTAATCAAGCCAATGCACCACCTGGCCCATCCAATTCAAAACCATCTTTCAACTCAAGTTATCAACGATCACTTCCTGGGAGTGCAAATCAATCTTTCAATACGAATTTTCAAAGAACTCAAAGTGGTTGGAATCAAAACCAAAACCAACAAATCACTTATGTTTCTCAAAAGAAATTTGATGAATTAGTTGACATGGTGAAAACTCTGGCCACCAGTGTCAAGACCATTGAAAGACAAGTTGGCCAAATGGCAGACCAACAAGCGAGTCGACCTCACGGTAAACTTCCGAGCTACACTGAAAGAAATCCAAAAGGGGATGTCAATGCTTGCACTGACATCATTACACAATTGAACTATGGAGATGAGGAAGTGAATGTAGTTACCCTGCGGAGCGGGAAGAAAGTTGGAGCCGAAAAGTGCTCGGGAAACGAGTAACCCCTCCTGACGCCATGAGTTCAGGAGGGGGATATCAGAATTCAAAACCCGAAGAAAGCAAGAGTGAGGATGAGATGAATGACGAGGGTTCTTGGATGATGAAATTAATTCGATGTAGGCGTGAGGAAGGTCGTCATTTGAACCCTGACGAAAAAGAAGGATGGAAAGTTTGTTAGGTGGAAAGATAAGGAAGATGAAGCTATAAAGAATCAAACCGTGAACAATGATACTTTGAGCAAAGAAAAGAAAAACCTTCCTTATCCACCAAGGAAAAAAGAAAGTGTCCTTGGTAATGACAAACAGTACGAAGGAATTAGAAAAATACTTAGAGACACAAAAGTAAGTATACCTCTGGCAGAGGTACTGACTGAAATGCCTAAGTGCTCTAAGTATATCAAAGAAGCTTGTGGGAGTAAGAAGAAGCTCAAGGGGATGGCAGAAGAGGTTTTGAAAGAAGAATGTTCAATGGTTTCACCGAAAATTCTAACAAAGCGAGGTGACCCCGGACGACTTTCAATCTCCTGTGAGATTGAAGGTTGCATGTTCCATAACGTCTTATGTGATTCAGGGGCTTCTGTAAACGTGATGCCATTAAACATTTGTATAAAGCTCGGTTTAGATAAAATGATGAGGGAACGCCCAATTTCTCTTCAAATGGTGGACCGATCTAGCGAATAACAAAGACGGTTGTGTTAACAATGTTCTTGTTTATGTTAAACACTTAGCTTTTCTAACCGACTGGGTTATTCTGGATTACCCGCCTGATAAAGAAATGCCCTTAATTCTAGGCCGATCCTTTTTGGATGCCTCTGCCACCCTTATTGATTTTTACAAGGGTCAAGTCACAATGAGATTCGATGATACATCTATCACCTTTACATGGGGGGAAAGCGCTGAGGAAACCCTAGTAGAAGAGATCTCGTTCATGATTTATGATGATGAAGAAGATGACCACCCTGAATCTGAAGAAGAGCCAATGGAGATAGGTGCTTTCAATGCTATAAATCATAAAGAAAGAGATGATTGTGAGCCATCTTCTGATTCATCACAGGCCGTAGTCACTGACAAGTTATCTCCACAATTTGCTCAACCTGAGCCTACCAGTGAACAGAAGACATGGAACTTTACAGTGATGAACGATGACGATTTCAAAGAGCTGCATCAGATGGATTTTAATCCTGATCAAGAAGAAGTCCACGATGGGTAGTTGGGATGAAGTCGATTTTTGAGAGAGACTACCCACCGGGAAATCGATAATTGGGAAAAGCTAGCTGGCTTGAGCTAGAAGAAGAAGAGTTAAGAAGAATGATTGACCATGAAAAGAGAAAGGTGTTGTGATAAAAATCCCTATGGATGATTTAATCGATTATCTTTCGGGGTTACACCTCGGGAAGAGGAGTTGTTTTTCACCAACCCCTTCAAGTTCATTTGACCACTGAGGAAAAAGGTGGTCCTCTCAAATCTTGTATTGAGAAACCACCCACTGATTTGGAGCTTAAACCTCTCCCTCGGCACCTTAAGTATATTTTTCTTAAGGATGATGATAAACTGCCTTTAATCATCTCTTCTAAACTCGATGCCGAGCAAGAAGCACTACTGAGAAAAGTGCTTGTGAAAAACATCCTTGCGTTCGGATGGCAAGTGGGTGATATCCGAGGTATCGGCCCGACATTTGCATGCATAAAATCCGAACGGAGGAGGGGCTTAAAAGGTTAGACGACCTCGTGAAGGCTGAATGCACGCACATGCATGAGGTTGTCAAGAAGGAGATAATCAAGTGGCTCAATATGGGTATTATCTATGACATCGCCGATAGTGAGTGGGTCAGCCCTACTCAAGTTGTGCCAAAGAAGGGAGGCATTACTGTGGAAAAGAACGAAAAAGGGGAGGAAGTTGCCTTACGCCTTGTGACTGGCTATAGAGTTTGCATTGATTATCACAGGTTAAATGAAGTCACCGCTAAGGATCATTTCCCCCTGCCCTTCATTGACCAACTTCTAGAAAGACTGAGCAGTCATAAGTTTTATTGTTTCCTCGATGGATATTCTGGTTATTTCCAGATAGCCATCGACCCTAATGACCAAGAGAAGACAACTTTTACCTGTCCATCAGGCACTTTTGCGTTCCGCAGAATGCCTTTCGGTTTGTGTAATACACCAGCTACATTTCAACGATGTATGCTGGCTATTTTTGATGTACTAGTAGAGAAGTGTATGGAAGTCTTCATGGATGACTTCTCAGTCTATGGCGACAGTTTTGATGAGATTTTGGAAAACCTAGATATGGTACTTCAACGATGCGTTCGTAAGAACCTAGTTCTAAATTGGGAAAAGTGCCATTTTCTAGTTGATGAAGGAATTGTCCTTGGACACAAGGTGTCCAAAGAATGGAATTCGTGTAGATAAGGCTAAGGTAGAAGCCATTGAAAAGATGTCGTACCCTAAGACCGTGAAGGAGAGGTACGAGGTTTTCTTGGCCATGTTGGTTTCTACAAAGCGATTCATTCAAGACTTTTCTAAAATCGCCAAACCTTTATCTAACCTTCTTAAGGACGATGTGGACTTCTCGTTTGATGCGAAGTGTGTTGAAGCGTTTAATTGCCTGAAGGATAAGCTCATTAGCGCCCCTATCCTAATCGCACCTGATTGGACTAAGCCCTTTGTGTTGTGAATAAGATGAGAAAGGGTGTGCTCTAAAAACAATCATTACTTGTCATTTCGTGCAAGTGGGAGATTGTTAGGTGTAGTGCCCGAAAGACAATTTGTGTAATTGTTTTTAGTAATGGATGACAGATTTTATCTCACCTTATTACTTGCTTTGTGCTTGTAAAGTAATACACTGCTGCAAACCCTAAGTATATCTCAGATGTAACCACTTAACTCGGTGTATGGATTACACGTGAGGATTGAGTTAGTGGAGATATGCTTAAATCTGTTAGTCCGTGGTGAACTTAATCGAGTTTAGGGTCTCTTGATTAAAACACCAATAATGCGCCCTAACACCTTAGGGTGTGATAGTCTTATCCGGACTGTCGGTAGAGGGTACTACGTGGGGCATTTATATATGATGGCATTCATATAGGGCAGGACCGATTTAATCTGAATTTCTCGGTGTAATTCCGTAATCGAGGAATCTTATTAAATCATTAGATGATCATATATGGATCAACCTTAATCCTGAGGTGATCACGAGGATGTCGCTTGTCCCGGGTAGTGTTTGATGTGTTAGTTACGGTTCACTTAAATAATGTGTTCCAAGCCACTTCTCATTGGCACTATCTCCGAGATGAGTGAGTAGTTACGATTTTCACAGACATGGAATCCATTCCTTCTCGGGAAGTAGAGAGACGATCCCTTATTTGTTAGCCCTAAGAAAGTGATCGATCCCGGGAGTTTCGCATTTGACTAATTAGCTACTAGTCGATATGTGTACTAATTGATCATCAGGGGTTGATGGTAAATAAGGATAAGATATTTCGAGTCGGGTTCACGGAGACTTCCCTTTCGAATGGACGATCTATGGAGGGTTAATCCGTATGTAGTGATTATATCAATGGACGCTTATTCACTCACATGGGTTGAGTATAAGTATATATCTATAATCGGTAGAGTTCGGGCTGGTTTATGGTGGCGTAATCCCGGAATTAATAATTAATGTACTTATTCTGCTCGATGAATAATTAATTATTGGAGCTACTGGTTATAGGTCCATGGTCCCCGATGTGGCTTCTGTAATTCGGACTAGTAATCTTGTTACTTGGGCCTCAGTGATAATTAATTAGCTGGGCTAATTAATTGATATGCATGGATATTATTTAGTTGGGCTAAATAATATAATACACATAAAAGACATTTTATGTGGGCTAAAACCCTAGTTAGGTGGCGCCATTCCTCCTTGAATTATCACAAGAATTAATTTTTTGTGATGTGGAAAATAAAAGATATTCTTGTTATATGATTGGTTGGATGACTTGTTATTTGATTTTCTATTGGTCAATACATGTCACAATTAGTCATTAAGGAAAATATCTTTTTATTTTGTTTAATTAATTATTTATTTAATTAATTAAAACTTGGAGGCCAAGGATTTACTCTCCTATAAAAGGAGAGTTATTCCAAGGGAAATTGGACAAGCAAAATTTCGACCATCACTTGAAAAAGGGGAGAAAAAAAATAGTTTTCTTGCCTAGGGTTTTGTAAAAGAAAAACTGTAAGTTTTTCTTGAGTGTTGCATATCAAGGAGGCTTGAGTATCAAGTAGGGTGTCCACCAACCGCCGTTTGGAGAACACATCGGAAGATCTTGGCTTCTCTTCCTACTATTGGTAACATGATCTTAACCCCCTTGTAGTTGTTAAATCCTTTAATTATGTGTTGTGATGTATAAATCGTGATCCATCCGCTGCGCATAGATCTAATTTTGGTTAGATCTAAGAACCTGCATCCTTCATGTGGTATCAGAGACAGGTTCCACGATTTATATAATCATAATCGTAGTTAAACGATTTAAAGGAGTGGAATTGCATGTAGGTGAAATTTTACTTATTATTATGCATTAATAATTTTTAAATTGCTATGGTTGAAGAGATGGATTGGGGTTGGCACCGTTTTCCCGTTAGATCTATTGTAAACTCATATAAACGATGAAAATTCGTTCATATGAGTATAGGAAATTATGTAATTTATGTATTATTGCAATTTTAATTTCCAGAAAATAGATCTGTACATTAGCTGTTTAGTCTTTTCGTTTTTCCCGTTGTTTGAGCCGTTAAAACGAAGATCCCTCCGGTCAGAATCAAGATTGGAAGTTTATGAACAATCCCACAAATTTTGGTGTCGATCAGAGTCCGTTTGGGTTTCCGTTCGTTGCTGCGAAGTGGCTGCTGTAACAGAAAAACGCAGGATTCACAGAAACCCTAACTGTGACGTCTTCGATTTTCTGGGAACAATTGGACCGTTCAAATTAAAATCCGACCGGTCAGATCGATAATCATGGAGTTTTGGACGTGCGATAAAATTTTCAGGACGATCGGGATTCATCTTGATCCCCGATCGGCCTCGGAAGTATATATGATGTGCTGCTGTAAGAGTCTGTTTCAGCAGCAAGTTGGGCGGCTCACTGAGGAAGATTGACAAGTCAAAGCTCCGATCCGACCGTCCATCTTGAACTCCGAAGAATGAAGATCAGATCTGGAAATTTTCGTCCCGATCCAAATTCGTTTGATATGCCGATCGTCGAAGATTCTCAACAGCTGCAGATTAGGGTTTTAATTTATTTTCGAATAGATTAGTTACGGGGGTGCCAACGGTCCATCTCGGTGTTTATTTTCCGCACTAGTATACATGTGTAGATTGTATGAGTAGAATCGAAAATTGCCATGACATGCATCATATCATGAATTCCACTCCATATGCATACATGTAGAAATTAATTCGAGGAATTAGTTAGGCATGTATAAAACACACGATTAGTTTTAATTAATTGTTTGATATTAATTAGAAACTAATTAGGGTAAAAACCGAGGAACACGGGTTTTTTCAATCGTCGAGGTTGGGTGAAGGATTCTCGGTGAATCCCACTCTGCGAAAGCATAAGGAGTAAAATCCCGAAACCTCGTGGTTAAGGTGTTGGATTCTCGTGAATTCCACCTTACCTAAGACGAGATTACGTTTTTGTTCGTAGTGTCTACGTGAAAGTTTGATGTTTAAGGATTGGATAATCACGGGCAAACAGTTTGAAAGTGGTTTAACCACGGTTGGGTGGTCAACGGTAGCTACGGCTCAATCGACTTCACCTCCACGCGTGTGGCGTTTGCACGGGGTCCGCAATCGAGCCATCCGAAGAGCCACTACGGCTCAACGGACCTCTCCTAGCCTTGACCCGTCCGACGGCCACATATGTTCTAACGAATAGGTCGGGTGGGCTAGCTCACATAACCGACAACATTCGGGCCTATGATTTATTGTTCCTTAATGTAACATCAAGTCCAAAACGTGATCATAGAACCCACCACTTTTTCAAAATATTGAGTGGGAGCGGAGAGGCGACGGCCGACCCCACGGCCTCATCATCGCTGACACAAGCAACGTGAGAGAATGGTGACGCCTCGTGCCGGCTGGGACCGGCCTCCCCTAAGGAAGGCCTTCACCGCTATCAAAATTCAAGGCTTGGTCTCCGAAAGGATATGATTTTGGGTACTCGCCGGGTCACCGACCGACCCTAAGGCGGCACACTCGGGTCTACCTAAAAATCTGAGACAAGAGGTCACACTCATAAAGGGTATTTTTGGTAGTACCTTGGCTGAAAAGGAAAGGTGATTGACGATCACAAATGAGATGTTCGATTCTCAATATGATCTTCAATATTAATCGAAACCTCTTTGACCTACCCTAAAGCATGCACTGAGGCATTAGATTAAATCCTTGGAACGGTAGGATAGACTATAAGTACTTAGTTTATGTTCCTAAAATTTTAGTAGTGTATGATTTGGATTTATTTTTCATCAATTTTATTTACAAATCTGTATATATATATCTCTAAGGTGCTAGATCTGCTAGTGTAAAATTGACTAGTAATGACTTCGTTAAAAGTGGTAAGTAACTAGAACGTTGTATTTATTAATCTCACATGCGATTAATTTTTGGAAGAGATATTTCTTTTGAAGCCTTCAAGACTTAAGTGACGTAAATATAAGTATGTCACATCTGTTGTCACTCGTAAGTAATCGAGAGACAACCGTAGTTAGTTTGAAAGATGATTGGGACAATAAAATTCTTCTAGTGAATTTTAATTGTGTAGTGTCTACACGAGAAATTTTCTAATAGAAAATTGGAGAATCATAAATTTAAGTGTCGCTAGTTAGACGGTATTTGGAACCGATAAACTAGTGGGAGCTTTTATCTTATGTTTTTCTAATTTATTAGAAAATTAGTCCCACTGGGTAACACTTTTATTAGACATCCTACAGTTCACGAGTAGTGTCTACTCAATTGAACTGCTAGTTCAAGACTATTTCCTTTTAAGGAAAGTTGAGAATGGGAAAGAATGTCTATAAGTGTTAATCATCTTAACTAAAGTTTTGAGGCTAAACCGAAACATTAATTAAAGAAAGTATAGGATAAGGAAAGTGATTTCGGATCACTAACCAATGAATCTTAGCGACTTTCTTAACCGAGTAACTTGACTCGGTAGTTTAGTTCTTTGGGAGAACAAGGAAGCTGTGCATTAACGATTAATAGAGTAACAACGGGCAGTAATTTCAGCTACAATAGTGGGAGTGATAATAAGGAAATGAATTTCGGATTCTATCCTTGAATATCACAGAAAAATTTATTTTTCTGTTTACTGATTCGTTGAAGCAAATGGATTCACTTTCAACTCGATATATTGTTGCCTCATAGAAAGTGAATATGACATTTGTAGTACGAATCCAAGACTCGGACTTTTGTTTGATAAAGTCAGAACCACTAAGAAAAGCTGAATAAGTATAACACATCTAAAACTATTAAAGGTAAAAGGTTTCGTATTAAGATAAACGACCCTTCAATATCTATTAATTAGTGCATATATCCTGTAGAGATAAGACCTGCAGACCGGCTAAGGGTGATTCCTATCTCCAGTCTCAGAACACTATCTCAAAGGAACAATGACTAAGTTTCCTTTCAATCGTGAGAGGGTAATAGATTTGAAGGGTAACATAGCTTGTTCATCATGACCTTCGGGGTCTAGTGAGAGACACAAGCTCGTGGGAGTTTTTGAGTGGTGACATTTTGTCCGATAACTACTCAAACGCGATTTAGTTTATCAAAAGAATACGAGGAGGAGTCTCGATTTTAGCAGAGAATAGAGTATTCCATGCTCATAAATAGGCTATAGCATAGTCTTGGGGTGATGCTCACCGCCTCCTAGTGGAATGTTTCTCCTTTGAGAAAGAAACCATAGACTTGCCCTATATAGTTATTGATGTGCTACAATACATCGCTAGACTCGATTAAGATAATTGGTTGCAAAATAACGGTTAACATTATTATGTAAACCGAGAAGTCTACCTAGAAGATGCTAGTAAATTTATGGATAAGGAGGTGAATTCGGTTCACACCACTTCCGTAAATGTAGGCATTTAGCATTTAATGCTTGAAGGTAGGATGGAGATTTTGCTCATACGTTCAGATTGTGGACTGTTCGTGAAATATCTTAATGCGTCAAGTGAAGGTTGGTTATAAGATTCTCGAGATCGAAAGTGACGGTTGAATCATCACAAGCCTTTCGATAGAATCTATAAGTAATGACCTTAAACCTTGGAGTATGGTTACCCAAAGGTAGTTACTATCGATTTAATCGGACCACGCCCAACATCGGTTGTTGGTGATTACAATGATAAATACTACTAGATCGAATATCAATCCACCCAAAACGCAGTGGGAGTATGGTTTAACCGTTGACCCATTGTGGTTTTGTGGACTTTATAGTCTCTTTGGGGTGATTGATAACTGTGGCTCTTTGTGGGTTTGTATAGGATTACGATTATAGAGGTTGGTTTGAAAACCTTAACCCTGTGAATGGAGTTTTGGTACTCAGGTTGTTTCACCTCTTGTAGAACCACTGAGTGTCTCAGGCCCGAGTGGGAGCAATTGGATCTACACGGAAAGATTCGAATGAATAGGAAAGTTTAAACTTTCAACAAGCAAAGTTGAGTGGTATAGGGGTGATTCCACGACAACTAGAGAGTTAACGGACCTTGACCTCTCTCACCACTCGGTCTTGCTAGATTTCGTTAGAAAGCGGAAAATAGGGGTGATTCACGAGACTTTCTTGCCGAACAACGGAATCTGAATTCATTCGAAACGAAGGGTTTTTAATGAGAATGAATAACGGATTCGTTACAAAGCGAAGATAGGGTGATTCCCTAATACCTTTTTTGCGAGACTAACGATATCTTAATTTATTCGTAAAGAACCATTGGTAGGAAGCTCTGCCATGGCTTATATCCTTTGTGGATTTAAGAGAACCTCTCGGTCATTTAAAAGTCACATGTTTTAAAATATGTGGACTTGACCAAAATATTGATAAGTTTTTAGTAGACTGGATATCAATATTGGTAATGTAGTAGTAGTATTAGTGTTAATGAATGATAACATCAAAGCGATTGGAAACAACATGTGTGTGCTATCTCAAGTCGTAAATCGACACGCCAAGATTCTCTGGATGAGAGAATTGGACTATGTTCTAAGAATCGATTCGGTCGATTCGCGAGAATGAAGTCATTGGCTATCCCACCTATCTTATTGAATAAGATGATTATGCATATACGCTTTAAAGCATTCATCGAGAGTTGTCCTACCCTACCTCTCGGGAATGATTCTCTAAATCTTCGGATAAAGAGAAAATGGGATAGAGTCTCTCTTGGATAACGGCAAGTCAAAGTTGTCACAAGTCAATAGTAGTCGAATCTCGGATTCGAGCATTGAATAGCGGTTTAGTACGTCCTCAAGTATCTTAAGAGAACGAGGAATCATATGCTTGTATATTCAGTGCAAACTTGAATATGGTTGACTATTAATCGATTCGACTTGTAGTCGATTAAGGATGATCATTAAGTTGATCTCGGCTCGGTGTTTACTCATAGTGCTTAGAATTTCCTTTTTGGTCTGGGAGTAATTCCAGTCCGATAAGCCGATATCACTTCATTGTGAAAACAAGTGAAGAGATAGCTTAGAAGGATCTTCTCGGTCACAATAAGTCAAAAGCATATTGAGAGAGAGTACCGCCTGATTGCAAGGACCGACAACGTTTCAATCCTAAAGATCGTCTCGAGTCGACAACCTAGCTAATCAGTGTACCAAGTCGAGTGCTTGGGGGTACGGCATTGATGGATATGTCTCATCGCTTTTAGAGCAAGTGGGAGAGTGTTGTGAATAAGATGAGAAAGGGTGTGCTCTAAAACAATCATTACTTGTCATTTCGTGCAAGTGGGAGATTGTTAGGTGTAGTGCCGAAAGACAATTTGTGTAATTGTTTTTAGTAATGGATGATGATTTTATCTCACCTTATTACTTGCTTTGTGCTTGTAAAGTAATACACTCTTGCAAACCCTAAGTATATCTCAGATGTAACCACTTAACTCAAAGTGTATGGATTACACGTGAGGATTGAGTTAGTGGAGATATGCTTAAATCGTTAGTCCGTGGTGAACTTAATCGAGTTTAGGGTCTCTTGATTAAAACACCAATAATGCGCCTGAACACCTTAGGGTGTGATAGTCTTATCCGGATTGTCGGTAGAGGTACCTACGTGGGGCATTTATATATGATGGCATTCATATAGGATCGACCGATTTAATCTGAATTTCTCGGTGTAATTCCGTAATCGAGGAATCTTATTAAATCATTAGATGATCATATATGGATCAACCTTAATCTGAGGTGATCACGGGATGCCGCTTGTCCCGGGTAGTGTTTGATGTGTTAGTTACGGTTCACTTAAATAATGTGTTCCAAGCCACTTCTCATTGGCACTATCTCCGGATGAGTGAGTAGTTCGATTTTCACAGACATGGAATCCATTCCTTCCTCGGGAAGAGAGACAGATCCCTTATTTGTTAGCCCTAAGAAAGTGATCGATCCCGGGAGTTTCGCATTTGACTAATTAGCTACTAGTCGGATATGTGTACTAATTGATCATCGGGGTTGATGGTAAATAAGGATAAGATATTTCGAGTCGGGTTCACGGAGACTTCCGCTTCGTAATGGGACAATCTATGGAGGGTTAATCCGTATGTAGTGATTATATCAATGGACGCTTATTCACTCTATGGGTTGAGTATAAGTATATATCTATAATCGGTAGAGTTCGATTTCGGGTTTATGGTGGCGTAATCCCGGAATTAATAATTAATGTACTTATTCATTCGATGAATAATTAATTATTGGAGCATGGTTATAGGTCCATGGTCCCCGATGTGGCTTCGTAATTCGGACTAGTAATCTTGTTACTTGGGCCTCAAAGTGATAATTAATTAGTGGGCTAATTAATTGATATGCATGGATATTATTTAGTTGGGCTAAATAATATAATACACATAAAAGACATTTTATGTGGGCTAAAACCCTAGTTAGGTGGCGCCATTCCTCCTTGAATTATCACAAGAATTAATTTTTTGTGATGTGGAAAATAAAAGATATTCTTGTTATATGATTGGTTGGATGACTTGTTATTTGATTTTCTATTGGTCAATACATGTCACAATTAGTCATTAAGGAAAATATCTTTTTATTTTGTTTAATTAATTATTTATTTAATTAATTAAAACTTGAGGTTAAGGATTTACTCTCCTATAAAAGGAGAGTTATTCCAAGGAAATTGGACAAGCAAAATTTCGACCATCACTTGAAAAGGGGAGAAAAAAATAGTTTTCTTGCCTAGGTTTTGTAAAAGAAAACTCGTAAGTTTTTCTTGAGTGTTGCATATCAAGGAGGCTTGAGTATCAAGTAGGGTGTCCACCAACCGCCGCTTGAGAACACATCGGAAGATCTTGGCTTCTCTTCCTACTATTGGTAACATGATCTTAACCCCCTTGTAGTTGTTAAACTTTAATTATGTGTTGTGATGTATAAATCGTGATCCATCCGCTGCGCATAGATCTAATTTTGGTTAGATCTAAGAACCTGCATCCTTCACTTTGAGCTAATGTGCGATGCTTCTAACTACGCAGTGGGAGCAGTTCTAGGACAGAGGGTCGATAAGAAGTTCAGACCCATTTACTATGTTAGCCGCACTTTGAACCCAGCTCAATGCAATTACGCCACCACCGAGAAGGAATTCTTGGCAATGCGTTTTGCTATTGACAAATTCGAAGTTATCTTTTAGGGTCCAAAGTGGTGGTGTGGGTGACCATGCAACCTTACGTTATCTTATGGATAAGACAGATGCGAAACCGAGATTACTCAGGTGGATTCTTATTTTACAAGAATTCGACCTGGAGATAAAAGATAAAAAAGGTAGCGATAACGTTGTGGCTGATCATTTATCTCGTCTAGTAAATGAGGAAAGCGAAAGTCCAAAGGAAATAGGATCGATTTTCCTACGAACGATTCTTTGAAGGTGGAAGTCGTTAGGCCTTGGTATGCCGATTACGCCAACTATCTAGCCGGTGGTCACTTCAAGAAATGACGATCGAGGAGAAAAAGAAATTCTTCACGGACCTGAAATATCTCGTTTGGGAGGATCCATATCTGTTCAAAGTCTGTAAAGATGGGTTGCTGAGACGATGTGTTCCGGAGCACGAACAATGTCATAGTGGTCCCACGGGAGGACACTACGGAACACCCAAGACTGTTGCAAAAATCCTCCAAGCGGGATTTTACTGGCCGACTCTTTTTAAAGATGCAGAAGCCTTTTGTAAAGGTTGCGATAGGTGCGAGGATTGGGAGGCAAAGTAATAGGATGGAAATGCCACTTAGTCCCATTCTAGAATGCGAAGTCTTCGACGTGTGGGGCATTGATTTCATGGGCCCTTCCCATCTTCATGCTCCAATAAATACATTCTCGTCCTGTAGACTATGTTTCTAAATGGGTGGAGGCAATAGCCACCCAAACTAATGATCACAAAGTTGTGAAGAAATTCTTGCAAAAGAATATCTTCACCAGATTCGTCATCCTAGAGCCCTCATTAGTGATGAAGGTACTCATTTTTGCAACGCGCGCTTGATAAAATTCTTGAGAAATATGGTGTCAGACATAAAATCAGTACACCATATCATCCCCAAACAAGTGGCCAAGTCGAGGTAAGCAACCAGAGCCTTAAAAGGCTTCTAGAAAAGACCGTGAACGCTAATAGATCCAACTGGAGTCTAAAGTTGGATGACGCACTTTGGGCCTATCGCACTGAATTTAAGACCCCTATGGGCACGTCACCCTTCCAAATGGTTTATGGCAAGGCATGACATTTACCAGTCGAGCTTGAACACAGAGCTTACTACGCTATTAAATTCTTGAATTTCGATAGCCAACTCTGTGGGGAAAAGAGGTTATTGCAATTAAATGAGCTCGACGAATTTAGACTCAGAGCATATGAAAACGCCAAAATCAGTAAGGAAAGAACTAAGGCACTCCATGATGCAAAGATCAAGGATCGAGAATTTAAAGTGGGTGATATGGCTTTGCTTTATAATACCAGGCTCCATCTGTTTGTCGGTAAGCTCAAATCTAGATGGTCTGGCCCCTTTGAGATTCTCGATGTCAATCCAAGTGGAGCGATCACGTTGAACGGGTATGATAATCAACCCTTTAAGGTAAATGGTCAAAGACTCAAAAATATTTTGGCCAACCAAAAGAAAAGTCTAAGACCTGTGACTTCAAAAGAGGGTTGAAACGATCGATATTCGATCTACGATGAGATCCCATCCGAATTCTTTCATTCGGATGATGACATTTCTACATTTACCCATGAGGACCCTTCTTCCAAGACATCTGAACATGTCAGTATACCTAATCGTAACCTGCACAAGAACAGGACGAAGAAGAGAGTCAGTGCTATCTGGAGAGTTAAGTTCAAACACTTAGTAGAGCACTTGACTTGTTGTCATTTGCGGCCACACACATCCTTCATTCTGATTCCGATGAACAAGTGGCCAGAAGTAAACCGAAGTGGCCCGATCCGGGTTAACATTGAAATCTGTGTCAAGCTAATGACATAAAAGAAGCGCTCCTAGGAGGCAGCCTAGTCTTTTAAGTTACTTTTTAGTTCGGTTTTTAGGGCATTAGGAATAAAACCGTGGATATTTGTGTGTTGGTTATCCCTGTCCTACTTGTGAATGCTTTATGTGCCTACATGTTTACTCATATACCCCTTGTACCCCGAGATTATATGCTATGTCGAGTGTTGCAGATATTGTTGAGCGGTTTTTGCCAGTTGTCACTTTTAGTGTTGTCTGTTCATGCTACGAGTTGCAGCGGTACATTCATGCTACGGCCTGACCTCTGCCAACCTACAACCCGACAATCATTTTGAAAACCAGCTAAGTATCCTTTTCTTTTATTTGCACATTCTGAGGACATAATGTGATTTAGGTGTGGGGGGGTGTCTACATCGGGAGTTATCATGCTATATCTTCTGAAAATGAGTAAATGTGGATTTCATGCCAAATTTAAATTTTTTTGTGAGTTACGAGCATATGATTGAAACAAAAAGGCTCGCTAGTTGTAGTTTCTTGACGATGATTGTCTGTAACTTCTGTGAGATAGTTATAGCATGCTTTTTCTAATATAAGATAGTATTCATTTCATATTCACGTAAGCCTTTGAAATTGAAGCGACATTTTTAAACATTATCCATTCACTACCCTAGTGATTTATCCTATAGAGACTTGTGCTTAATAGTAACGGTAAACATTACACCTAATTTCTAACCGTGTACTGTGAATATCTGAAGGTTTGAATGTGATAAGAGGGATATAATTTAAGGTTTGAATACCACTGTAAGATGAATTGTATGAATAATATATGTGTATGTCGGATGTAGCTGCCAATGATTTGAGTGCGGTAGGGCATTATCACGAAATGTCCTATACCACTATGAGGTTCAATAGCTCCCGACTGCCTGATGATAGTAGTCCAGCTAGGGTGTTATCACGAAACATCCTATTGCTGGGAAAGAGGGCATATGCTATACATGTGGAATTAAGTGAACTTTAAAGAAAAAATTAGCAAATGGCAATGTGGAAAGTTAGTAAGCATGGTTGAAAACTTAGTTATCTTCTCGACTATCCCAGTAGATAAACCGAATGATATGCATTAGGGATTATCCTAATAAGTACACGGAAGACTTTGTGTGGAACGCAGTTCTCGCCTATACCTAGGAAAGTTATTAGGATTGTTTGAAAGGATTTTTGTGCAAAAAAATAGTGGAGATTGAAAAGGGCTTTTCACACACGCACTGAATCTATCTCTATGTTGGTATTACTTGCTATATTTGTCGTATCTTTTGTTACGTGAGTCAAGGAATCTATGTGGATTACATGTACAAGTGAGCAGTTTTGATTATTTTGTTCGGGACGAACAAAAAGCTAAGTGTGGGGGAGTTGTTTAGGGTATATTTTACTATATTTTCAGGCTTAATCCCTAAACAATTTACCTTATTTTTAAGGGAAATAAATGAGAAAAGCGTGTTTTAACCGTTAAATTCCTATAATGGTTATTGAGGGGTTATAATTTAATTATGAGGAAATATTGAGTTTAAATGTTATTTTGTTACACATTTTATTATTATTATTATTCGATGACTTGGTGTAACAACAATTTTGCAGAAAATTAAAAGATATGCATGGGGATATTATTAATGGAGAAGATTAATCTCATTCAATCAAGTGATTTCAAAATAAAGACGAAAATCGGAGCATTGAAGAGAGGATAAATCAGATCAGATCGAAAGAGTGAAGTGAGGGACACGGTATACTGGCTAACAAAGCAGTGAAAATGCGTAAATAGGTAGGCTCGGTCGACCGAGCCATGCTATTCGGTCGACCGAGTGTCTTATGTCGGTCTACCGAGGCTGAAAATCGACGCGTTTTTCTAGATCCTTCCTTATGTCGGCGAAACTCCTATATAAGCAGCACCATTCGAGCAGAAAAGAACACACAGAAAAATACAACACATCATTACATAGCAGCCGCACCACATCACACAAAAACATGAGTTTCTTTCTTTCAATTTTCTTTTGGAGATCGAAGATGATTGAAGGCTAAGCAATTCGCAGTACAACGGGATGAAGCCATTACAACATCACCACAACCAGGAGATTTTCAGTAAACATTATTAGTGAGTTTGAATTTATTTTTTTTTCTTTATCGAATGTTTTGAATTGGTTGAATGTATGTTTTGTTAGATTGAAAAATCGATGAAACGATTGTTGTTTTGAATTTGATGAGAATTAAATTTACATAGAACCCTTCATTCGATACAGTTAATGATATTCCGAGAGATTAGTTTATTGTTAATTGGGTAGGAGATTCGGAAACGAACTCATGATCATGTTCTTTTATTGTTAATTTTGTTTCACTTCAGAAAGGGAACAGAGACCAAATAAATTTGATTGGATTTAAGTTAGATCACACCAAGAGATTTGATTCATCTCACAAACTGGTTGGGTGGTGGTTGTTTGGTAGAATCCTGGTTGCCCTACTGTCTCGTTACATTAAGATGAAAGTTAATTTTTCATAGCAATTCGGATTTTAGATTCAATAGTTTATTTAGGTTTAATTTGATCTCTTTTGTTTTATTAGTTTAATAGAAATTATTTAGGAACTTTATTATTTTAATTAGATTTATCGTGACAATTCACCGGTACGTTAACTGTATTTTTGTTTCCGACATCATTCGATTCCTTGGACGACCCGGTAATACCCACTACAACGTGCCTTGCACTTGGGGTGTTCCGGTAAAATAATAAATTTAAAACTTACCGAACAAGTTTTTGGCGCCGTTTCCGGGGAATCGATAACGGTGGTCGGATTCTTCGTAGTGCAGTTTTCTGTGTCGGCATTATTTTGGCCATAACTTTCGGCTCGAGTGTCCGTTTGGCACGCAGGACCCCAATTCGGAAAGCTCGTTCCGACGCCGACGACATGGTGAACGGCCAAAGGCCGTTCAAAACCGTTTTCGAGGTCAAAATCTGCTGTTTTTCCTTCCATTTTAACCCTAGAAGATTTCAACATGTTTTTTTCACCGTCTTAGAGTTTTTCCTGTTTTAATTTTTTTCGTAGGTAGGTTTCTTTTCCTGTTTCTGTTTCTATATCCTTTCTAAATTAAAAAAAAATTAAAAATTAAAAAATTAAAAAAATTAAAAGAAACTTTCAACGGGCGCGTCGTAATTTGAGCGCCTGTCTCGCTTTCTAATTTGTCTTCAACGCTAGTTCGGTGACTCGAACGAGCGCCCACTTCAGAGAATTTTCCTCGAACCGGCGTTCACTCATAATCGAACGCCGGTTCAATCTCTTAAATTGTCACCTCTCTTTCTCTCTCTCTCTTTCTAAACCTCTAAACCTCTAATCTTCTCTACATTCGTTCTCATCAACCCTAAGGTTGATTTCTTCCTCTGTTTCGCTCTTACGGTTTATGCAAACCAGAGTAAGAAGGACCTCTTACATTTAATCCCGAACTGAGCGATCTATTCTCAGGAGAAAGCTCTTCCCTAATCCAGACATTATGGCTAATGAAGTTCCAAATCCAGACCCTCAAGCCCAAATGAATCTAATCATTCAACAGATGCAGGCAATACAACAACAACAAAATCAACAAGCTGGGATAAATAATCAATTTCAACAATTCCGTCAAAACCAGCTAAACCAATTAAATCAGGACCCCTATGCCCCCTATCTTGACCAAGACTTCCTGGAAGGGCATAGACCTATTCGCCCTCCAGATATGGGGCAACTGAACTTCGATCTGGGAGAGAAAAGGCCGGTCTAGCAACTGGATTTTTCTAGTTGAAATCCAAGGAGGATTCCGGCAAGGAGTTTGTGTGGATATCGATAGAGGCTGGACATGTGGACGGCTTTCGTGCACTACTACTCTCTGTTGGCGGTCAAAGCGTCGATCTATTATATCAAGCAAGGTAATCACCGTCAACTACTTAACGTGTTTATTGTATTAAACAAAGTCGATCTTGGGATCGGAAATCAAAATTTTGAATTCCGCCGCGTTAAATTAGTTGATTTCCTAAAAGTGGTATCAGAGCGAACTTCGAACATAAGCAATAAGCACTAAATAAATTTCATAGTAATTAATCGATAGATGCAAGATCTCAATTCACGAATATATATATATATATATATATATAATCGATTGGGGGCTCGGCCGAAGCAGCGGCTCCCTCCACCACGGAAACCGCCGGCGGCATCGGCCGGTTATGTCATGGGGGACATCGATTCCGTTTTTTCGTTTTGTGATTTTTTATTATTCATTGATATCTTCTTTGTTTAGTTGTGTCATGTGGCTAACCAATGGTTCAAATAGTTTGGCCCGTTGGGATGCCACATGACATTAACTAAAATACGCCATTTCCAAACTTGCTTGGAATAGGCCTATACTGATTCAAAATATATTTGATTTTGAAATAAGCCCAGCCCAAGGTCATTTTCAAAATTTTGATTTTGGAAAGGGCCAAGGGAGATGTTTTTTGGTTTTGGAAACCAAAGGCATCCCTTTTGATTAAGAATCAAATGGAAAGAAACAAAATAAGACCTAATTTTAATTTTGATTTAAATTTGAATAGTTCTTATTAATTAAAATTAAAATAGAAATCGATTAAACTTAATGGTTAATTTTATTTCGATTAGAATCATTTAATTAATTAAATGTTGATTGATTATTTGATTTGATAAGACGCAAGTAGTTAAATTTTAAAATTGTCTTTTTCATAAGATGTTATTGTATGGATTAGATGTTGTAGATATAATATGATTATATGGACCCCGATTGATCATGTACTCGACCGATAGGATAGATGTGTGTGGTTTACTTTATGTTGGTTTTTCAAATTGTCCTATGCCGTTATGAAGAACTTGACCTAGTTTACTTTCTACATTTATCTCATTCCCATTAGCTCACACCGTGTAATGCCCCGTTCCCGGACATCGAGTCCTTATCCAGAAAAGGAACGTTCGGCACGTATAAAATAAAAGTAAATTCATTTCATACGTAAGCCTCTACTACGTCGTATCAAAAATAAGCAAACGGAAGCAAAAGACTCGGGTATAAAATTCCAAACAATCAAGAATAGAAACGAAATCTAAAGATGGAAATGTAACTTATTACATTCAAGAGAAAGTACGAAATCCAAATTAAACGTACGATAATCTCAAAAGAAACGTAACGATACTACAAGTCTCGAAAGACCAAAAGTCTAAACAGTCTAATAAATGAATAGCTAAATAAATAATGTAAAGTCTTCAATGAGGCGTCTTCAAACGTCATCGTCGAACTCCTCCTCGTAAACAATATCAACATGTTCGTCTTCTCACCCCCAAACACATAGAAAACATGCATTTGAGGTAAGTACAACATACTTAATAAGAAAGAGAAGCTATGACAACAATTATAATTTATAAAGTAAAGATAATTAAAAGTTTAGTTGATTATGTGTGACCGACTCGATCTAGGGTTCACTCCATGTCCATCAACATGAATTGACTAAACGTCTCTACTTAACTTATCTATGTTACAACCGCACTCAAGGCCACTACACGTATCCACTTTTGGGACACTCTTGGCAATATATTAGTGGATCACACCAATATCCACGGAGGCTAGAATAGGTAGACTCCGATAGTATGCACATCTCAGCGGAGTCCCTCCGTACTTAGGGTTTTTTTGAACTACGGAGTTCTTCCACCTTCAGAGGTAGGCATACATCGCGATATAGATTGGTGCCTATCCAAGAGAGACATGTTGTTTAATCTTTTACTAGTCAAGTACGTATTTTATTAGGGTGATTAACTAGCCACCTATGTGTTTTCAATTAATCTCCCTCACATTAACTACTCTCTTCCTAGACCACTAGACATTAACAAGGCCTAGCAATTACACGGACAGTGATGAATGCTAACTCATCAAAGCACAAGCCTATCATGCCCTTCCGACGGATCCGAACTTCAACTCCCTTTAAGAGTACATTCGGTGTTTTAACTGAACGAATCAGAAGTTCAATTCAGGCTTGTTTAATTTATACCATGTTACCATATCATAAATAAGGGTTTAAAACCATAATGATACAATTATAAAACCCAAAACCAAACTAGAATGATAAAACCGTAAAAACAAGTAAAACAGGCCAGACGCCCGTTTGACCTCCTATGGACGCCCGTCCGTAACCAGACGCCCGTCCACTAAACCCCAGATGCCCGTCCGTCTAAAACAGCTACATCCTGAATCAAAAATCTAACCTCAGACGCCCGTCTGCCTATTGCAAACGCCCGTCTGGGCTACTAGGGTCTCGGACGCCCGTCTGCCTAAGTCAGACGCCCGTCCGCCTGGGTTCTTCCCAAAATGCTAAGATTGACAAAACTCGATTTTCTACACCGTTTCTAACTTATTTAGCATCGAATTAATCCCAGAAAAATGTAGAAACTATATCTAATCAACCGTAGCATCTATGATCCTTTGATCAACATAAAACACATCTTTTACTAGCATCTACACATCTCCAAATCATAATCTAAACTTTACGAATTATAACCGAAATCATAGGAAGAGTTTCTTACCTAATTGCTGCTCCAAAACAAATCCAAACAGCCTTAGAAAACTGCTGCAACTTCCAACAAACTGATATCCAAACGTTGCCCTTCTCACAATTATTCCAAATCTTCCGTCCGATCTGAAAACGGTTAAGCTTTGCCTCAGAAATCGCGAAAACTATCCAAGCCCTATTTTTTTCTCCTCACAGCCGCAGAGAGAGAGGGAGATAAAAACTGAATTTTCTGATTTTGTGTTTAGGTTATGGGATTATTGTGTGTTAATTTTCCCTTAAATACCAATTTCCCATAAACCCCTTTTTCCTTCATTGTCCCTATAATTACCAAAATCAGTAATCCCTTAATTAAATACACATAACTCGAAAATTACATATATTTAATTAATAAAACACTTAACTCCAATAAAAGAAAAGAAATAATAATATTTCGTTTTCGCAAAATGACACGTCTGCCCTTTCCCGAAAATCGGAATATTACACAACGTGTGCGGCGGGTGTATTAATTTATTAGGTAGATTATTATATAACAAGAATGGAGCTAAAGATGGAGGCCAAAGAGACATAATCATTCCATTGGTGAATGTGCATTAAAGATCATATTGGCGATTGCAGTTACCCTTTGATTGTGACCCGCGGTTTCGTCTATTTATTCGAAACCGCACCTAGGAAAAGTCCATGATCATACCGGTTATTTTTGTGCGCGGAATGATGTATGTTTTACTTTATATTGATAACGTAGAAGTATGCACGTTTAGATGAGACCATAATTTAATTAAAAATTAATTAAGCGAATTAATTTACAAATTATTCCCACAACAAAAATCGAGTTAAAAATTGCCTCCCAATACTATAACGATGGTGAAGAGCCCTTGTTCGGATCCAACTGATCGACCACCGTCGGTAGTTGACCTACCTCAGGTATATCGTCATTATTGATATATAATCATATGAGATCTCGTGAATATTGGGTTACGACTCGACTGAAGTCTTTCAGATATTTTCCACCGTCAAGGCCGTCTAACTTTGGAGACAATGGGTTGACTACCACATAGAGATGCAGACTGTCAAAGAGTTGATTGTTCAACCACTAGAAGTCACATATGATGCGACTGGTAGGAGTACCTACTTTTCAAAATTGCCAAAATTCATCGACCACGGTCGGGAATTGAGGCAACTTGGTTTTCAGGAAAAGCTAAAAAAATTGTCTAACCAATAACGGTTAAGTCTAAGTCAGACGATCTTAATTTCAAACGCCCATCCCTCTTGGTTGTTTGTTCCACGTTTCAGCTTTCATTGTTTTCCACATCGGTTTCACCCTCAAACTTTTGTAAGATTTTATATCTTCCTCTTGGTGGCATAAGGATTGGCTCGGGCCGTCAGAGAGAAGGTGTGGCGAATACATGCTCTTATTCCTGAAAAGTCTATGAAATCCTTCATTTGGGATCATTGCAGTTCGTCAGCAAGCTGGTGTTACAGTGATGGGTGTTTAAGTCGAAAGAAGTCTAGTGTGCCAAGAATTGCGGGTCAGCTGGAAAATTTAAGCATTCATGATTCAGTTAGCAAACACAAGCAAAGAGAGTTGTGCCATTGATTGCAAGATTCGATACAGTGATGAGATAGTGAAGAAACAAGACGAAGATCCAATTGTTGTCGGTAACAAGAGAGTGGCCAGAACCCAACCAGTCAGTGGTTACAAGGTTGAGGAAGATGGAAACCTTCAGCATTAGAACCGGCTTCATGTTCCGGATATGGAGGAATTGAGGAAGACACTGACGGATGAATCCTACTAAATAGCGATTGCAGATCATCCCGATGAAACCAATACGTGTAGAGATTTGAAACACCAATGTCGGAGACTTTTTATAAAGATAGAAATAGCAAAGTTGCCTACAACAATAGTTACCACACCAACCGTTTGAAGCTATATATGAAGGAAAGCGTAGAACGCAAAATTTCTAGGATTTAGTGAAACAATGACAGATTGCAGGACTACAGTTAATATAGCAAGCGAGAGACAAGATTGAAGTGGGTCGTCGCACTTTCATGATAGCACAAGACATGTGGAAAAGAGATGGGCAGAGGTACGAGGATGACCGTTAGAGTTTGAAGTTGGAGATATAGTGTACCTAAAGGCATCCCGAATTAGAAGAGAAAGACGGTTTGGGCAGACATGAAAATAAGCCAGTTATGAAGGCCCTTGCTTGATCTTAGCTAAATTCGGACCTTTCACTTACCCGTTTGAAGTAACCATGTTGGAATTATTTTAAGTTTTAGTGATGAGTGCCTGACTAGCTGTTATAGAGCAAAGGCAAAAAGATGTCTAGATCAAATGTATAGGTTTATTAGAGTTTGATATTGTATAGGTTTGATCAAACAAGCACTATAAAAGGCCTGTTGACTTTCATCAGCAGACCTGTCTAGATCATAAGGGTACCTGAGTCAGTAGACTAGTTTAGGAACCTGCTGAAGACTGAAGGCTGAGGGCTCAAACTCAGTTATTGAAGGCTAAGGTATCAAACTTAGTATTTAAAAGTCAAGGATATGGAATCAGAATTTAGGGAAGTCTGTGATAACCTAAACTGACTGCATATACCTTGTGTACAAGGTCTAAGTTCCAAAAGTTAAGTGGTGATTGGAACTTAGTTATATTCAAAATGGTGTAATCTAACTTCATAATAAAAAGTTAGATATAAGAGAAGTCAGCTGCAGTGTTTTATAAACACAGGAACATTGAATCAGCTGACTGATATGTATTTCAGCAGACATACATACACAGGAACATGCTGAACATATATTTCGATTTAATCAAAGGTTACATTGGAAGTTTACAAGGAAAAGGACATACAACAACTCTTGATTTTATCAACAAATCAATGGCTAAGATTACAGGGACGTTGGAAAGAAACAGAGGTTTATCCAATGGATACAAGTCAAAGGGTGGACAGTCTGAAATCCGATAAAAAGTAAACTGACAGTGTCAGTACTATGTACATGGACAGAAAGCAAGTCAAGATGGGACAAATCTGAAACGGCTATGTTTGAATTTCAAACATAAGTCACAAGGATTCTCACCTATAAATTGAAGACCCCTGTTACAGAAAATGATGATGATTTTTGAGAGAAAAACAACAGATAATCTTGAGCTTCAGATTATTATCAAGAAATCACCCTGCTGACCCAACTGAACTTAAAGCTACTGATCCAGTAAACTTCTTCAAGTGTAATTTGTTATCAATCTACATCAAGTTTACACACTTGAAGAATCCATGCTGCTGATCATATCATCCTAATCAAGCTACTAAAAGCTGAATCACTTACTTGATTCAAACTTTCTTTTACAAGAAATCTAGTGAAGCATCTTTGGGTGTCAAGGACAGTTGTTTGTGGTGGAGCTGGTGAAGAGGCAATCCTACCCTTCAAGGACCAGTGGAAGACTTTAGAGCAACAATCCTACATGTTCCAAGTGTTCAGTTTGTGAAGCCATAGTTATTGGTGAAGGACAAACAACTTAGGTATTTTTGTAACTGCTACCTCAAGGATCTCTAGTGAATTACCTCCAACATCACAGGAGAAGAGTGGACTGACAGGATTACACCACCTGGAACCACTATAAAATTTGCCTACTTACTTTCTGCATTTAGTACATTTAGCACATCAATCCACTGAACTAGCAATTGAATCACACACATACACTACTGAGTATCTAATACTTGGTATCATATTTTAACAACAAGTAATAAGGCTTAATTTAAATATATTCCGCTGCAACAAATTCAGTAAAGTCAATAGTTAGCAGACTACTGAGCAAGCAGCAGGCTGCTGAAGTTGCTGAGTTTTTTAACTCCAAAAGTTTTAAGTGTTAAGTTTATTCACCCCCCTCTAAACTTAACCAAAGCCTTTTTAAGGGACCAACAATTGGTATCGAGCAAAGGTTTCATTATGAAGTAATCCTACTTATTGTGCTTGTGAAAATAGTTTGAAATTTTTTTCAAGTTTATGATTTTCAAAGATTTGCATCATGGATAACAACGAGTATGCTAGAACAATGTTGATGTGTTCTTTAGATCGTTTTGATGAGTATAAACGTCGTATGCAGGCTTTTCTAGCTGCAACACATGATGAGATGATGGATGTCTTGATGATGGACCTTTGGAAATCACAAAAGCTATAATGTGGATAATCAAACTCAGTACATTCCAAAGCCAAAAAGAGAATGGAATGCTGAAGATAGAAAAAGAGCAAACCTCAACAATATTGCTATTGATATCATATACAGAACCTTGGATAGCGATATGTACATGAAGGTGAAAGATTGCAAGACTGCAAAAAAACTTTGGGATAAGTTGCAATTAATCTGTGAAGGCACTGATGCAATCAAGAAGAACAAGATAAGTGTGGCAAAGAAGAAGTTCCAGGAGTTCAAAATGAAACCAAATGAAACTATTTAACAAATGGAGTCAAGATTCAATGCAATCATGGATGAACTCACCCTACTGAGTGTAAAATACTCAAAAGAAGAAATCAATTCAAAAATCTTAGAAGCTTTACCTGCAAAAGAAGTTTGGGAGATGAAGGTGACTGCCATAGAAGAAATGAGAAGTCTACATGAGGAGGACACCTTCAAATTGTTTTCAGATCTCAAGGCCTATGAATTTAGTAAGAAACTTGTACCTGAGACTGAAAAAGAAGAACCAAAGACCACTGCATTGGCTGCTACACATCAAGAAGAAACATCCGGAGCTCAAGATGACCTACTGGATGAGATGCAAGAGCAAATTGCCCTACTGAGCAAGAAAATCAGAATGATGAAAACTGGAAGGGGTTCTCCAAGGAATTTCACAAAGAAGTTTAGTGAAAAGAAGAAGGAAGAATCCAAGAAAGACAATGATTACTTATGCAATCAATGCAAGAATCCAGGACACTTCAAACCTGACTGTCCTGAACTAAAACAGAAGAAGGAACCTGATTATCTGTGCTTCAATTGCAAGAAGCCTGGACATTTCAGACCTGATTGTCCAGACCTACTAAAGAGCAAAAGTCAACAAAGAAGATTTGGCAAGAAAGCTATGGTTGCTGAAGATAAATCAGGATATGAAGTAGAATCAGAAAAGGGAAATGAATCTGATGATACTGCACTTGTTGCTAATATGGATGATTATGCCTTAATGGTAAACATGGATGAAACAGAGGAGGTATACAATTCTGTATCTATAAACACTCCTGCTAAAAGTGATTGTGATTCAACTTGTGGTTCAAATCCTAAAAATTCTGACAATGAAGAAACTTTGGATGCCATCCTTAATCAACTGAGGATAATACAATCTGGTTATAAGATTGTGAAGGCTGAAAAAGAAGCTCCTCAATCAGAAGTTGAAAGGTTAAAAGTTGAATTAAAAATTCTCAAAGGTAAGGTAAAGGAGTTTGGACAGAATCAACACAAGTCTGCTGTACATTCAGTTGCTGTTGAATCTGCTGAACAATCTTGTTCCTCCACTGCATTCAAATCTGGACAGCCTTATGGTGATAGAACATGCCTTGGATTTGGAACTCAACAATCTAATAAGGGTGGATCCAGTAAGGTTATTGAACCTAGTTCCAGAATTGGTCCTAAGTTTGTACCTGCACAAAATCCAACACCCAAAAAGGTTGCTGAGGCAGTGAAGCCTACTGAGAAAACTTCAAGGAGGCAAAATCAGAAGTCAAAAAGGTCAACAGCACCTAACAAAAGGAATAAATCCAAAAGTAGGACTACTGTACCTTCTAGACCAACTGATAGCAGACCTGATACCAAGTCTGCTGGACCACAAGAGGGTAAAAATCAGAAATATTCCAAGGATAAGAATCCTAAACCTAAAAATGTCAATCATTCAAGGGATACTTATCTCAGGGGGAAAGGTAGACTGTTCCCTACTGATGATGATTGGAATATTCCTGTTCTTATTGCTAGAAACAACATATATAACCATACTGCTAGGGTAAAACATCAGCAATGGAATCAACAGAGGACTTATATAAGACCCCAGCAGAGACATCAGCAGACTCTATACTACAGGGTTTTTCCTAACAGACAGCAAACTAATGGTTATGCTAGTGCTTCTAACAAAAGAAATCACTCCAAACAGCACTATATACCAAAAGGCCAGAAAGCATATGTGAGTCCTACGCAACCAAATGTTAGACCTTATGGATGTGTAGAATACATGTATGAACAAAAGTATGATACCTTTCAAAGAAGACCTTATGGAAACTTGCCAAGGGTCATGCTTACCACTGACCATCATGGACCCAAACAGTTTTGGGTACCTAAAATACATTAACTTTGTTTTGTAGGGTGTCTGGTACTTTGACAGTGGATGTTCTAGACATATGACAAAGAATAAGAACTGTTTGTCAAACTATGTGGCAAATGATGGTCCAAGAGTGAATTTTGGCAACAAGAATACACTAGGATATACAAGAGGATATGGTACACTTGTGAGAAATGGATTAACAATCAAGAATGTGGCATTTGTGGAAGGACTGGACTACAACCTACTGAGCACTGGACAGTTTTGTGACATGGGCTACAATGTCACTTTTGACAAAGGCACATGTATTGTCATTAGTGAATGAGGAAATCAAGTTGTGTTGGCTGGAAGAAGACAACAAAACATGTATGTTGTGGATTGGTCTACTGCTGTTCCAGAAACTTGCCTGATTGTGCATACCAAGTCAGAACTTAATTGCTTATGGCATAAGAAGTTAAATCATCTAAATTTTGATGATATCAATCAGTTGGTGAAGAAGAAACTGGTGATTGGTTTACCTGAGATCACATTCAAGAAGGATGCTATATGTGATGCCTGTCAGCAAGGTAAACAAACAAAATCAAGCTTCAAGTCAATGACTAAGCAATCAACAAAAAGAGTTTTGGAGCTGATGCACATGGATCTTTTTGGACCAGTGACACCAACAAGTGTAACAGGAAAGAAGTACACTTTAGTAGTTGTGGATGATTATTCAAGATACACTTGGGTAGTATTCATTGTTGGACTTATTTCTGAGTTTTAGTGATGAGTGCCAGACTAGCTGTTATAGTGCAAAGGCAAAAAGATGTCTAGATCCAATGTATAGGTTATTAGAGTTTGATCTTTGTATAGGTTTGATCAAACAAGCACTGTAATAGTAAGCTGACATATATCAGCAGACCGGTCTATATCAGAGGGGTAGCTAGGTCGATGAGACTAGTCAGGAACCTTCTGAAGACTGAAGGCTGAGGGCTCAAACTCAGTGAATGAAGGCTAAGGGATCAAACTTAGTAATTAAAGTCAAGGATATGGAATCAGAATTTAGGGAAGTCTGTGATGACCTAAAGCGATTACATATACCTTGTAATATAAGGTCTAAGTTCCATAAGTTGGATGGTGATTGGAACTTAGTTATTTGCAAAAAGGTGTAATCTAACTTCATAAATAAAAGTTAGATAAAAGAAGTAAGCTGCATTGTGTTTTAAACACAGCAAATTATGGTTCAGCTTACTGATATGTACTCCAGCAGACTCATGAACCTGCTGATACATATATCTCGATTTATTCAAGAATACATTGGAAGAAAACAAGGATAAGGACAGCTAACAACCTCTGATTTATCAAACAAATCAATGGTTGAGATTAAAAGGACGTTGGGATGATTCAGGACTTTATCCAATGGATACAAGTCAAAGGGTGGACAGATTGCATTCTGTCAAAAAGCAGTCTGACTGTGTCAGTACTATGAACAGTGACAGAAAGCAAGTCAAATGGGACAAAATCTGGAACGGCTATATTTGAATTTCAAATATAAGTCACAAGCATTCCTACCTATAAATAGAGGACTTCAGACTCAGAAAAAGATGATGAACATTAAGAGAAAATTACAGAGAATCCTGATCTTCAAGTTACTGATCAAGAAAAACACCCTGCCGAACTTACTGAGCTTAAGGCTACTGGTCCAGAGAAAATCTTCAAGTGTAATCTGCATTCAAGCTACCTCAAGTTTACACACTTGAAGACTGCAAGCGATCATATCATCTTGATCAAGCTGCTGCAACTGAATCATTTACTTGATTCAATCTTTCTTTGACAAGAAATCTGTTGAGGACAGTGAAGCACTTCTGTGTGAAAGACTGTTGTTTGTGGTGGAGCTGGTGAAGAGGCAATCCTACCCTTCAAGGACCAGTGGAAGACTTTGGAGCAGCAATCTTACCTGTTTCAAGTGTTCAGTTTGTGAAGCCATAGTTATTGGTGAAGGACAAGCAACCTTAGGGATTTTTGTAACATCTACATCAAACATCTCTAGTGAATTACCTCCAACATCTCAAGAGAAGAGTGGACTGACAGGATTACACCACCTGGAACCACTATAAAATCTGCCTACTTACTTTCTGCATTTACATTCTGCACTTAGTTTATCTAACACATCAATCTGCTGAATCTAGCAACTGAATTCACACACATACACTACTGAGTATCTAATACATAGTATCATATTTAACAACAAGTAACAAGGCTTAATTTTTGATATATTTCCGCTGCACAAATTCAGTAGACTCAATAGTCAGCAGATTACTGAGTGTCAGCAGACTACTGAAGTATCAGCAGGCTGCTAAAGTTGCTGAGTTTGTTAACTCCAAAAGTTCTAAGTGTTAATTTTATTCACCCCCCCCCCCCCTTCTAAACTTAACCAAAGCCTTTTCAAGGGACCACCAATTGGTATCAAAGCAGTGCTTCTGTTCTGAAGTAATCCTACTTGTTGTGCTCGTGAAAATACTTTGAAAACTTTTTCAAGTTACTGATTTTCAAAGCTTTGCATCATGGATTACAACCAGTATGCTAGAACAATGTTGATGTGTTCTTTAGATCGTTTTGATGAATATAAACGTCGTATGCAGGCTTATCTAGCTGCAACACATGATGAGATGATGGATGTACTGACTGATGGACCACTGGAGATTACCAAAGCAGTAACAGTGGGAGATGAGACACAGTACATTCCAAAACCAAAAAGAGAATGGAATGCTGAAGATAGAAAGAGAGCAAATCTTAACAATATTGCTATTGATATCATTTACAAAACTTTGGATAGCAATATGTACATGAAGGTGAAAGATTTCAAGACTACAAAGGAACTTTGGGACAAGATACAGTTAATCTGTGAAGGCACTGATGCAATCAAGAAGAACAAAATCAGTGTGGCCAAAAAGAGGTTTCAAAAGTTCAAAATGCAACCAAATGAAACCATTGAGCAAATGGAATCAAGATTCAATGCAATCCTTGATGATCTCACCTTACTGAGTGTAATTTACTCAAAAGAAGAAATCAACTCAAAAATCTTGGAAGCATTACCTGAAAAAGAAGTTTGGGAGATGAAGGTTACTGCCATAGAAGAAATGAGAAAACTACATGAAGAGGATACCTTCAAATTATTCTCAGATCTTAAAGCTTATGAATTTAGCAAGAAATTGGCACCTACCACTGAAAAAGAAGAGCCAAAGACCACTGCATTGGCTGCCAGACATCAAGAAGAAACATCAGGAGCTCAAGATGATCTACAGGATGAGATGCAAGAGCAGATTGCCCAACTGAGCAAGAAAATCAGGATGATGAAAACTGGAAAGGGTTCTCCAAGGAATTTCACTAAGAAATTCAGTGAAAAGAAGAAGGATGATTCCAGGAAAGACAATGATTACTTGTGCTTTCAATTCAAGAAACCAGGACACTTCAAACTGGTATCACGAGTTAAAACAAAGTAAGGAACATGATTATCTTTGCTTCAACTGCAAAAAGCCTAGACATTTCAGACCTGATTGTCCAGACCTACTGAAGACCAAGAGTCAACAAAGAAGACATGGCAAAAAGGCTATGGTTGTTGAAGATGAATCAGGTTATGAAGTGGAATCAGAAAAAGGAAATGAATCTGATGACACTGCACTTGTTGCTGATATGGAAGACTATGCATTAATGGAAAACATGGATGAAACAGAGGAGGTATACAATTCTGTATCCATAAATACTCCTGCTGGAAGTGATTAAGAATCAACTTGTGGTTCAAATTCAAAAAATTCTGACAATGAAGAAACTTTGGATGCCATCCTTAATCAACTGAGGATAATACAATCTGGTTATGAGATTGTGAAGGCTGAAAAAGAAGCTCTTCAAGTAGAAGTTGAAAGACTAAATGCTGAATTAAGAATTCTCAAAGGAAAGGAAAAAGAAGTTAGACAGAATCAAGATAAGCCTCTTTGAACATCCGAAGAATCTCTTTGAGTCTCTTTGAACCATCTTGTTCTTCCACTGCATTCCAATCTGGAAAACCTTATGGTGATAGAACAGGGCTTGGATTTGGAACTCAACAATCCCATAAGAGTGGATCCAGTAAGGACACTAAACCTAGTACCAGGATTGGTCCTAAGTTTGTGCCTGCACAAGATCCAACTCCCAAAAGGGTTGTTGAGGCAGTGAAGCCTACTGAGAATGCTTCAAAGAGGCAAAATCAGAAGTCTAAAAGGATATCAGTACCTAACAAAAAGGGTAAATCCAAAGGTAGGACTGCTGGACCTTCTAGACCTACTGATAGCAGACCTGCTACCAAGTCTGCTGGACCACAAAAGGGAAAAACCAGAAATATTCCAAGTGTTGGTCCCTTGGAAAGGCTAACACAAGTTTAGAGGGGGGGTGAATAAACTTGTCACCAAAAACTAATCTGAATCGGAAAAGTCCGGGAGGCGAAGTTTCTCTGAAACTTAAAGCGATTCTGATTTGTTCTCTGTCCCTTTAACTTGAGCGGAGTTCAGTTAGCTCAACTGAATATAAGTTATTACTGACTTATATTTAGTCTCGTTAACTGGCAGCGGATAAAAATTAGCCTTTAACAACTAGTAACCATAATTTCAATATGAAAACCATTATAAGGAAATAAATGAATGCATAAGGTAAATAGACAAGAATTATAGAGGTTCCAGGTGATGTAATCATATACGTCCTCTCTTCCCCTGTGATGCGGAGGAAAATTCCACTAGAACTTCTTTGATGTGGCCCAGTTACAAAAAGTCCTAAACTGATAGTCCTTGGCTAATCCCTAGCTTCACTATCTAAACACTTGTAGAACAGTAGGATTCTTCGCTCTTCAATTGTTTGAACCACGGTCCTTGGAGGGTAGAATTGCCTCTTCACCACTCATCACAAACATAGTCTTCCCGATCGCACTCACCTGTCCTTCACACCTTCTTGGTGTTTCTGATCTAGGCCTTTGATAAAATAAAAGTTGAGAACTTGAATCAATGACTATGATTCAACCTGTGATTTGAGCTTTTCTTACGGATAATTAATTTAATCACGGCTCTGTATTTCTTCAAATATCGGATCTTGAATCTGTCTGAGAATGCTTGAACACTTTGAAGAAATTTTCTTGGTCTTGCAATTAAGTATTCAGCAGGTATTCTTTTTGAATTTGGCTTTCCCCCTCAATTTGACCTTTCTTGATGAATTTCTTGCTAGTTATAAAATATCCTGCTCTACACCCCTTTCTTTGATGTTGTAGAGGTAATCTATTTATAGGGGTTTATTAACATTCATCGTGCTTTGTAACGGCTATTTTTTCTGACCGCTCCTGCTGTGTCAGTGACTCATCCAAAGAGATATCTTACTTTATAACGTTCGATTGTACTTTCAGCTTGTTGGATGATTGACTTGTAAAACTGAGTTTCTTTATCAGTTTTACCCAAAGTTTATTTCTTGTCAGTTTTCTTACTGACATGGAGCATTAACTGAGATCTTATTCTTCTTCAAATATCAATACTCCAGTTTTTATCTGATTACAATTGACTTAATCAGAGTACACCATGAAATATTTATCATCTAAGAATTCATTGTCCTTATGATTCTTAGGTCTTCATACAAGATCTATAAAGTCAGTTCAGGTCATCACAATCTTGCCTGAAGTCCAACTTTACAGTCTCGACTTTAATCTTCATAACTGTGTTTGAACCCTCAGTTCTTCATTCTTCAATAACTGAGTCTGTGTCCCTCAGTTCTTCATTCTTCAAGATAAGTCAACCGAGTCTGTAACTCTCAGCGAACTTACCTTCTTCAATCTTCTGTTGGTGTGCTCTATTGTCAGTTTCTCGTAGAGTCTCAGCTAGTCAAAGTATCAGTTTCTTCATTTCTCAGTTCCGATTCAAGAACTATTACAGTGCTTGTCTGATTCAACTTATACAAATATCAGACTTTAATAAATCCTATACATTGGTATCTAGATTTCTTTTTGCTTTGCACTATAACAGCTAGTTATGACACTTCATCAATGGGGTTAAGAACAATTAATAAACTAAGTGATGAATCATCATCAAAACATAAATTTTATTTCCAACCATTTCCCCCTTTTTGATGATGTCAATACCCTCCTTAAAAGCAATGCAAAAAGATAAAAGACAAAACATAACACCATGAACTGAGAAACCGAAACTTTATTTGATAGCTGAGTTACAAGATTAAAATACAACAACTGAATTTAATGTCCTGGTTGATTATCGTAGTTCTCTGCAACAATTCTCATTTCCTCATTCGTGGCCGAATGTTCAATTCCATGAATGCTTGCCCAAATGTTCCATGACTGAGATAAATTATTTTTCTTGAAGAATTTGCTTTTGAATAGAGTGGCAAATGTGAAAACTGATGTCCTTAGCCTTTCATTGGTGGCCGTTCTGAGTAGAGTTTGAATAAATTCAGGTTCAGTCTTTTCAACTTTCTCTGAAACTTTATCTAAGGTACCATCTGCTTCCCATTTCTTCAGTTTATTCCAATAGTACACAAGTATCTTTTGCATGTGTAGAAAAGTTTCAAGAGATTCTTCCTTTGATACTCCTTCTTCCTCTGGTAAGTCTTTGAACAAATTGTAGAGACGAGAATCCAGACCAACTCTTTTGTCAGTTGGTTTAGAGTATTTAGCAATTAGTCTCATCTCATCATCAGTAAAATCTCCTCTTGCTTTCTTCAGTTCACTCAACTTATCATCAACATTTGTGAGAGCTTGTGGCATTTCAGCTGCATGGGCTTTTAAGATGTCCAGACTTTCCCCCTTATTGACATCATCTTTATTAATCAGGCTTTTGATGTAAGCATTCAATGTTTGTTGAGTTGATGCCAATATGGTTTGAGCCACAACTGAGTCCTTTAAGCCATGTTCCATTAAGAACATTATGTCCACTAGACATCGAGAATGCCTTCCCATCATCTTGAGTTTCATTTTTCTTCGTGACATGTTCAGGTGGTTGTTTTCCGAATCTCAAGCGAGTAGTTTGACAATTGTCATTCACGGTATCCATCTTCTTTTCAAGTTTGGATCGTTCATCTTGTCGGCTTCTAAAGATTTTAAAACTTTTCCGAATAAGCTCATGTCATCCTTTTGAATTCGAGTATCTCATTGTGATAATATATCGATGAGATCAATTTGAGTGGGACATCTTGTGAACTTCTTCCTTGTTGTTCCTTTGACTTGCTTGTTTCAGCATCTGGTAGATTAGTTTGCTTTAGAGGTGAGAGAACGATTTACTTCAATTTCTCTCTACATTCAGCTGATTGTCTTTCTTCTTCCGACTGTTTCTCAGTTTCCTCCAGTGTTGATGAATCAATAACTTTTGCTACAGACAAATGTACTTCCAGTTCATCATCTGATTCTTCTCCAGGTATGTCTGCCAATGATCTTGCTATTTCAAGTGTGGATTTATCAGTGGGAGACTGATAACCTTCTTGTGCTTCCTTGTCCGACTGAGTTTCAGATAAGTTTTCAGAACTTGAGCTTCTACTGCTTCCACCAGAACTGCTTGAGTCTTCCTCAGTATTTCGTTCTGTTGTAGTTTCCTTTCCTTGTATAGAGGCAAGAATCCCTTTTTGTAGATCAGGATCTTCCTCAAGATCATCATCATTTTTCTTAGAGCTTCCACTGGCTATGTCTTCCTTCCAATAATTGTTTCTGATTAATGCATACCCTTGATTTAGGAATTCTTCGGTATTGATTATCTCCATTAAGCTTGTGATGTTGTATAGATCGAATACGCATTTCTCAATGATCTCCATTTCTGCATGCTGACTTCTCTGATCATTTATGGAACTGAACTTCTAGGTTCTGTATCTTTGCAATCGTTCATAATTAGCTTTCAATAGTTCTGTATGAGCAGATGGAGGTTTGAATGGTGTGAGGGTGTCTTCGGAATCCCTTGAGATCTCATGATCTTCTCCTTGAGTAGAAACTTCAATTTGCATGGGATCATCAGTTTGCATAAGATTTGTTCTGCTGGTTTCTCCCTCAGCAGTAGCTGTGACAACTAATGTCCCTTTTTCAATCTCAAAAGCTGAGATTATCGGCTCAGTTTGTAAAACTTTTTCACTTGCTTCTTTTTCAACGGCTTGTTTTTCGCTTTGCTCAGGTTCTAATTCAACAATTGGAACTTTTTCCGTTGTGTGTTCAGTTGGTTCAGCTTCATGAACTTGTTTATCCAATTGAATAAACTTGGTTGATTCAGTTATTGCTTCAGCCTCCTTTTCTTCAGTTTGAGGAGCTGTGAGTTCTTTAACAGTTTCCTCATGTTCCAAGCTGGGAACAGATTTTTGAGGAGTAGACTTGGACTTTGAAAGCAACATAAGCATGTTCAATGTTGTTTCATCAATCAGCCTTTCATCATTGCCTCGATTCTTCATTATCGAGGATCGATTCTCGTGGTTTGTTCCCCCTCTGGTTACTGACTTCTTTCGCAAGGCAGTTTCAACGATCATCCATCGTTGATAACTTGATTTCTTTCAATGTTTCCATTTCTTGTACGGCTTCTTCTTGAATTGGTAAGACCTCAGTTACCAAGGTTGGAATGGATTGGGTAAGATTAATCTCAGTTTTCACTTCAGGTGCTGATTTGTCAGCAACTTCAGTTCTAGCTTCTTGAGTTGATGACATATCCATTGATTTCTCAGTTGTGCCTTTTTCAGTTTCTTCCAATTGCTTTTTTCTTTTCTTCAAGTCTTCAATTTGTGCTAACACTTCATCTCCGCTGCGTGTGCTTTTGATTTCTGCTTCTTTTCTTTTGAGTTCGATCTCGATTTTCTCAAACTTTCCTTTTCTTGGCTTTTCTTCCTTAATATCAATCTTTCCATCAGCAACAGGTGTTTCTTTCCTCTTAGCAATTCCAAAATGATCGAGTATCCTTTGGACTACTAATGCTAGAGTTTTCTTGTGGTAAAATCTTCCTGTCCTCACGTCGGTCTTCTTTTTGGGTACATCAATTGATTGTGCTATCAATTGATCGAATAGATACCTTGCCCAATTGAAATCCTTTTCAAACCAGATTATATAAAGCAAATCAAGTTTTGCTTCAGATAAATTGCTGAAGTTTCCAGCATTCCCGATTATGCAATTTGCCAGCAACATCGAGAGAAAATTGAACTCTGGCTTGAGTAGGCTTGTGCTCCCTGTCTGTAAGACAGTAGTTTCACCATCAATTGCTATATCTTTCCATAACTTCTCTTTTTGTTCTTTAGTGAACTTAATGGCTGCTGATCCTCCGGATTTGTCAAACCCAAATATTTCTGCAATTAATTCTTCAGTGACTTTGATTTCTTTATTACTGACAGAGGTGATGAAGGTCTGTGTGTCTTATCCTTCCACGACTGTTCTTCCAAATTGATAGAAGTCTCTGATGCTTTCTAAACAAACACTCTTTAGATCGATGTTGAAGACTGCTTCCAATCCTTTAATTTTTCGAATTTTTGTCGTGATAGAATTAACTAGGGTTTGATCAACATATTTCGCAATATATTGATCAAGAGAGACGATCATTCCGGGTTCAACACGAGTGAAGGTCATTTTCCTGGATTTGATTATTGATTTGAAAATTTGAAATTTAGAGAGTAGATTCAGAATTCAAGAGTAAAGAGTTTAATAAAAGAAAATTCTGGATATTTATAATTTGGAGTGGGGGTAGTTAAGAATTGAGTGGGACTTAAAACGTCCTGTCATAAATGTGTTGAGATCGCGAAAAAGTGGATGGGTGGAAATTATGAACGGTTTAGATTGAGAAGGACCACGTCTTTTCTTGATAACCATAGCTAGATAAAAGTAAATAAAGAAGGTACTATGAGGTGACAGCTGTATGTTTTCAGTTTTTGTCCTCATGTTGAATTAAAAAACTTGGTTGTGAAAACAACTCAGTTTTATGTTTTTCAGTTTTCAGCTGGCTGTGTTTTTCCTTCAAAACAAAGTGAGAAATTTTTGATACCCATATCTTTTTGGGTCCTAACTGATTAGCTCGTGATGATGCAACTTTGTACCTTTCTTGATATTATGACTGTGTGAAGTCAGTTTTCACAAACTTTTTCTATTTTGTCATAACAGTTTTGAATTTGTTGCGAAACTGATGTGATGGTCTATTCCAATCTTCATCTGTGGGAAATAATCTTCCTTTCCCTCTGATCCTTGAATGATCTTTATCCTTAGATGGATAAGACATGAAGATTTTTCTTACTGATATTGGATCAGTTTTACTGTTTTCAGCCTTCTGCGTTTTTCTGTAAAATCTGCTGGTTTGGTGAATTTTACGAACAGATTTTTCAGTTTTAGCAACTTGTGCATTTGGCTGTGCTGAGTGTTTGTCAGTTCTAATAATTTTATCAGTTTTCTGAGTTTTTGACGGTTGAGAAGTTACAAATTTTATTGCAACTGATCTTGGTCTTAACTTAGAATTATACTGATTGTCAAATCCTAAACCAGATCTATCTCCAAATGGTTTTCCGGGTTTGAATTGAACTTTGCAGATTGGATCAACTGATGGTTCACTGATGTTTACAACGTTTGTTGATTTATCAGTTGGTCCAATCCCTTTGGTTCCATTATTAGTATTGATTAGGTTGATTTCAGCATTCAATCTTGAAATTTCAGTTTTCAATAACTTTTTCTCCTTTTTGACATTCTCATAATTCTTTTGCATTGTCTCTAATTGCTTTATGAGTATGTCCAAGGTTTCATTGAAATCTTCATTTCTTTGATTGTTCAGGATAGTGTGAGATTTAGATGTGGATGCACTTACCTCCTGATGTTTGATAGATAAACCTGGTGTTGAGGAATCATCACTGATCAGAACTTGTTTCCCTGTATCAATAGCATTCGCCTTTGTAGCTCCTAGCAATATGATTTCTTCGTCGCTTTCTCCTCCATGGCTTGTAGGTAGAGTTTCATCAACATTCATGACTTTTATACTGGATGGATCTCTGGTTAGCTTTTCTTCTATAGAGTCAGCCACCCTTATTAATTCTCTTTCTGCTTCTTCTGAAAGATCACTTAAGGAGGGAAATCCTCTGGATTCATCTTCAATATTCGCATTAAGCTCAATATCTTCATCATAACTGAAATGAGGTTCCGGATTTGTGTGAGAGCTTGTAGTACTGAATCTTTCAAATACTTGATCTTGGAAATCATAAACAACATTCTGCAAGTAGTCAGTCAGGGGGTTATTTAGCCAATTTCTAATTCTAGATGTATCCATTAAAATGAAGTACAGAAAGGGTTTTCAACAGTTGGTTTAAAAAGTATACTTGGATCTTCTTTCAAATGAAAGATTCGCTCCGATACCAATTGTTGGTCCCTTGGAAAGGCTAACACAAGTTTAGAGAGGGGGGTGAATAAACTTGTCACCAAAAACTAATCTGAGGCTGGAAAAGTCCTCGAATCGAAGTTTCTCTGAAACTTAAAATGATTTACAGTTTGTTCCTGTCCCTTTAACTTGTGCGGAGTTCATTTAGCTCAACTGAATATAAGTTATTACTGACTTATATTTTGTCTCGTTAACTGGCAGCGGATAAAAATTAGTCTTTAACAACTAGTAACTATAATTTCAATATGAAAACCATTATAAGGAAATAAATGAATGCATAAGGTAAATAGACAAGAATTATAGAGGTTCCAGGTGATGTAATCCTATACGTCCTCTCTTCCCCTGTGATGCGGAGGAAAATTCCACTAGAACTTCTTTGATGTGGCCCAGTTACAAAAAGTCCTAAACTGATAGTCCTTGGCTAATCCCTAGCTTCACTATCTAAACACTTGTAGAACAGGTAGGATTGCTGCTCTTCAATTGTTTGAACCACTGGTCCTTGGAGGGTAGAATTGCCTCTTCACCAGCTCATCACAAACACAGTCTTCCTGACTGCACTCAACTGTCCTTCACACCTTCTTGGTGTTTCACAGTCTAGGCCTTTGATAAAATCAAAGTTGAGAACTTGAATCAATGACTATGATTCAACTGTGATTTGAGCTTTTCTTCTGGATAATTAATTTAATCACGGCTCTGTATTTCTTCAAATATCAGATCTTGAATCTGTCTGAGAATGCTTGAACACTTTGAAGAAATTTTCTTGGTCTTGCAATTAAGTATTCAGCGGGTATTCTTTTTGAATTTGTCTTTCCCCCTCAATTTGACCTTTCTTGATGAATTTCTTGCTAGTTATAAAATATCCTGCTCTACACCCCTTTCTTTGATGTTGTAGAGGTAATCTATTTATAGGGGTTTATTAACATTCATCCTGCTTTGTAACGGCTATGTTTTCTGACCGCTCCTGCTGTATCAGTGACTCATCCAATGAGATTTATTACTTTATAACATTCGATTGTACTTTCAGCTTGTTGGATGATTGACTTGTAAAACTGAGTTTCTTTATCAGTTTTACGCAGAGTTTATTTCTTGTCAGTTTTCTTACTGACATGGAGCATTAACTGAGATTTTATTCTTCTTCAAATATCAGTACTCCAGTTTTTATCTGATTACAATTGACTTAATCAGAGTACACCATGAAATATTTATCATCTAAGAATTCATTGTCCTTATGATTCTTAGGTCTTCATACAAGATCTATAAAGTCAGTTCAGGTCATCACAATCTTGCACGAAGTCCAACTTTCTGAGCCTCGACTTTAATCTTCATAATCGAGTTTGAACCTCGTTCTTCATTCTTCAATAACTGAGTCTGTGTCCCTCGGTTCTTCATTCTTCAAGATAAGTCAACCGAGTCTGTAACTCTCAGCAAACTTACCTTCTTCAATCTTCTGTTGGTGTGCTCTATTGTCTGTTTCTCGTAGAGTCTCAGCTAGTCAAAGTATCAGTTTCTTCATTTCTCAGTTCCGATTCAAGAACTATTACAGTGCTTGTCTGATTCAACTTATACAAATATCAGACTTTAATAAATCCTATACATTGGTATCTAGATTTCTTTTTGCTTTGCACTATAACAGCTAGTTATGACACTTCATCAATGGGGTTAAGAACAATTAATAAACTAAGTGATGAATCATCATCAAAACATAAATTTTATTTCCAACACCAAGGATAAGAATCCCAAACCCAAAAATGTTAATCATTCTAGGGATACTTATCTCAGGGGGAAAGGTAGATTGTTCCCTACTGATGATGATTGGAATATTCCTTCACCTACTGCTAGAAACAGCAAGTATAACCATGATGCTAGGGTAAAACCTAAGCAATGGAATCAGCAGACGGATCAACAGAGGACTTATATAAGGCCTCAGCAGGGACCTCAACAGACTCCATATTACAGAGCTGCTCCTAACAGATAGCAATCCAATGGTTATGCTAATGCTTCTAACAATAGAAATCACTTCAAACAGGATTACATACCAAAAGGCCAGAAAACATATGTGAATCCTACACAACCACTTGTTAGACCATATGGATGTGTAGAATACATGTATGAACCAAAGTATGACACTTTTAGAAGAAGACCTTATGGAAACATGCCAGGGGTCATGCTTACCACTGACCATTATGGACCCAAACAGTTTTGGGTACCTAAAATGCATTAACTTTGTTTTGTAGGGTGTCTGGTACTTTGACAGTGGATGTTCCAGACATATGACAAAGAATAAGCACTGTTTGTCAAGTTTTGTGGCAAAGGATGGTCCAATGGTGAATTTTGGCAACAAAAATACACCTGGATACGCAAGAGGATATGGAACACTTGTGAGAAATGGATTAACAATAAAAAATGTTGATTATGTGGAAGGACTGGACTACAACCTACTGAGCACCGGACAATTCTGTGACATGGGATACAAGGTCACTTTTGACAAAAACACTTGCACTGTCATTAGTTAAAGAGGTGATCAAGTTGTGTTCGCTGGAAGAAGACAACAAAATATGTATGTTGTGGACTGGTCTCATCATTGTTCGAAACATGTCCGATTGTGCATACCAAGACGTAACTTAATTGGTTATGGCATAAGAAGTTGAATCATCTAAATTTTGATGATATCAATCGGTTGGTGAAAAAAAGCGCGTGATTGGTTTACACGAGATCACATTCAAGAAGGATGCTATATGTGATGCTTGTCAGCAAGGTAAACAGACAAAGTCAAGCTTCAAATCAAAGGCTAAGCAATCAACTAATAGAGCTTTGGAGCTAATGCACATGGATATATTTGGACCAGTAACACCAACAAGTGTAACAGGAAATAAATACACTTTGGTGGTTGTGGATGATTATTCAAGGTACACTTGGGTGATATTTATGAACAAGAAAAGTGAAACACTTCAAAAGATGCCTGAACTTTTGAAGAGATTGCAAAATGAGAAAAGTTTGATGGTAAGAATCGAATCAGACGATAAAGTGGCATGAAATTCTCAACAAAGTAATAAGAGAATACTGTGAACAGAATGGTGTACTACATCAACTTACTGCTGCTGGTACACCTCAGCAAAATGGGGTTGCTGAAAGATGAAATAGAACATTAAAAGAAGCAGGAAGAACTATGATTTGTGAAGCATTGCTACCTGAAAGATATTGAAATTTGAAGAAGTTAATACAAAGAGCTATACACAAAATGTAACTCGAGTAAACAAAAAGCTGCTGAAGACACCTCATGAGATTTGGAATGGAAGGACCCCTAATATATCCTATTTCCATCCATTTGGAAGCAAATGTTTTATCTTGAATCATAAAGAACATTTGAAGACATTCCAACAAAAATCAGATGAAGGAATTTTCGTAGGATATTCTTCTGTCAGCAAGGCATTCAGGGTACTGAACAAAAGGTCACTGAAACATGAGGAGACAATCCATGTTGTGTTTGATGAACCTAAGTTCACTAGTATGGAAGATTAAGCTTGTGAACCTGCTGAGAATCTACAAGTCACTGATCCAGATTGTGTTGAAGTTTTGGAGAGGTTTAATGACTTAAAGGTTTCTAATTCTGCCCCTGCTGAACACCCTGCTGGTAACACTATTGATGCAACAACTGAGGCAGTTCAAGGATCTGCTGAACCCCCTATTGAAGAAACAGCAGACCCTACTGAAGATGAGGTTCCTGAGAATCAATCTAACCAGAATCCACAATGGTTAAGGGATCACCCTGCTGAACAAATTATTGGCAATATAAAGCAAGGTGTGAGGACTAGAAGACAATTAGAGGCAATGTTTACTTGTTTCCTACCTCAAGAGGAACCTAGAGTTGTTGAAGAAGCAATTTCAGATCCAGATTGGATAATTGCTATGCAAGAAGAATTGAATGAATTTGAAAGAAATCAAGTTTGGACACTAGTTGATAGGCCTAATCATGCAAATATCATTGGTACTAAATGGGTATACAGAAACAAATTGGATGAATCTGGTACCATTGTAAGGAATAAGGCCAGACTAGTGGCAAAAGGATATTCTCAAGCAGAAGGAATAGATTTTGATGAAACATATGCCCCTGTTGCAAGATTTGAAGCTATCAGATTATTCTTAGCACATGCTGCTTATAAAAACTTCAAAGTTTATCAGATGGATGTCAAGAGTGCATTCTTGAATGGCATTCTAGAGGAGGAAGTGTATGTTCAGCAACCTCCTGGATTTGAAGTTAAAGATCAAGAAGATAAAGTGTACAGACTCAACAAAGCACTTTATAGGTTAAAACAAGCACCAAGAGCATGGTATGAGACTCTATCTCAATTCTTGGTGGACAATGGTTTTACAAAAGGCACCATTGATAAGACTCTTTTCAGAATCAATGAAGGGAACAGCACCCTGCTGGTACAAATCTATGTTGATGACATAATTTTTGGTTCTGAAAATGAATTGTTATGTGAGAAGTTTGCAAATCTAATGAAGAGTAAATTCCAAATGAGTATGATGGGAGAAATGAACTAATTTTTGGGATTGCAAGTCAAACAGATGAAAGATGGGATCTTCATTCACCAACCAAGTATACCAAGGAGCTACTGAAGAAGTTTGATATGGAAAATAGCACCAAGATATCAACTCCTATGAGCACAAATATTAGATAGGATGAAGACAAAGAAGACAAAGATGTTGATCAGACCTTATACAGAAGGATGATAGGCGATCATTTGACCTTCTTGCAGCCAGACCTGATATATCCTTTGATGTAGGTGTTTGTGCAAGATTTCGATCAAAACCTAAAGAAAGTCATTTAGGTGCAGTCAAAAGAGTTCTCAAGTATCTAAAAGAGACTTTGGGAGTAGGGATATGGTATTCCAAAGATGGATGTTTCAAGGTTATATCCTACTCAGATTCGATTATCTTTGGATGCAAGATTGATAGAAAAAGCACCACAGAACCTCGCCGGTTAATGGGAAATAGACTGGTTTTACGGTTTAGCAAGAAGCAGATTCAATATCAACTTCCACTTCTTGAAAGTGAATACATTGTCTCTTGGAAGTTCTTTGTGCACAAACATCGTGGCTAAGAGAACAATTAAGGGATTATGGAATTGAAGAAAGAGAAATTCCAATTATGTGTGCCAACACAAGTGCAATTGCAATCACAGAAAATCCAGTTTTGCACTCAAAAACCAAGCATATTGATGTGAGAGATCATGTTGAAAAAAAAAAAGATGTGGTTGTTCTTTACATTCCTACTGAAGATCAACTTGCTGATATTTTCACTAATCCTTTGGATAGTGAAAGATTTGCTAAACTAAGGACGGAACTTGGAATTATCAATGTTGACTGATAATCAGCAATGTACTGGAATTCACCAAGGGGATTAGTCTTTGCTATGTTGGGTGAGCTCACTTAGCAGATTAGTCATTGGTATCAACAATTCCATGTACTTATTTTATTTTTTTTGGACAATTGAGCAAATGAAGTTGCCAAGGGGATTGGTCTTTGTCATGTTGGGTGAGCTCACTTGACAGATCAGTCATTGGTATTAAACTTCATCTTGTATTATCAATTGAACAAAACAAGAAGGAATCAAAGATCAGCAGAGTTACATTGTCAAGATCTTTCTTTGAGGCATATTTGTCAAAGCCAGGCCGAGCCAACCTCGCCGATGACAAGGTTCTTGAATGAAATGTTACTCAGTGAAACTTATAAAAGTCAAAAAGTAAATGGCGGTATATTTATTCTATCCTTTATAACCATAGTTAACATGATCTAATGGTTACAAACGTTATGGAGAAGTAATGGGCCACGTGTCAAGACCGCATTCACTCAGATTTATTCGTGGTTAATACCACTGTATATTTTCTGACAGTTACAACTGCATCTGTCTATATATACAAACCATTACACAGAAGATACTCACTACTCTCAATCTTCTATCTCTCTGCATTTACACTATGTGAACACAGATTTGAGAAGTTATTTTCTTCATCTTTTTCTTACAACAATGACCGAAAAGGATGATGTTCAAATTGGAACAAGTCAAAGTGTAAGAGGTTTTGTTGTTGATGCTAATCAAACAGAATTAGCTATCAATATTGGTCGAAGAATAAGGAGATATGAAGGTTTGGAAAATGTGCTTAACATAAGATTGGAAACAGTCTCATACACAAATGTGGTTAGCTTCTAGAGGAATATTGCTACAAGACAAGGAAGAGAAGCATTCACCAACACAGTAAATGCTTAGGAGATTGAAGTTTCCTCAAATCTACTGAGGGAAGTTTTTGGTTTTGCAGAAGTAATAGATGCTCCAACAAATCCTGAGGAAATGGGATTGTCAAAGATGGATTTTGTTGACAAAATCAAGACCAATAATGCCATCAAATCAACTCCAGACATTAATGTAAAACACATTGGTTATGAATACAACCTGCTGAGCAAGATTATTGCAAAGAATATCTTAGGACTCATTGGAAGCATGGACACACTATCAGGACCCAAAATCGAACTGCTGATGATTATTTGTAGAAGTATGAAGTTTGATTGGGCTGGATACTTTATCCACTATATGAAGAAGGTTGCAAAAGAAGAAAAAGAAGGGACAAGGAAATCCAAGGCCTTACCCTTAGGATTAATGGTTCAAGCCTGCCTTGAATCTTTTGAAATTGGCGGATGTTGCACCGAAAAGATAAATAAATCCAGATACAAGAAAGAGATTGACTATCCTATCCCTGGTCTGGATGATGATGAAGAAGGTGTTGATGAGGCTGCTGATAGTGATAATGGTGGAGATGATGGTGATGCTGATGGTGAGCAGGTTAAGCAAACTGTCAAACCTGCTGCACCAAAGAAAGTTACTGAGAAAAGAAAGGATGCAGATACTAGAAAAATAACAGAGTTATTAAAGCCTAGAAAGACAAGAAAGCAAACAAGATGATCATTCGAGAGTGTCTTGAGGGCCCGATAGAGATTGAGGTTACTTGACCTCTTTGTAGTTGCTAAGAAAGAAGATCATTCTTGAAGTTTTGAAGGAGCAACAGAAAGAAGCTAGTAGAAAAAGGAAAGTTATTAATCTTGAAGATGATCCACTTTCCAAAAGAATGAAAGAGATTGCCAAAAAAAAGAAACATGGCAAAGGGAAACAGTTAAGAATTTTGGAAAGTCAGAGGGAACAACAAGAAGAAGAAGTAGAGGATGAAGTAGAAGTAGTAGGAGAGGCTATTGATGCTGAACCCTTAACTATTATCAAGCCTACTGAGGATGTAGAGGTTGTTTCGAGCAAACTCTTTGGAGAATCATAGCGGATCATCGACCTCGAGTCTGCTTTGTTGAAGGCTGTTGAATCCTCCCCTACAAAGGCTGCTGAGCCTACTGAAATTGCACAAGTTGTTGTTGAGCAATTTGTAGAAGAACCACAGCAAACAACTGAGTCTACACTTGCTGTGGAAGTTGAAAAGTTTGTAGAAGAACCAAAGCAAACAACTGAGTCTACACCTGCTGTGGAAGTTGAAAATCTTGTAGAAGAACCAAAGCAAACCAATGAGTCTGCACCTGCTGTGGTAACTGAAACATTGGAACAAGACCCTGCAATTCCTGTAATAGTTCAGGGGGAAGAGCAATTTGTTGCTAACCCTGCTGATGAGCATATAATTCAGGGGGAACCAAGTGTGGTACAGATGGAGGTAGTAAGAACAAATATACAATCTGAGAAACCTACTGACCTAGAGGCATCTGTTGAAGAAACTCTGACTCTGCTAGTTGGGACCTTTGGAGGTCAGCAGAGTGGTCAAACTGCTCCCAGAAAACCAACTATGCCATTTGAAAGATTTGAGAAGAAGAAGAAAGAGGAGTTTGTATATCCTAAACTCCAGCAAGTGGCTGATTATTTCCAATGGAAATTTGGATTTTATACGAGACAAAAGCCTGTTGCACAACCAATGACAGATTTTGAAGAATGGGCTTTTGATAAGTTGGGAGTTGAAAATTTGTTGGATCTAGTTGATACCTCTCTGCTACAGTCAAGATTGATGGATATCTTTGATGAACAACAGAAGGAAGAGGGTATCAAGTTCAGGGACCCCAGAGATGACAGTGATGATTCATCATCATCTGATTCTGGAGGTGATTATCCATCAGGTCCAGGAGGAACCAGTGGAACTGCAATGATTATTGAACCAAGTGTAGGGCAGTCCACTGATGCTGGTCAGTCTACTGACAGACAACAAACTGGACAAATGGATGAGAATTAGGAAAATCTCACCATGAATGATATAGAGGCACAAATCAATGAGGGCATAGAGATTGGTGCAAACAGGATGGTTGGTGAGATTGATGACTTATTTGTTGTTGAACCTGTTGAACAACCTGAGAATCAGCAGAATGTAGATTTGAATGATGAGAGGGCTACTGGTCATAGTGAACCTAGTGCCAGTTCAGAGGATTCAATTCAATATCAAGACTGCATTGACACTGAGGACACTATAACCAAGGCTGCAAACTTTATAAGGAGGATTCCTGAGATCAGTGAATTTCAAAAAGAAAATATGGATGTGTTCCCTGATCAAGTTATTGTGGCACAAATTGCACCAAATCCAAGAATAGAAGTGGAGGTACATGTTGCTGAGGATCAAACAGCACCTGGACATAGGTTGGAACAGGAGGTACACGTTGCTGAGGTACAAACAGCACCTGGACAAAGGTTGGAACAATCCTTGGGTTTGGAGGAAACCCCTGTTGTTGTTGAACAGGCTGCTGTAGTGGAGCCTACTGAAGAAGACAAGACCACTGTAGGGAAAGATAGTCAACAGACTGCTGTAATTAATGAGGAGGAGCAGCTGGTGGACTATGACTACAGTGATGAGGATTTTCAAATGCCTGAGGAAGAACCTATTGATGAACAACCTCAACAGGCATTTGTACCAGTGTTGGAAGAACCTGCTTTAGATCTTATCTTGGAGGAATACCAAGGACCTCACCCTGCTGGAAGGGATACGAGTTATGCCTTGGTTATTAGCAGACAGAGGCAACAATACAATGTAGAAGAGCCTGCTGATGGAGCTAATGGAGGAATGGCTGATGGAGTACCAGCACATGTCTTGGATGAGTTGAGTGTTAAGGCCATATTTATATGATTATTAAAGGTTTATTTCATTATTATTTTCCCCACATTTGCGTAATTTGCATGAGAATTAAGGGTTTAAGTGTAAATATTGAGTAAAGATGATTTTAAGATGATTGTATGCAAAATTGATGATTTTAAGTGTTAATTTAATGGAATTATTATTAGTTGAGTTTTATTACGTTTTTGCATTGTTTATTTATCATGTAGGTGTTAATTTTCGTGCATATAATGAGGATAAATGAAGCTCAAGTCGAATTATAAGAGATAGAGTTGGAATTGGCTTGAAGAAATTGGATAAAGATGATGAGATCCGATCCTCAGCAGTTCAAACGGGCGTCTCATCGATCTTGAACGAAAGGCCCGAAGTGAATCAAGCGCCCATGCGGCGTCGTAATCGTATTTTACATTCGAGAGAGTTCAGACGGAGATGATGAGCGGCGTTTACTCAGCGTCCAGGCATTACGGGCGGGCGTCGGATATTCGAGACGGCGTCCGTTGCCGACTTAGTCATAACCGACTTAAAACTCTATATATAGCAAAGCTGACCTCTTAACCCTAATTCATACCACATAATTGAGATCGCAATTTTACACCAAAAAGCTGCGGCCACAAGCCTTTTTACGCAGAGATGAACTTCTCCAACCCAACAATCATCTTCAACATGATTGTTGGCTAAAAGCCTTGCAGTGAGTCGACGGAGGAAGCCTATCAACAACACAAACCAACTAGAGAGTTCGACGCTTAAGTTTAGTGAGTTTATTTCATAGTTTTTCACTACTTTGGATCTGTTTTGTATTGCTTAAGTTTTATTGAATTAAGATTTGATGAAACGATCTATGTTTAATTTATGCTTGAATAAATTTATGAAAGTATATTTATTTAAGTTCTCTTTTATTCAAAGTAATGCATCTAATTGTGTTTTAAGAAATTATGCATGATTAGTTGAGTAAGAGTTTGGAAACAATCTCGTGATCCTGTTTTGATTGCATGTTTAGTTTGTTTGAAAAGACAAACGAAACCTTAGGAATTTGATTAAAGATATTTGATTGAATTCTTGATAAATCACTACTAAAAACTATGTCTTTTTAATCACCGTCTAGTTGGATTGTTGGTTGATAGGTGGAACCTAGTCGCCTTGCTGTGTTTTCCTTTATTGTTTATCAATCGAATCGTTTAGATTAAGCTTAGTTTAAGTTCTAGTTTTATAAACCCTAGTTTCCTGCTGTTTTCCTGCACTTTTCTGCTTCAGTTCGTAGTTAGACGCTCGTCCGCAATAGCGCAGCTTTCGTCCATTAGATTTAGTTTCCAGACGCTCGTTCATCAAAGTGAACGTTCGTCCGTCTTTCTGTTTTCTTATTTTCTGCTTGTTTTTATTCCTGTTTTAGTTTTAATCCTTAGGCTTAGGTTTTAGTTAGTTTCAACCTTAGTTTAGTTAATAATTGTGACATAATCGATAGAATAATTGTCCCTTGATCCGATAAACATTCCACTCCCTTAGGACGACCCGTTAACATCCTTTACTATGAACCTTATACTTGGGGTGTTTCGGTTATAAATTGTAAAACTCGTTTTTACCGAACATTGAGGACTGTCAGAAATGACATTGCAAATTTAAGAACTCAACTAGACAGGCAAGAGCAATGGTTTGAAGATTTGATCAACTTAGTGGAGAATAGAGGAAGAACCACTGAAACTGTTGCTTCCAATATTACCTCCACACAATATGCTCTCGCTGATCTTGCTCAAGATGTAAGAGGGATTAGGCAAGGTAACACACTGAAAGACAAGTTTTTGCAAGACCAATTTACATCTATTCATCAAAAACTTGATAAACTTGCTGAGTCACCTAAGCTCTTTGAAAGCTCGCTGGAACACCTCAACTCGCCAGATCTTTGGATCCTAAAATCACTGACAGGATAACCCTGCTGGAGCAAACAATGCAAGAAAAGATCACAGCCATTGACACTAGGACTGAAATTATTGAAGGTCAGATGAACAATCTAGTGTTGACACATGAGAGTGTGCATGGCCGGTTGTCCCATTTTGTTGATGATGTCAATAAGGGGGAAGAGAGCCAAACAGCAGTAGAAAAAGAGGCTGCTAGAATTTTTGCAAAGAAAAGATGGGAAGCTGATACTAATGCATTTAGAGAACCTGCACCTGGTAGACTTCCACTTACAGATGATCTTCTCAAACAATACAAGAATGTATACAACAACAGAAGAAGACCTTATCATGACAAGGGCTTTCATGAAGGTCTAAAATAATTTTTGAGCTTGAAATTTTAGGAAGCAAGAGTTAAAGCCATGAGGGCTTCAAAGAGAGGTGGAAGAGGTGGAAGAGGTGGTAGAGGTGAAAGGAGTTTGCCTACCACAAATGCAAAGGAGTCACTCAATGAATTCGTATACATGCGTTTAGGATTTAGAGTACACCAGATAAATCTTACTCTACCTGAAGCCTGGCATTGGTGGAAAGAAGTGAATCCTCACATTAACTTCTCCCTGATTGAAAATGAATGGATGAGAGAGATGATCGTGGAAATAAGAGCTTACCAGGAACAAGCAGAAAAAGCAAGAGAAGAAAGGGAAAGAAGATAGTAGATCAGCATACTTTACACTGTTTTATCTTTGCTGTATCTAGACTATAATACCTTTGAAAAAATGATTATAATCAGAAATGACCAAGTTTGTTCTGTTTTTTTGTTTTAATCTTTTTGCTTTGCTGTTAGGAGAGGGTATTGGCATCATCACCCAAAAGGGGGAAATTGTTGGACATATTTCTGAGTTTTCGTGATGAGTGCCAGACTAGCTGTTATAGTGCAAAGGCAAAAAGATGTCTAGATCAAATGTATAGGTTATTAGAGTTTGATCTTTGTATAGGTTTGATCAAACAAGCACTGTAATAGTAAGCTGACATATATCAGCAGACTGGTCTATATCAGTAGGGTAGCTAGGTCAGTAGACTAGTCAGGAACCTGCTGAAGACTGAAGGCTGAGGGCTCAAACTCAGTGAATGAAGGCTAAGGGATCAAACTTAGTAATTAAAGTCAAGGATATGGAATCAGAATTTAGGGAAGTCTGTGATGACCTAAACTGATTACATATACCTTGTGTATAAGGTCTAAGTTCCATAAGTTGGATGGTGATTGGAACTTAGTTATTTGCAAAAATGTGTAATCTAACTTCATAAATAAAAGTTAGATAAAAGAAGTAAGCTGCATTGTGTTTTAAACACAGCAAATTATGGTTCAGCTTACTAATATGTACTCCAGCAGACTCATGAACCTGTTGATACATATATCTCGATTTATTCAAGAATACATTGGAAGAAAACAAGGATAAGGACAGCTAACAACCTCTGATTTATCAAACAAATAAATGGTTGAGATTAAAAGGACGTTGGGATGATTCAGGACATTATCTAGTGGATACAAGTCAAAGGGTGGACAGACTACATTCTGTCAAAAAGCAGTCTGACTGTGTCAGTACTATGAACAGTGACAGAAAGCAAGTCAAATGGGACAAAATTTGGAACTGCTATATTTGAATTTCAAATATAAGTCACAAACATTCCTACCTATAAATAGAGGACTTCAGACTCAGAAAAAGATGATGAACATTAAGAGAAATATACACAGAATCCTGAGCTTCAAGTTATTGATCAAGAAAAACACCCTGCTGAACTTTCTGAGCTTAAGGCTACTGATCCAGAGAAAATCTTCAAGTGTAATCTGCATTCAAGCTACATCAAGTTTACACACTTGAAGACTGCTAGATGCTGATCATATCATCCTGATCAAGCTGCTGCAACTGAATCATTTAATTGATTCAATCTTTCTTTGACAAGAAATCTGCTGAGGACAGTGAAGCACTTCTGTGTGAAAGACTGTTTTTTTTGTGGAGCTGGTGAAGAGGCAATCCTACCCTTCAAGGACCAGTGGAAGACTTTGGAGCAGCAATCTTACCTGTTTCAAGTGTTCAGTTTGTGAAGCCATAGTTATTGGTGAAGGACAAGCAACCTTAGGGATTTTTGTAACAGCTACATCAAAGATCTCTAGTGAATTACCTCCAACATCACGGAGGAGAAGAGTGTCTTGACAGATTACACCACTGGAACCACTATAAAATCTGCCTACTTACTTTCTGCATTTACATTCTGCACTTAGTTTATCTAACACATCAATCTACTGAATCTAGCAACTGAATTCACACACATACACTACTGGGTATCTAATACTTAGTATCATATTTAACAACAAGTAACAAGGCCTAATTTTTTATATATATCCACTACACAAATTCAACAGACTCAACAACAAATAGATTACTAAGTGTCATTGAGGGTGAAGTTGCCGAGTTTGTTAACTCCAAAAGTTTTAAGTGTTAAGTTTATTCCCCCTTTCTAAACTTAACCAAAGCCTTTTCAAGGGACCAACATTCATGAACAAGAAAACTGAAACACTTCAAAAGATGCCTGAACTTTTGAAGAGATTCCAAAATGAGAAAAGTTTGTGAAGAGTGAAGATCGGATCGACGACAAGGGTATTGAATTTCTCAATAAAGTTATAAGAGAATATTGTGAATGTAATGGTGTGCTACATCAACTAGCTGTTGCTGGTACACCTCAGCAAAATGAGGTTACTGAAAGAAGAAACAGAACTTTAAAAGAAGCAGGAAGAACTATGATTTGTGAAGCATTATTACCTGAAAGATATAGGGCTGAAGCAGTCAATACAGCATGCTATAAAAAAAACAGGACCTCAGTGAACAAGAAGCTGCTGAAGACACCTTATGAGATTGGGAATGGAAGGAAACCTTAAATATCTTATTTCCATCCATTTGGAAGCAAATGTTTTATTTAAAATCATAAGGAGCAATTGAAGACCTTCCAAGCAAAATCAGATGAAGGAATCTTCTTAGGATATTCTTCTGTCAGCAAGGCATTCAGGGTACTGAATAAAAGGACACTGAAACATGAAGAAACAATACATGTGGTATTTGATGAACCTAAGTTCACTGGAATGGAAGATGAAGCTTCAGAACCTGCTGAGAATCAGCAAGTCAGAGATCCAGAATGTTTTGATGTTGATGAAAGGATTAATGACTTAAAGGTTTCTGACTCTGCCCCTGCTGAACCCCCTGCTGGTAACACTACTGATGCAACAAATGAGGCAGTTCAAGGATCTGTTGAACCCCTTGCTGAATCAACAACAGACCCTACTGAAGATGATGTTCCTGAGTGTTGGTCCCTTGGAAAGGCTAACACAAGTTTAGAGGGGGGGTGAATAAACTTGTCACCCAAATACTTTCCCAAAACTGAAAGTGCCACAGGAACTGAGTTTCTCCGAAACTTAAACTGATGCCCAGTTCAGTTTTGTTCCTGTCCCTTAACTTGTGCGGAGTTCAGCTAACTCAACTGAGTATAAGTCAATACTGACTTATTCTTAGTCTAGTTAACTGACAGCGGATAGAACTAGCCTTTAGTGCAATAGATGTGTCAATGAAGATCTGAACCTTCTATGTATCAGTTTGGTGCTGAATCAGTGTCTAATGTTCGCTTAGTGAAGTGATGAAGTGATTATGCAATAATTAAAACAATCACAGCACGAATGTAAATGCATAAAGTAAATCAACACAAGATTTGTTTATGGAAGTTCCGGGAGGTGTAATCCCGTACGTCTCCCCTTCTCCTATGGTTTAGGAGGTATCACTAGAATCTTGAGATAACCGTTACAAAATCCTAGCACAATGACAAATCCTTCATGACACCTAGTTTCACCGCTCACACATAATGTAGAAAGGTAGGATTGCTCCTTCATTCAAACACTTGATCCTTTGGAGGTGGAATGACTCCTTCACCACCACCACCGACATACACACAAATCCCAGATCGCACCAACAAATTGTGGAAACCAAGTTGCAACCGTATGAGGGAAGGTGGAATTGCTCTCCCCAAACTATGCACAGCCAACCCTTTTTCACAAAGGTTAGGTTTAGAATTAATCAAAGGATTAATTCAGGGAGCTGTCTGATTCTTCTGGATATAGTGTTGTAGCTCCAAGATGCCTTCTTCCCCCTTAATGGGTTACTGGATCTTCCTTTTTAAATCTCCAAGGATATTATGTTGGCTTCCCATTTTCAAGATATGAAATCTGATTTTCTGGATCTGGATCTTTAGATATGTGCTTTTCAAAACTTCTCCGATCCTCTCCCCCCCTTTTTCAATCCTTTTTCTCTGTGTATTTATAGGGGTGATGTAATGGTCAACCAGCTCTTGTAGCCGTTACATTTGTCATTTAGCCAACGTTCATATGTACGACCTTTTGTCGTTTGGTCAGTTCAAATTCAACAAGGCCTTAACTCAGCTTTCTACTCTTCTTCAAAACTGAGTACCTTGTATTCTTGACATCCGACTTTTATTGACTAAGTTGGAGTACACCATTCAGCTTCCTTCTTCTCCACGATAAGCGATAATCTTTGTCCTTAAGATTACTCGTTTTACATGATCTATAGTTCGATTTGCCAGTCACCACAGACTTGCTCGAATCCTCGACTTATAGTCATGACTTAATCGACTTCTAACCGAGTTTGCCACCTCGATTCTTGATCTTCAACAAGCCGAGTCTGTGTCCCTCAGTTCTTCAGTCTTCTAGATAAGCCAACTGAGTCTGTGATCCTCAGCAAACTTATCTTCTTTAGTTTTCTCATAACTGAGTCTGGGCCCTCAGTTCTTCATAAGTATACTCTGTTTTCTTGCTGACTCAGCTGTTTGTCTAGTTCCTAACTATTACAATGCTTGTCTGAAAGAACCTATACAAGGTTCAGACTCTAGATAGAACTTATACACTTTTCTCTAGACTGTTTCTTGCTTCTTCTTTTATTATGCACTATAACAGCTAGTTATGATTTCATCATCATGGGTTATAAGTGATCTTATTAATTACGTGACGAATCATCATCAAAACACAAATATTTCCAACAATTTCCCCTTTTTTGATGATGTATCATAACCCTCCCTAAAAGCAATAATAAAGGAATAATGCAAGAAGTCACAGCAAATTAAAATAACAAACTAAACAACTGAGTTCATTACAAGAAACTGTTACAACAAACTGAATTACTAATATGATTGCAGATTCCCTTTTTCCAAACTCATCAGTTTTTCTCCAATAAAGATGCTCATTTTTGTCTCCAGGAGTCTTCTTGCCTTTCCTTCTTCTTTTGATTCTCCATCTTTAGGCTTGATCTCCAAGAATTCATTGATCAACTGATTTGCCTCTTCATTATCCTGGTTATTAATTTTATCAGGATCTCCTTGATCTCCTCATTCATCAACTTTTCTTCTTCTTCATAAATAAGACTAAGTTCCTTTCCTTTAGTCTTTTCCCCCTTAGTTCTTATCTTTCTATCTTTTGCTGCCTTTAGACCTTCTTTCAATCTGAGACAGATTGCAAGTTTCTTCCTGATATTCGGCCTGGCTTTGTCGAGGCTTCTTCATCTTTCTCGCCTCTGCTTCGTGAAGGTCTCTTCTGTAGTTAACTCCTCGATCAGATTATCAATTTCTTCTCCATCTTGTTGAATGGTCAGTAGATCAGCATGTACTTGTTTGTCTTGTTCTTCCACCAACTTTCTGGCATAGATTTCTTTAGCTTTATAACCTTCAGTTTTCTCTTCCGTTTTATCAGCATCAGCATCATTTTCAGCTTTCTCTTCATCACCTTCAGTTTTCTCTTCGCCTTTGTTTGAAGATATGCAAAAGCTTTCTTCAAATAATTTGCGTAAGGTGATGATGTTGGAGTATTTGTTTAAACCTGAGTAATGTGCTTTTCCAATAAAGTCATATAGATTGTAGAGTTTCTGCTGTAGAGTCTGCATCAGATTTTCGATGATCTCTTTTGCTATTTCCAATCTTTCTTCAATCACAGTTTCTTGATGCTGAGATTCTTCATTTGCATATTTGCTTGTAGATGCCTCATGAACTTGAGATGAGGAGCTTGGTTCTTGATAATGAAAATGAACATCATGATGTGACAGTTCCTTTTCATAATCAGCCTCGCAAAATTCAGCGTCTTCCAAAGCTTCTCTTTGCTATTCAGTGTATTCTCCATGCGTCTCAGTTGGGGGTTCACTTTCTTCAGTTTCTTCTTGTTCACTTCCTTCAGCTTCATCATCAATCGGAATTACATCTTCAGTTTCAGTTTTCTTAGCCTGAAGTTTGTTCCACATCCTCCTTTGTCTTCTTAAGGTTCTGTCATCCAACCTTACAGTCTCACTTGAACTAGAATCTGAAATTTCACTTCTTTCTTCTTCAATGATTTTCCTCTGCTTCACTCCAGTGGGCACTGATTTGTGTTTTACTTCTGTTTGTGTGGATTTTGAAATGGAGAAATGATCTAGTATCCTTTGAACTAGATAATGTATCCCTTTTTCAATAAAAACTTTTCTCTAGTAGCCTTCCTTCCTTTGGCTTTCTCTTTTTCGTCTGAAACTTGTTTGATCAATTGATTGAGAACAAACTTGTTCCAATCCAATCTTTCTTCAAAACAAATGGCATAGATCAGCTTTAGTTTATATGTCGAAAGAGAGTAGAAATTCCAAGCATGACCAATGACATTTCTGGTCAGAAGGATCGTCAGGAATGCAAATTCTTGTCTCTGTTGGTAGATGGATCCAATGAAATTTTTCTCGTCCTTGTTAAGTGCTGTAACATTCCAAAACTTGCCTTTTTCTTCATTTCCAAATGTAAGAGATGAAGATCCTCCGATTATGTCTAAACCAAAGACTAGTGAGAGAAGATGTTCATTAACAGTAATGCACTTGTCTTGAACCGTTGTTCTGAAACTCTTCCCATCATTGGTGATTTCGGCATTTTTGTAGAAATCTTTGATGCCGTCTGGACACAAAGTAGTGACCTTTGTATCAATCAAATTCTCCAGTCCTCGAATTTTCTTAATCTTGTTTACAATCTGAGTCGACAGAGTGGAGTGTGAAAATTTTTGAAAGAAATCATCCAGACTTGTGGTGATTCCATTATCAATGTTGTATTTCTCCATGGATTTCTGAATTAGGAATTCTTGGAAGAATCTTGAGTGCTTTGAAATTGATTGAACAGGATTTCGTCAAGATTGCATTTTTCAATCGTTTTCAAAATAAGAGTCATGTCACAATCAATGAGATTTGTAGGGATGTACATCTACTTTTTCTCCTAGATTGACACGTGGCTTCGAGTGATTTGTCATGTCAGCTCAAGCGTCAGATGGTAGCTGGAAAGTTTTTTGTTTTTGACCAATTTGTCCTTCATCAGCTTTTGCATTTTCAACTTTGTGTAGAAGTCAGTTTCCCCAAGATTCAGCATTGAGAACTGACTCTTCCTGCAAAACAATTTTAAGTTTTCTTCGGTACCCATATCTTCTTGGGTCCGGCTAAATTAGTTACGGAAGTATATCTTTCAGTTTCTTGGTTGAGAGAATTAAGCCTTCTCAACTCTTTTCTAGATAAACCATTACGCTCAACCTTAGTTGATTTCACAAGGATTCCTTTAGATTTTACATCTTTAATTTCTTTGTGCAATCCACTAGGTCTTCCAGATCTTGATGTCAGAGTTTATACTTTGTCATCTTGAGGCTCGGGCGGGGTGGGGAATCATCATTGCTTTTATCAATTTCTTTGAATATTAACCTTTCAAAGAAGATGTGACATCTCAGTTTCAAGAAACTCATTCCAATTTTTTGCTTTGCCAAGTTCTTTGTCTTTTAGTCTCAACTCCAATGTGAGTTTTTCGGTTAGCTTGACAAGTTCAGAGTTTCTCTGACTGAGTTCAATGAATGATAACTGAGTTGAAGAATGTACCTTTTCGTGATGGTTTGATGCAGTTTTAAGATCTGAGTGTACATCCTTTTGTTGCTCTAATGAATCTTCTATAATAACTTGCAACAACTTCTTTTCTTCTTCTTCTGAAGAATCTCTTTGTGATGGAACTCCTCTGGATTTTTCTATGTAAACATTGAAGTTTATATCCACATCATCACTGAGTTGAGGTTCTGGATTTGTATGCAAATTTGTCGTACTGAACCTCTCAAATAATTGATCTTGGAAATCAGATACATTTTGCAAACAATTAGTCAGGGGGTGAATAAGCCAACTTCTAATTCTAGATGTAGTCATTTAAATCTAGCTAAGTGCTTTTACAACTGATACAGTGAGGGGTCTTCAACAACTGGTTTGTAAGATATCTTTGGATCACTTCCAAATGGAAGAACTGCTCTGCTACCAGTTTTTAGGATCAAGCGCTTACCGTTGTACTAAAACCAATTGGTGTTAGTAAAGGTGCTACTTTATTTCCTTATACCACACCTTCACAGCGCCATGGGTCAAATGCACACGGGAGGGCAGAGTGCTGTATACCTAACAATCTCCCCCCCCCCCAGCACCTGCTACCCACTCAACCGTGGTTCAACACAGATTGCTGTCACCGGGATTCAAACCCATGACTTGCTCTGCTAACAGTTTTTAGGATCAAGCGCTTACCGTTGTACTAAAACCAATTGGTGTTAGTAAAGGTGCTACTTTATTTCCTTATACCACACCTTCACCGCGCCATGGGTCGAATGCACACAGGCGGGCAGAGTGCTGTATACCCAAAACTGAGAATCTATCTAACCAAAATCCACAATGGTTAAGGGATCACCATGCTGAGCAAGTTATTGGCAATATACAGCAAGGTGTAAGGACTAGAAGACAATCAGAAGCAATGTTCACTTGTTTTCTATCTCAAATGGAACCTAAAGTTGTTGAAGAAGCAATATCAGATTCAGATTGGATAATTGCTATGCAAGAAGAACTGAATGAATTTGAAAGAAATCAAGTTTGGACACTAGTGGAAAGGCCTAATCATGCAAACATAATTCGTACAAAATGGGTATACAGAAACAAATTGGATGAATCTGGTACCATTGTAAGGAACAAGGCCAGACTAGTAGCAAAAGGCTATTCTCAAGCAAAAGGAATAGATTTTGATGAAACATATGCCCTTGTTGCAAGATTGGAAGCTATAAGATTATTCTTGGCATATGCTGCTTACAAAAACTTCAAAGTATATCAGATGGATGTCAAAAGTGCATTTTTGAATGGCATTTCGGAAGAGGAGGTCTATTGTTCAGCAACCTCCTGGTTTTGAAGTTAAAGATCAAGAAGATAAAGTGTACAGACTCAATAAAGCACTTTATGGTTTGAAACAAGCACCAAGAGCATGGTATGAGACCCTATCTCAATTCTTGGTGGACAATGGTTTTACCAAAGGTACCATTGACAAGACTCTTTTCAGAATCAATGAAGGAGACAAAGACCTATTGATGCACAGATTTATGTTGATGACATAATTTTTTGTTCTGAAAATGAATTACTATGTGAAAAGTTTGCTAATCTAATGAAAAGTAAATTCCAAATGAGTATGATGGGAGAAATGAACTACTTTCTGGGATTGCAAGTCAAACAAATGAAAGATGGAATCTTCATTCATCAAACCAAATATACCAAGGAGCTGCTGAAGAAGTTTGGTATGGAAAACAGCACCCAAGTATCAACTCCTATGAGTACAAACATAAGATTGGATGTAGATAAAGAAGGCAAAGATGTTGATCAGACTTTATACAGAAGGATGATAGGCAGTCCGTGGTACCTTACTGCCAGCAGACCTGATATATCCTTTGTTGTAGGTGTTTGTGCTAGATTTCAATCAAAACCTAAAGAAAGTCATTTAGGTGCAGTCAAAAGAGTTCTCAAGTATCTAAAAGAGACTTTGGATGTAGGAATTTGGTATTCAAAAGATGGAAGCTTCAAGGTTATATCCTACTCAGATTCTGATTATGCTGGATGCAAGATTGATAGAAAAAGCACCACAGGAACTTGTCAATTGATGGGAAATAGACTGGTTTCCCGGTTTAGCAAGAAACAGAATTCAATATCAACTTCCACTGCTGAAGCTGAATATATTGCTGCTGGAAGTTGCTGTGCACAAATACTTTTGTTAAGACAGCAATTAAGGGATTATGGAATTGAAGAAAGAAAAATTCCTATAATGTGTGACAACACAAGTGCAATTGCAATCACAGAAAATCCTGTTTTGCACTCAAGAACCAAGCATATTGATGTAAGACATCATTTTATAAGAGATCATGTTGAAAAGAAAGATGTGGTGGCTCTTTACATCCCTACTGAAGATCAACTTGCTGATATATTCACAAAACCATTGGATAGTGAAAGATTTGCTAAGTTAAGGACTGAACTTGGAATTATAAAAGTTGACTGATACACCTATGATCAGCAATGTACTAGAATTCACCAAGGGGATTTGTCTTTGCTATGTTGAGTGAGCTCACTTAGCAGATTACTCATTGGTATCAACAATTCCAGGTACTTATTTATGTTTGGACAATTGAGCAATTGAAGTTTCCAAGGGGATTGGTCTTTGTCCTGTTGGGTGAGCTCACTTGACAGATCAGTCATTGGTATTAACCTTCATTCTGTATTATCAATTGGACAAAACAAGAAGAATTGAAAATCAACAGAGTAACATTGTCAGCAGGCTGCTGAGGGACTTTCTTATCAGCAGACTGCTGAGCCAAGTCCACTAAAGGCTGCTAAGGCATACGTTACAGTCAAACTTTAATAAAAGTCAAAAAGCAAAAGACCGGGATATTTATCTTATCTTTATAACCGCAGTTACACGATCTGACGGTTACAACTCTTTATGGATAAGTTATAGGCCACGTGTCAAGATATCATTCATTCCAAATTTAATCATGGTTAATGCTACAGTACGTGTACAGTGTATTATCTGACACTCTCAACTACTCTCTGCTATATATACAGACATAGACACAGAGTTCCTACTTACAAAACTCAGATTGATTTTCTCTACAAATATACCGTGTGAACACAGATTTGAAAGCTATCTTCTTCATCTTATTCTTCAATAATGGCAGATAAGGATGATGTTCATATCGGAGCAAGCCAAAGTGTCAGAGGCTTTGTTGTTGATGCTAACAAAACTGAGTTGTCTATCAATATTGGTAGAAGAATTAGAAGATACAAAGGATTGGAAGATGTGCTCAATATAAGACTGGAAAGAATATCTTACACAAATGTTGTTAGCTTCTGGAGAAACATTGTGATAAGAGATAATAGAGAGGCATTTACTACAACAGTGAATGGCCAGGAGATTGAAGTTTCCTCAAATCTGCTGAGGGAAGCTTTTGGTTTTACACCTGTACATGATGCTCCAACTAATCCTGAGGAAATGGGACTGTCAAAATTGGATTTTGTTGACAGACTAAAGACCAATGATGCTATTAAATCAACACTGAGCATCAATGTGAAGCATATAGGAATGGAGTACAACCCTGCTGAGTAAGATAATAGCAAAGAATATCTTAGGACTCAGTGGAAGCCTTGATACATTATCAGGACCCAAGATTGAACTATTAATCATCATCTGCAAAAGCATGAAGTTTGATTGGGCTGGATTCTTTGTCCATTATATGAAGAAAGTGATAACTGAGGAAAGAGAAGGGACAAGGAAATCCAAGGCTTTATCTTTGGGTTTGATGGTTCAGGCCCTGCTGAATCATTCGGGGATTGCTGATATTGCACCTGAGAAAATAAACAAATCCAGATATAAGAAAGAGATTGGCTATCTCATCCCTGGTTTGGATGATGATGAAGATATGGATGCTGAAGCAACTGAAAGTGATAATGATGGAGATGATAATACTGGAGGTGAGCAGGTTATGCAAGTGGTTAAATCTATTGTACCCAAGAAAGTTGCTGAGAAGAGGAAGTCTGCTGACACCAGAAAAATCACAGAATGTTCTGACTTAGGAAAACAAGGAAGAAGCATGAACAGAGATCAGCTGAGTCACCGAGGGTCCAGTTGAAGTTGAAGTTACTGACCCCGCTGAAATTACTAGGAAGAGGAAAGCTGCTGAAGTTGAATCAGAGCAACTTTCCAAGAGAATGAAGGAAATTGCTAAGAAAGGAGAAGCATGGAAAAGGAAAGGAACTGAGGGTCCTTGAAGAACAAAGGGAAGAAGAAGAACAAGATGCTATTGAAGCTGAACCCTTGAAAATTGTTAAGCCTACTGAAATTGAAGAGGTTGTTGTTGAGCAACTCTTGAGCCTCTTGAAGAACCACAAAGAGATCACTCACTGAGTGCACTGCTGTGGATATTGATATAACTGTACAAGACCCTGCAAATTCTACAATAGTTTAGGGGGAAGAGCAGTCTGCTGCTAACCCTGCTGATGAGCATGTAAGTCAGGGGGAACCAAGTGTGGAGCAGATGGAGGTGGTAGGTACAAATGTACAACCTGAGAAACCTACTGACCTAGAAGAATCTGTTGAGGAAACTCTGAATCTGCTTGTTGAGACCTTTGGAGGTCAACGAAGTGGACAAACAGCTCCCAGAAAGCAAACTATGCCCTTTGAAAGAAAAGAAAAGAAAAGGAAGGAAGGGTATGTTGATCCTACACTCCTGCTGGTTGCTGATTATTTCCAATGGAAGTTTGGATTTTACAAGAGACAAAAATCAGCTGCTGAGCCTATGACAGACTTTGAGGAGTGGGCTTTTGACAAGTTAGGAGTGGAAAATTTGCTTGACTTGGTTGATACCTCCCTGTTGGAAATGAGATTAATGGAAATTATTGAAAAAGAGAAGGGAGAAGAAGGTATTATGTTCAAGACTCCTAAGGATGGACCAGATAGTGATGAGTCATCATCATCTGATTCTGATGATGGTCATCTCCCACATCAAGGAGAAGCCAGTGGAACTGCAATGATAAATGAACCAAGTGTAGAACAGTCCACTGATGTTGGCAAGTCTGCTGAGGGCCAGCAGACTAGTCAAATGGATGAGGATCTGGAAGATCTCACCATAGATGATTTGGAGGCCTTAATCAATGATGGCATAAACCTTGGAGGTAACAGGATGGTTGGCACATATGATGCATTCAAGGTTGTGGAGGAAGATATAAATCCTGAGGATCAGCAGACTGAAGATTTGGATGAAGAGAATGTTATTGAATATAGTGAGCCTGATGTTAGTTTTGATGATTCATTCAATATCAAGAATGGATTGATACTGTGGCACTATCTCTAAATCTGCTTGAGGATCTCTGAAGATTGTTGATCTTTGGAGGAATTCTAGAGGAAAACATGGCAACTTTTCCTTTTATCTGTGTGGAAGAGAGAGTCCTACTCACTGAGGAACAGACAATGATTGGACAGTGGTTGGACATGGCGATGGGGTTGGAAGAATCACCATTAAATTTTGAGGAGGTTCAGGCTGCTGAGGTTCAAACAGCACTTGAACAAAGGTCGAATCGGTGGTACAAGTTCTTCGAGGACCAAACAAAGACTGAACAAAGGTTGGAACTCCCAATGGGTTTGGAGGAAACCCCTGTAATTATTGAAGAACATGTTGTTGTAGTAGAGCCTACTGGAGTAAAGGCCACTGAAGGGAAAGATAGTCAGCAGACTACTGTTATTGATGAGGATGAACAGCTGCTGGACTATGACTTCAGTGATGAGGAGTTTCAAATGCACGAGGAAGAATTATTGCTGCTGAACCTCAACAGGCATATATACCAATTTTTTAGGAACCTGCACAAGATCCAATTATGGAGGATATTCATGGTGCTATGGTTGAAGAAGGTCCTGCCCCTGCTGGAAGGGACATGAGTAGAGCCATGGTTGTCAGCAGACAGAGGGCACAATACATTATTGAAGAGCATGCTGATGAAGCTGCTGGACATATGGCTGGAGGAATGGCTGGTGGGGTACCAGCACAGGTGTTGGATAAGTTGAGGGCAGTCAAAAATGACATTATAAGATTAAGAACTCAACTTGACAGACAAGAGCAAAGGTTTGAAGACTTGGTGAACTTGGTGGAAAATAGAGGAAGAACCACTGAAACTGTTGCTTCCAATATTACTTCCACTCAGTATGCTCTTGCTGATCTTGCCCAAGATGTAAAGGGAATAAAATAGGGCAATACACTGAAGGATAAGTTCCTGAAAGATCAGTTTACATACATTCACTAGAAACTTGATAAACTTCCTGAGGCACCCAAGCATGCTGTGGCTGAACCTGCTGGAACACTTCACCCTGCTGGATTGGGTCCTAAGTTTACTGAGAGGATCAATCTACTGGAGCAGACAATGCAAGGGAGGATCACTGCAGTTGACACTAGAACAGAAATAATGGAGGGTCAACTGAACAACTTGGTGATCACATAAGAGAGTGTTCATGGCCTGCTGTCCCATTTTGTTGATGATGTCAATAAGGGGGAAGAGAGCCAAACAGCAGTAGCAAAAGAGGCTGCCGGAATTTTTGCACAAAAGAGATGGGAGGCTGACACCAATACATTCAGAGAACCTGCACCTGGCAGACTTCCACTGACTGATGATCTTTTCAAGGAATACAAGAAGCTTTACTACAACAAGAGAAGACCTTACCATGACAATTGCTTCCATGAGGGACTAAATTCCTTTTTGGGGCTTAAGTTTTGGGAAGCAAGAGTGAAAGCCTTAAGATCTTCACACGGAGGTGGAAGAGGTGGTAGAGGTGGAAGGAGTCTACCCACTACATCAGCTCAAGATTCACTGAATGAGTTCAAAGAGTTATACATGTGTTTAGGCTTCAGAGTACATCAGATCAACCTTACTCTACCTAAGGCATGGAAATGGTGTAAGGAAGTGAATCCCCATATTGATTTTTCCCTTATTGAAAATCAGTGGATGAGAGAAATGGTAAGAGATATAAGGGAATATCATGAGCAGCAAGAGAAGGAAAGGCAGGAAAGGGAAAGAATAAACTAGATCAGCATACTTACACTTGCATTTTATTTTTGTTGAATCTTGATTGTAATATCTTTTGAACATACTAATTATAATGAGAAATGACTGAATTTGTTCTGTTTTTGTTTTACTCTTTTTGCTTTTTTGTAAGGAGGGTATTGGCATCATCACCAAAAAGGGGTAAATTGTTGGACTTATTTTAAGTTTTAGTGATGAGTGCCAGACTAGCTGTTATAGAGCAAAGGCAAAAAAATGTCTAGATCAAATGTATAGGCTTATTAGAGTTTGAACTTGTATAGGTTTGATCAAACAAGCACTGTAAAAGGTCAGCTGACTTTCATCAGCAGACCTGTCTAGATCAGTAGGGTACCTGAGTCAGTAGACTAGTTTAGGAAACCAAGAAGACCGAAAGGTCGAGGGCTCAAACTCGATTATTGAGGGCTAAGGGATCAAACTTACTATTTAAAGTCAAGGATATGGAATCAGAATTTAGGGAAGTCTGTGATGACCTAAACTGATTGCATATACCTTGTGTACAAGGTCTAAGTTCCAAAAGTTAAGTGGTGATTGGAACTTAGTTATATTCAAAATGGTGTAATCTAACTTCATAATAAAAAGTTAGATATAAGAGAAGTCAGCTGCAGTGTTTTATAAACACAGCAACCTTGAATCAGCTGACTGATATGTATTTTAGCAAACTTACATACACAGGAACATGCTGAACATATATTTCGATTTAATCAAATGTTACATTGGAAGATTACAAGGAAAAGCACAGATAACAACTCTTGATTTTATCAACAAATCAATGGCAAAGATTAAAGGGACGTTGGAAAGAAACAGAGGTTTATCCAATGGATACAAGTCAAAGGTGGACGATCAGAAATCGACAAAAGTAAATTGATCGTGTCAAGATACTATACAGAGGACGAGAAAGCAAGTCAAGATGGGACAAATCTGAAACGGCTATGTTTGAATTTCAAACATAAGTCACAAGGATTCTCACATATAAATAGAAGACCCCTGTTACAGAAAATGATGATGATTTTTGAGAGAAAAACAACAGATAATCTTGAGCTTCAGATTATTATCAAGAAATCACCTTGCTGACCCTACTGAACTTAAAGCTACTGATCCAGTAAACTTCTTCAAGTGTAATCTGTTATCAAGCTACATCAAGTTTACAAACTTGAAGAATCCAAGCTGCTGATCATATCATCCTGATCAAGCTGCTGAAAGCTGAATCACTTACTTGATTCAAACTTTCATTTACAAGAAATCTACTGAAGACGGTGAAGCATCATTGGGTGTCAAGGACTGTTGTTTGTGGTGGAGCTGGTGAAGAGGCAATCCTACCCTTCAAGGACCAGTGGAAGACTTTGGAGCAGGAATCCTACCTATTCAAGTGTTCAGTTTGTGAAGCCATAGTTATTGGTGAAGGACAAACAACTTAGGGATTTTTGTAATCGCTACCTCAAGGATCTCTAGTGAATTACCTCCAACATCACAGAGAAGAGTGGGTGGCAGATTACACCACACTGGAACCACTATAAAATGGCCTACTTACTTTCGCATTTAGTACATTTAGCACATCAATCCACTGAACTAGCAACTGAATCACACACATACACTACGGAGTATCTAATACTTGGTATCATATTTTAACAACAAGTAATAAGTCTTAATTTAAATATATTCCGTTGTAACAAATTCAGTAAAGTTAATAGTCACAGACTATCGAGCAATCGCATTTCTTTGAAGTTTCTTGAGTTTGTTAACTCCAAAATTTTTAAGTGTTAAGTTTATTCACCGCCCCCCCTCTAAACTTAACCAAAGCCTTTTTAAGGGACCAATGCACCAAAATCCCTTTCATGAGTGCATGATGTTCTTCATGCGTCAATGATAAGGGAATACTCAACCGACATTGATTTGGAAGCAAGCCCCGACCTTGAAATGGTTGAAGAGAACCTGACCTACGCAAAAGAATCAGCTGCACTTTAGAACGGAAGATGAAGAAAGTTAAAAGGAAGACGTAAAGCTAGTCTTGGTTCAGTGAAGTAGTCACTCATCGGCAGAGACGACATGAGAGTAAGAAGAAGAAACGCTTTGCGAAGTTTCAGAGTTCAAGTGCCTCCCAGTCATGTACAGTTTCAAGGATGAAACTTATTTTAAGTGGGGAAGGATGTAATATCCAAAAAAATCGAAAAGGGTATAATTTTTAAAGGGAAATTTAATCTTATTTTATCTATTTTATATTAGACCTAAAACGATTAATTAAAGGAAATAATTAATTTCTAATTAAGGGATTTTAATTAATGAGTATAAAAGGGTGTTATTACCAAAATACTCATTATTTTTACAAGGCAAATTCTGATAAAATTGGGAAGAGGTCGACGCATTCACAGAGAAAGGGGAAGAACACAATCTTCAATCGCGTGGTTTAACGGTTGATAATTTGTGCCGACGATAGTAGAAGATTTTGATCACCACGAGACGGTGATCATTTGGATAATAATCTTTTTCTAAATGGTAAGGTTTCATCCCTAGCCCTATAATCTAGATTTAATTACGTTCTTGAGTTAAAGACGGAGTTTTTTATGTAATATAAAGGTGGCCTAATGATGAGTGCCAGACAACCAACAGACTCTGTATGGTTTGCTGATACTAGTGATGCTAATGTATCTCTTGCTCCTGCTGAACACAAAAAGAAAACAGTTGCATATGTTTTTATTGAACAAGCTAAAGATGCTACTAGAAATAGAAAAGCAATGAACAAAGAGGCTCTTGAACACTCTTTGTTTGGATCCCCTGAAAGACCTTTGAAAAGGGTGAAACAAGTTGTTAAGTAGAAGCCTAGACATGGAAGAGGAAAAAATTGAGAATCTTGGAAAAGAAAAGGGAAGAAGAAGAAGCTGATATTGTTGAACAAGAAGATGTAGAGCCAACTGAAGTGGCTACTGAGATTGTACAAGAGCCTACTAAGGAGACTACTGAAATGGTACACACTAGGATTGATTTCTCTAAGATTGAAAATCAATGGATGGCAGACATGCATAGGGAAATCAAAGAGTACCAACAGAAAAGAGACCAAGACAAAAACTAGATCAGCAGATTTATCTTTACATATTTTATCTTATGCTGAATCTAGTTGAAATAGTTTTCAACAAATTTTGAAACCTTAATGAAATATATGAAGTTTGTTTTGTTTTTATTGTCTTTATCTTTTTGCTTTGCTGTAAGGAGGGTATTGGCATCATCACTAAAAAGGGGGAAATTGGGAGACATATTCTAGTTTTAATGATGAGTGCCAGACTAGCTGTTATAGGGCAAAGGCAAAGAGATGTCTAGAATAAATGTATATGTTTAACAAGAGTTTGATATTTGTATAGGTTTGATCAAACAAGCACTGTAAAGAAGTCAGCTGATTTGTGCATCATACCTATCTATGTTAGGTACTCAGTAGAGTGTCTAGGATCTGCGGAAGACTGAAGGCTGAGGGTTCAAACTCAGTATTGAAGGCTAAGGGATCAAACTTAGTTTTGTTGTTTTAAAAGCCAAGGATATGGGATCAGAATTCAGGTAAGTCTGTGATGGCCAAAATTGATCACATATACCTTGTTTTGAAGGTCAGTCTGTGATGGCCTAAATTCATGATTTCCCCTTTTTTCATTCTACAAGTATCACAGTTCTCAAATGAGATAGAAACTTCCTCAAGTTAATGTAAAGGAAAATCAACAGTATTGAAAAGAAGAGTATGCGATAACCATGTTTTTGTGGAAGGATGAAAGACACTTAAGAAATGTTGGATAAAGCTTGATTTCGTATAATTAATTCAAACTTACAAAAGTGGTGTAAAAAATCATTACGGTCCAATTCAAGTGTTCAAGGTTGCACTAATCGAGAGGAATAGTACCATACCAAAGAATAAGCCCTCAAGGTTATTCCTGATGAGGTAATGAAAAGGTTAAAATGGAACAGACGTTTCAACTGGTTTAACAAAATTTTATAGAACCACAAAGACAAAAGAGGGATCGTCAAAAGGTGTGCCCGGTGGTTCATGTCTCTAAATGGCTTGAAAGAGATTTGAAACTGAAGTGTACAAGGTACATTAATCTGAATTGGAAAATCAGATGTTTAGAAATTCAAAAGTTGATGGCTAGATAGGTTCGGAAGGCACCTTGACAAAGACTATCTTCTGCTTGAAACTGGTTTAGCATAAATTGTTAGAAGGTTAAAGATAAGTAACAGAAGATGGATGTCAAGGTAGGATTAAAGATCCAACTAGTAAGAAGATAAGATTCATACCTTGAAAAAATAAGTAGCAGTTGTGGGAAAGATTACGGAATCAACACTACCCTTAGGATGGAAGTTGAGAATGAACACAAGTAAGGATAATTTCTTACATCAGATGGCTCAGTCAAATTTGAATTGGAAAAGAAGGATGTGAGTGCAACCATAAAAAATTAGAGAGAACTTGCTTCTTTGATTTGGAAGGTAAAATGTAATAACTTGTTCAGAAGAAAGGCTTAAGGCTATATGTTTCTGAGGTAATGCATGATTACAAGTGGAGGGGACTTGTTGAGATTAAATATTTCAAGTGAGAGGTTAAATGGTGAAAAAAATTACCATAAAGGTAGACTTGAAGAAGGTCGTAAAAGAGTCCGATCATCAAACATGGCATTCTGAAGGATCGCATCTCGGTTCTTGTTTATAAATGCAAAAGAAACAACAATGTTAACTTTACAAACATCCTACTAAGAGATTTAACCCAGAAGAAGGTCAAACTTCGGGGAAACTTCTAAAGCACAACAACGATAAATTACTACTCTCTTAGCCCAAACCGTAAGTCGAAGAGGTGAGGATTCCTTTTAGGTTGATGTGTATGATATTTACTCCGGATCTGAGATTATCAATTTGTACAACCAAACGAAAAGGAATTTGATCACGATCCAAAGAGGGAAGATTTAGATACTGGAATTTCGCAGGTGATATAAAAATATTTGAATTTTTTAATGAGAGGGAGTTGGTCAAAAACAATTATTTCTGCCCAATGCACAAGCTGTCAGAATTTCCAGATTGGTAAACACAGACTCAAATTGCATATTGTGGTCAAACAAAAAGGAATTTGAACTTCATTCCAAAAGGAAAGTTGTAGATAACATTGTTTTCTACAACATATCAAAAATTCAGGTCATTTTAAGATGTCTAACCTGTTCAAAACAGAAGAAGAAGTGAAGGTGCTGCTGCCGATTTTCTGAACAGAGTGTCCGGCATTAACATGGATTTTCTGAACAATCCATAATGATTATCAAGTTTATGTAAAAAGAGAAGTTGTAGATAAAACAGCGATATATATTTCTAAAAATTTTCAGAATTTTTCGGAGCAGGGAAAATGGTTTTACATGAAAGGAAAACACGGAAACAAAAAGCATTCACTCGTGTTGGATAACGTTAACTCCACAGACGATGGAAACCAGGTATCAAAGCAAGAAACCTTTAACACTGGTGACTGAAATGAATGAGAAATACTTGTAAAAGATGGAATTGTATATGGAGTTTGTGTGTAATCCACCTCGATCAAGGAAAAGTCAAAGAATTATGGTAAACATGAACCAAACAATAATGAAGAAAGGGAGTGGAGGATTTGTAGAGTGCAATCGGACATTATTCTTACAAGAGTAGGTCAAGCCAAAGTGTAAGCTTTGACATTGAGGTGTAAAAGAAAGTGGAGAGACCACAGTAGAGAGTATAAAGAAAATTCAACCAAGAGGACCTCGACTTAAAGGTGTAGGTATAAGACTCTGAACATAAAGCTTTACTTAAAGGGGTTTCACTTAGTCATTAGTCAAGAGGAAAGAGTCAGCTAAGCTGCTAAAGAGACTTATAAATTCAACTTAAGCTACGAAATTAGACGTAAGATAACAACTTTCTCTCTGATACCAACTGTGATGTCCCATCCCGGATACCGAGTCCTTATCCGGAAAGAACGCCCGGCATGCATGTATTAACTTTTTAAATCATCAAAAGTAATATATACATAAACCTCGTAACAATCGATCAGAGTAAAAGCGGAAACAATTAAAACTAAAGATAACTCGGAAAAAGAATGTCAAACGACAAACAACGGATCACCAAGTCCAAATTCTACGCCTAAGAAAACTGAGCGACAAAACAACGAAATAAATGTTGTTGTGACTTATTACATCCCAAATGAAACTGAAAAGATACTAAAGTCTATCTCTCAAAAACTGAATAATAAATTGCATAAAATAAATGTTTGTGTCATCTTAACTCTTGAGCCTAAACATCAGCTCCGTTAACTCCATCGTCATAACCAAGATCATCATCATCCTGACAACCACTTTCTCGGGGTGGGGACAATAATGAGATAAGGGGTAAGTACTTACGTACTCAGCAAGGGGTAGAAGAAACGGTTACACATAATATATATATAACATATCATACATAACAAGTAAATTCTACAATCTCTACCACATAGGTTGCATTGATATCACTCTCACCCTCTACTAGATCACATAGTATAACCTCATGCACACAAGTTTGTTACAACAATATCAAAGGACACTGTGAATGGTGAGAATGCACCGAGACATATTAAGCACCTCTCAAGGGGGCATGGACTTAGTCTCCATGTGGGAAATTACACGTTGTCCCTTGACGCATAACTCAAAAGGGTTTCAAGATTCCCATGCTTCGATTTAGAAACGTGCATTACCAATTATATTGACGTTTTAGCTTTTAGAAAACCACATATGTATTTACGATTTAAGTTCTAACCACCTAGTTCATTCACGTATAAGGCTCCTTGGGGACTTCTAGTCCTATACATCTAGTTACACTACCTAGCACGTTGTAAAATGATCAATGACTAATAAGTCAATGTCCCACAAAGCCTAAACAAAGACTTTCGGTGCTCTCACCTTCTCCCAACAGAAAGTCTCAGTTGTGGTGCGATTTGAAACCAATGCTACCAGAAGTCGATGTTAGACATTGTCAATTAACATATAATGTTCCATAAAAACATACAAACCACATCGTATCGTGTAATACACGTAATAGCACAAAACTAATATATTACAGTCTTACCGTAATATACATATACAACACTTTTACTATAACCATTAAAAATATACAGTACTTTATTGTGCACACATGTTTAGTACACAAATTAAATACGCTTACTTACCGTATATAATATCTATTAACTCGACTTTATCAATAATTCTCTTTCTTTTTTTCCCTGGGGGTAAAGTACATATATAATCCATCATTATTATATTTTCTCCTTTTTTTTGTTCCTACGACCATTGGCAGCGAAGGTCATCTTCTGTTTTTCTTTTCTTTTATATACATACCGTTTTTTTTCCCACTTTTCGGCAACATACGGGAACTAATTCCTCCTCTCTTTTTTTTCTCCTTCGTCTACGATTCCCAGGCACATGTAAAATAAATAAAACAAATAAAGAACAGCAACAATAAAAAATTAAAACATAATTAATTACGGTTAACATATTGAACCCACTTAAAAACACCCCCTTATATTTGATCTTTCGAAAGCGAAATTGAAAGTAAAAGCATCCTCCTCTCGTACGAACAATCCTACAATCATATGCCATTACACTACGATTAGACCACCTTACTATTCCCTAAAAAAACTCTGTCTTTAACTCAAGAACGTAATTAAATCTAGATTATAGGGCTAGGGATGAAACCTTATCGTTTAGAAAACCATTATTATCCAAACGATAACCGTCTCGCGGTGTTCAAAATCTTCTACTATCGTCGGCACAAATTATCAACCGTTAACCCTCGCGATTGAAGATTGTGTTCTTCCCCTTTCTCTTTGAATGCGTCGACCTCTGTCCAATTTTATCGGAAAGTTTGCCGTGTAAAATAATGAGTAATTTTGGTAATAACTCCCTTTTATACTCATTAATTAAAATCCCTTAATTAGAAATTAATTATTTCCTTTAAATAATCCTTTTAGGTCTAATATAAAATAGGAAAAATAAGATTAAATTTCCCTTTTACAATTATACCATTTTCGAATTCTCGGGATATTACAGTTGTCCTACTTATACATGTTTACATTTAAGCATGTCTTGAGACAAGGTTTCGTGTCAGAGACTGAAATGAACAGCTGACAAAGATGTTGATGAACGGTAGATGCTTAAGGTTAAATTTATTTCCAAACGGTACGTGTGAAGCGATAACCTGTGAAATAGATGTTTCAAACCTGAAAACTCATTAATGCAATCATTAATGCAATATCGTGCTAGGTTATATCTCATTATCTCACATCGCTTTTGAATGTGGAATCGCAAAATTTCCTGTTCATACATTTTTAAAAATAAATTAGGCGAATTTAATGACAATTGCATTGTACTCCAATCATCCGTCAATTATTTGTTGAAATATCTGTGCATGTGGGGAGTGTAAGAGTCGCTTTCCAAATTTGCAATACGTTACGTAACAAAATCAGGGGCACCAGATTTCGTGTAGACAATGTCCACATTATTAGTAAAACAAATACATGCTCGGGTACATACCCTAGTGGATTACCACGGGATTTTGGAAAATCAGGCTTGGTTCCCTCCATTGGAATTAAAGTGGAAAAAATGAACACATTCGTATTTAGGTTTTACGACAATATTATTGTCGTAAATACACTCATAACGACAATATTATTGTCGTAAAACCAACCAATAACACAACTGAAGATTATTGGCGTAACGAGGTATTTTTAACGCCATTATTATCAGCGTTAAATATTTAACGACAATAATATTGGCGTAAAAAATACATCGTTACGCCAATAATCTTCAGTTCGATGTTATTATTGTCGTTCCATCTTCTTATACCCCAAATTATCAAAATTTTGCAAAAACCTCCCAAAAATTCTCAGAAAAACGACATGTGCCTACAATGGATTCTGAGGCTCCTTTGGAACAAATGGATCAAATTCCACAATGGGAGATAGCCCCTGAGGTTAATCTTAATTTGTATCTGTCATTTTTTTATTTGATTCTATTTTTGTTGTGCAATTTGTAAGGAGGGGTAGATTGGTTAGGGTTGTTTTTGAATCCTGAAGAACACGATGATATGTTGTTGGTTTGAATGGTGATTTTACGCCAATATGTGGTTCATTTTACGCCAAAATTCGAAGTTATTGGCGTTAAACATGTGTTTAACGACAATATTATTGTCGTTAAGTGTATGTTACGACAATAATATTGTCGTTAAACACACTTTAACGCCAATAACTTCGAATTTTACGTTTATTATTTAAAGTATTTAGTGTTTATTATATATAATTCAATAATCATAGTTTGAATGTGTATAATAATTTAATAAGCTTGTTGTAATGCTGTGAACATAATTTGACTTACTATAATTTTGAATGAATATTTAATAGCCCTGTATATATTATAATTGCCTTAGTATAGTATAATGTAATGTAATAGTTAATAGCCCTGTATAATATAATTGCCTTAGTATATTCATATGCTCGATTTCACTGACAATAAGTAACGAAAACGACGATGATGAATAACACATAACAATAACACAAATAAGAACGAACAACGACAATAACATCGGCGAATTGATTCGCGCTTACGGTTAAAGCCTCCACCCGAAAGCGAGGTTCTAGTAGAGTTCAGGTTGTTTTCGATTCCACTCCTTCCTTCTCACCGATTATGGCCTTCCTCATGCCTCGCAAGAAATGAGGTCCTATAGGACAGCTCGTAGAGGATTTGTAGGTTCTCTTGTTCATCTTTCCACTCAGCAGCTTGGTAAAGCCTCAGCCGGAAGTGAGGCATCCTGTAGATTAGGTATTTCAGTGTTGTTTCGCCGGAATTGTCCGGCATCTCCATCACTCCTCTCGTGGTTTACTAACAAACAACGCAACTAAATTACACATAACTTAAACATCTAACAACCGCCGTACCTTAAACATCTAACAACCGGAAATTCAACAAAATCACACTAAGATCCAAACAAACAAAACATCACCGTAACTTGGATAATGAATGACTACACTAATTTCCAATCTTATGTATATGTATACTGTCACGAACGGATATGCACGTGTATGTGTGCAAATGTGTGTGTTTGTTTGTGTCATGTATACATATATATATAAACACACACATACATACACCTTCATACACTCATATCATAAAGGTTCAGATATCGTGTGTGTATGTTTGTGTATGGTATGTATAAATATATACAGTGACAAACGGATATTGTTTGTGTCTTGTATATATGTACATTGGTTATCGTTCTCGTGTCGAGTTCATAATCATATTGTCCAAAGTTGTAACAGTATATATATATATATATATACCATATCGTACTCGTGTCGAGTTCATATATATATATGTAACAGTATATATATATTTGTTACATATATATATATATATATATATATATATATATATATATATATATATATAATGTTACATATATATACATGGAAATATGCATATAAGTTCATAAACGTAAAATTCGTGTCGTCTCTATTTGCATTTATGATATTCAGTAAAAAAAATTTACACATATATATTTGTTGATTACGACTTATTATAAATATACGTGAAAGTTGTAATGTATATATATATACGTATACATATGTCATGTGTATATATATATACACATGACATATGTATATGTATATATATATATACATTACAACTTTCACGTATATTTATAATAAGTCATAATCAAACAAATATATATGTGTAAATAAACATATAAAACATATGCACACACACACATCATATATATATATGCACACACACATCTATATGTATATGCACACACACATCTATACGCACACACACATCTATATATATGCACACACACACACACACATCTATATATATATAGATGTGTGTGTTACATATGATGTAATACTTATGCATGGTCGTTATACTGTGATATGCAGCTCGTAGGCACCCGGGAGCGTATATAATTGATCCATCGAGTCATTTCAAGGAGTTTGGAATTTTAAGGGAATCCGCTAAGTTGACAAGTGTTTTAACAATTTTAAAAAGTTGAGCGTTGGTGATGTAGATTTTGAAGACAGGTTTAGAAAGTCCATATTTAGGCGATTTATAGAGGCGAATGAAAAACATGAAAAGTGGAAGTTTGGTGGCGTGATTTTCAGATATGTTGTATTCAACATGATATACACCGACAGGCCTGATGAGCTGCATTTTAGGTTTGGTAACCCGGGGACAACATGCGTGTTTGGCAGGAGAGAGTTCGCCATGATATCTGGCTTACGGTTTGACCATCTTGATCCAACTTTGGGTACGGGTGATTCTATGTGCTTTGGCCACGGATGTTACTTGGAAAAATATAAAAAACAAGCTATTACCATAAGAATTTTGGAGAGGGCATTTGAGCATCCTGTTCGAGTCGGTGCTCATACCGATGAGATTGTATACTGGTTAGCCTTGGTGTATTTTATTTATGGATATCTATTAGGGTGGAATGACAGTCTTGGAATCCCGAAAGAAATATTCTCCGTCGTTGAAGATTTGAATGTTGTAAATGAGTTTCCATGGGGGGAGTACTTATGGCGAATTACTTATGAAAAGATAGCAAACCTCATGCGGATTGTTAAGCGCTTCAGTGTACAAAAGCAGGATCGAAACCAACACAAGCCACCGGTTGACGGGTGGGCCCCTGCGTTAGTATACTGGGCTTATGAACTTTTCCCACGTTTGCAAACAAGCGATCCACCATTTTGTGTTCAGATTGATGGTGAAGCCATCCCCCGGATGTTGAGATGGAAATGCATGGATAGTACACCGCGTGGAGCCACCATGGAAACGAAAGTTATGCCTGAGGTAATATTAATCACATTCAATATAATAAAATGCATTTAAGATTATGTCAAAACCATGATTAATGATTTTTTTAAATGTCTTGATATTTTTGTGTGTAGGTCGGTATGTTGGATGGTATGACAACCGACAACGCTGAAGTTGAATTTCTACGTGGCCTCGGTCTACCTGAAGAGCAAATTTCACGTCCCCGACGCACGTTTCCACAACCGCCCCGACAACAGCCCCCACAGGGTTTCGAGCAAGCCGCGGCCGCTTCCGCTCTTGGAAAGCGTAAAGCTGTTGGATCTTCTAGAATCGCCACGACCGCAGGCACTACTCAATCCAATGTTCCTCGTTTAGACCATAACGATGCACCTTCCACTATTAGACATGAATCGACATCCCGGGGATGCGGCCTACAGGGTGATGATGACGATAATGGGGATGAACGAATTGACGGTGAAGGAGAAGATCATGATGATGTCCATATCCATTCACCTGTGCAGCACCGTACTAATGTTGTTGATGGAGGGGACATTATTCGAGGAGACCCGATAATTGACGCGGTTCGTAAGATGATCGAAGCGGCAACAAAAAAAATCCAAGATGGAATCAATGCCGAATTCGCTACCATTAAAGCTAGGCTCGATGCGCAGGACGAGGTGTTAAATCATCACAGCGTCATTCTGAATCAATTTTATATTGCAGCGCGTAGTAGCCAGGTATGATTTTATTGACCTTTTTAAATACGTTTTAACAAGTATAATATTCTTTCATAACAAAATACTTATTCGGTCGTTTCAATTATAGGATCCAAACAGTGATGGGACGGGGCCTTCTGATACCGGCGGGAATAACACAGGGACTGGCGCTAGACAAAGCAGCTCAGGGTTTATGGCGGGACTGAACCAGCCACAAGCTACTTCCACACCTGGTGTACAACAGCCGTGATCCACCCCGCATCAAAGATCGACATCCCGTCAGAGGACTGATCATGAAGCGACAAACTTGACACAATCCACTTCACCTATGGCCGAGGCTTTTGGATTCACCACACCCGGGCCTGTTCATTTTGATCGAGAAGCTGCCTCCGACGATAGTTCACATAAGAATTTGAGCCCCAATTATCTAGTCACAGAAGAAGAAGCCGCTCTTCAAGCTCAGGGCGTATTCCTTCCTGAAGGCCCAACAAATCTTCCATCTAGTAGCAATCGGCTATACAATGTCGTTGTGCCGGATAACAGCAATCAAGTATCCACGGGCAGTCATCTGATGGTCGATGCAGATGATCGACGTAAGCGTGATGTTAACTTAAAAATGACCCTTCGTCCGAATACGAAGCCAACAGAAATCCGTAAGAAGAAGAATACCGTCTAGATTACGGAAGAAAATCAGCCGGATTTAAGTAGATACACACCCTTCCGTAGGGGTAACGACGAGCAATCTAATGAACTGAGAAGGTGGCTGACATCAAAAGCAGGTGATACCCGGCAATTATTAAATGGGATTCGATCTGACGGAGACACTTTCGATTACCCCGCGGACCGTGACTTCTTCAGCAACCTTATAGGCTCAGATAGTTATATTTCTTGCGAGGTAAACTCATTAAAAGTTGTTTTCTCATTTCTATAACATATATGCTTTCTGAGTAATAAACATTCCATTTGCAGCACATTCATGCATATGTGGGTCTAATAACGGCTCGTATGGAGGTTTACCCACAATGTTATCAGAAGCATGCGAGATTGTGCTATTCCTCTTTTGCAAGGATTCTTGTGTCCGAATTAGATAAATGGGATGGTAATTTAGCTGTTGACTGTCCGTACCAGCTATCGTTTGAAGCTTCTGCATGGACCCAGAAAACAACTGCTTATGCTATCTGGACCATTAACGATCTGCATTGGGTGCTTGTGGTCATGTCAATCAGTGACTGGACGATCATCTTATACGAAAGCCGATACAAACAAGATAATTCGGACCTAATAGATCCAACCATAGAGAAATGGTGTCGATATATGAGGGTACTGTTATCGAGATCAGTAGATTGCAAAAAATCACAATGGATGCTCGATCCAGATCAACCATCATTTCGTAGAGTACTGCTCACCGATAAAGAATGTCCAGAGACAAAGAATTGGTACGTATGAAACCTTATTTAGAATTTTTTTTTTAGTGGCCTTATTTAGAATTGTTAATTTGAACATTTCAATTTCAAAATTTATGGCTTTAATATGCCGGAAGCTATGTGGGATTTTCACGCTGAAGATTATGGAGCTTTTAATCATAAATGAGGTGAGGATAGATGAGCTGAATGATCTAACCGTACATAGGTTCCGGAACAAAATGGCCGTAGATCTGTTTACACAGCATATAGGTGTTTGATATTTATTATCTGAACTTATGGTGTTGTAATATTTATACTATATTTTTTAGTTTGTTTTTTAGATCTAATCGGTGAAATGATAAGTAGTAAAATCAAACATAAAAAGAAAGAGAGTAATGATACATTGGCTTACATACGTGGCTTGCAAACATAAACAGAAAGAGTAATTATACACGCTTAAGAATAAGAACACTGCTTAAATAAACCAAGGGTGATCATTAAATACGAAAGGTGGTGTTTGCCAAATAATTTCATCCGTGTCAAGATCCGGTACCCTAAAGCTTCTGGCCATTGCCGTTATAAGGAATGGGTAAAAGATATAACCATCACCATGTCTCTCCCTCGCTATCCTGTTAACCCTATCCACGATGTATCGCCCCACATTCACTCGATGATATAAGACTGCGTATGCAAGGATGTACATATCCAAGTTTGGTTGAACGTGATGTATGGTACCGTTGACGCGATTCGCAAGAAACATAAGCATGACACGTACCCACTCGAGACCTACTCTTGCTGGAATATATTCAACCAAACCATCAATTGTCCTTTCGATAGGACCCCAAAGATGAGTCCCACCAAATGCATTAGCGAGTTCATACATCAAATTCATCCCATTGTCCAGCGCAATCATAGGATGATGCCTGAAAAATTCTTCACCGTCTGGGACTTCTGGAATGCCATGGTAGCGGTTGATCCACCCCGCATCCAAACTAATGGTAATGCCTCGGAGGCTTCACGGTGTGCTTGCGGTCCTCCCCCAAAGTATCCCACTCTGAACAATTGCATAGTACTCAAGAACGATAGACCGATTCATACTCACCGTTCCATCAGGGGTGTTAGCAAAACCAGACCACCCAATTCTGAGTAATCTGTCTCTCAAAAGTGTAGGCAGACTATCCCACGATAACCTCCTCTCTGCAACTACAGCTCTACCATTCCAGTTTGTCTCGAAATAATGTGTATCCCCATCATCAGGGAACCTACTTAAGAGTGTATCCTCGTCATAGGACGCATCTTCCCTACCCTCGTTATCAAACACAGGGGCATTCGGGTTTACCCAAAGAGGGAATAAATAATCCGAGTTAGACATGAGGTGGGATGCTATTAATCAAATGTATTTGTAGGAAGATTTTGAGTCATCCCATTGTTTGTTTTTGCATGAATATTTGGGATGTGTCGTAGTATATATAGGGAGAATAGGGCGGAGTTGAATATGGGGTATAGGGATCTTAATCAAAGCCGAGTTATTCCGTGTCATGTGTGGTCGCTGTCGGTGGGTCCCACACTTGAAGTGGTGGTGATTTATGACCATAGGCAGGACACATGGGTACAGTGTCAGGTCTCGTCACCAGTCGTGCATGATTTGACGACGATAATATTGCCGTCAAATGGACTCCGACGACGATAGTATTGTCGTCAAATGGACTTTGACAACGATAGTATTGTCGTCGTCGACGAGATTCCTCGCCATGTGTGGTCGATGTCGGTGGGTCCCACACTTCAAGTGATGGTGATTTATGACCGTAGGCGGGACACATGGGTGCGATGTCGTCTCGCGTCACGATCGTGCATGATTTGACGGCGATAATATTGCCGTCAAATGGACTCCGACGACGATAGTATTGTCGTCAAGTGGACTTTGACGACGACAGTATTGTCGTCAAACGAGATTCCCTGCCATGTGTGGTCGATGTCGGTGGGTCCCACACTTCAAGTGGTGGTGATTTATGACCGTAGGCAGGACACATGGGTACAGTGTCAGGTCTCGTCACCAGTCGTGCATGATTTGACAACGATAATATTGCCGTCAAATGGACTCAGACGACGATAGTATTGTCGTCAAATGGACTATGAGAATTGTGGTCGATGTCGGTGGGTCATTTATGACTTCCCATTCATAAAAGTCTATATATTAACCGATCATTTATTAATTTACTCATTCCTCTCATTTCCCTTCTATTATATTCAATGTCTAATCCGCATGCTCCTGTGTTCATCCCGAATGATGAAATGGATCTTTCGTTGGACGAGGAGGCTCTCATAAACCGTTTCACAACCAAAGAGGAGAGGCGTGAGTACGTGGCTAACTGGATGTCAAGAGTTGTTGTTCCAGAGAGACGATTGAATATGGAAAGTCTACCTGGTTTGATTAACAACTTGTTTCGAGATATGGATGGCATGGTGTCCCCCAAACCCCATTAAGCTTTCATCACATGAATCTGTCTATTGTGCGTGAATTTTATGCTTGTGTAGCACGGTAGGGCTCAATGAACGGTGCGTCACAGTGCGAGGTGTACCCGTCATTTTGGATAATACATGGATCAACGAGATGTATGCCATTCAAGAATATCCACAGGGTTTGGATTTCTTCCTATTTCCGGATGTTCCTGAATTACTACAGCGTGACATGGCTATTTTGTTTGGGCAGACGCATCTGTGGGAACGTGTGAGGCGTACCCGCCCTTCACCCTGGTCCTGGTGCGGTCCATTCCTGCCTTTCTTGATTATGTTCCTTGCCACCAATATGTATGCCACGGTGAACTACACCACACCGACATTTGATTTGTACGCACTTGCGTACGCATCTATCACATCATACTTTGACGTCGGAGAGTATATTATCTCCAGGATTCGACAGATAGCAAAGGGCAACGCAGGCGATGGATATATATTTTCCCGTATCTCATCACGGCTATATGCGTGAGTGAGGTTGAAGTCTTTGGAATATACTGAAGATGATGTGACATACGGTCATGATGACGTTATCACCTACGAAACTTTTAATCAAGATGACTTTTAAGGCTTATTTTTCACGTGCAAGGTATTTTCTTTTAACAATGAAGAAAGTTGTAGACTTTGTTGAAGTTGCATATGTTGCTTTATGATTTCAATTAGTCTTTTTAGTCTCTAGACTCCATGATCACATTATTTTTCTTTCACCCCGGTTGCACAACCGTTACATACATAAAAATAAAGAGTAATGATACATTGGCTTACATACAAGGCTTACAAACTTAAATAGAAAGAGAGTAATGATACATTGGCTTAAATAGGATAAGACGACGTTTTTAATAATTGCACTTCAATGTCTAGTAATCACCACATTAAACACGACGTGATTTTCTATAGGTTCATCAACGACTTCAAATGTGCATTCATCTCCAACATTTAGGTCATTGTCGGTAATGAAATCATTCAACCCGCTTAAATGAACTTGTTGATAGTTTGAACTAGAAGCTACAATTCTAGCACGCCATGATTCCCCTGTGGCAATTCACAGCTCGACCGTCTTGTTTCGTAACATGTCGTTTATTCTAGAAAATGGCATTGGAATATTCTACAAATCATAAACAATTTTAAATACTGTTAAAAATTGCAATGAATCTCACCACATAACCATGTGAAAATGCCCAGTTTGCCAGCGTCATATGAAAATGGGGATTTTGGTGACTTGCACCTGCATCATCTTCTTCACCATCAGAAACAGAAAAAGTCTTCTCACAAGAAGTGTGATCCAGCACAATAGTGTCGAAAATGAAATCCCCTCTGTGTTCAAGCACTATAAACTCCCCCTCATTCAAGTCATGAGCGGCCACATACTCCTCCCAACCTTCCCCAAAGAAACGAAGAGTTCCATTGTCTGCGGCTCCAATCCTCACTTCCCATGTCCCTGTCCCGGATTTTATCAATACAAAACAACAAGTAATAAACCGGTTAACCTCAAGTGCGAGGATCGTAGTATGGAGGCTAGTGCCGGGTCGATCTTACGGGGAACTAGACTGTTGTGAACCCTAGCTTTTGTTTTTAACTAATTATTGTCACGAAAACTAACCTAAACAAATATTGCATAAAAGTAACTAGACAGAGGAGATTAATCCAATGCTAGGGAAGATTGAAAGCGATAAACTAAACTAAACTAAGGTGCAGAAAAAGTAAACTAAAGCTAAACAATTCAAGTTTCAAGGGATTAAATCAAGTATAACGAACGAACAAGCAATTGATCCACCTATCCTATCAACATTCAATTCTAATTCGGATTATTTCGTGATCTCTAATCAAGTCGTGATTCACCTAATTGAAGGCATAAACTCCTACTCTCATAGACAAGTTCGTTTCCTAATCTTTTATCTTTCGATGTTAAAGATTACGTCTTTCTAACCTAGGCGTGAAATCTTCCGATTTCTAATCTAGAAAATCAATCTAATAACTTTCATTTTATTTAGATCAAAGATCCAATCTTTTATCATGGTGATCTAAGGTTGACATGACTCTCATCATATAAACAATCATCAAAGCAAGCATCTTTCGATTAAACATGCAATAAAACATACAAAACATGATAAAAGAAACGAGCTTGAAATAGGACTCACAAAATAATCACGAACTAGAAATCAACTGTTGAATTGGACGGCTTCACAACGCTTGTTCAAAGAGGTTTAGCCTCTTAGCATCTTCTTGAAGGCTTGAATTGCTTGAATAAAATACATAAATTGAAAGATCTAATCTAGAGATTTAAAAGCATAAAATTTGAGTACAAACTAAGTAAAAACGCAGCACAGCTGCCCCTAGGTTTTAGGGTTCGAATATATGATGAATTTGTGGAGAAAACACGCTGCTTTATATAGAAAACTAGGTCGGTTTCAGCATGGCGGCGGCTGGACGCCCGTCTGGAATGGGTGAACGCCCGTCCACTCTTCATATGAACTTCAAATCGGGCCGAGTCATGATCAGACGCTCGTCCACCAGCGTCCACTCCTGCGTCCAAACTCTCTGAATCACTTTTCCTCTTCTGGACGCTCGTTCACTCTGGCAGACGCCCGTCCACTCTGGACGCCAGTTCAAGGTTCTGAACGTTCGTCCATTATGATCGAATTTTGATTTCTTGATCTTTATCTCTTTTATCTCTATCACATTCCTTCATTATCTCTTATATCATCAATTAGCTCGAACTTAATCAACTTTTGATCATCTTTTGAACCTCAACCATGTATCTATAACACGTAAGAACATCGCAAAAATGTAATAATGTCCAAATAATCATAAAAACATAATTAAAACACCAAAAACAACCTATTTTGCGATCAACCCTTTTAAAATATCATTCGCTCAATATCTCCATTAAATACTCGTTTCTTATGCAAACTCATACAAATATGGGGGAAATTAACATAGAATATAGCCTTATAAATCGCATAAAATCACCCTTAACAACTCCCCCACACTTAGCTTTTGCTCGTCCCGAGCAAAACAAAACGAAAATAAGGCTCGAGAAAAGATAGACATCTCAGACAATATAACATAGATCCAATAAATCAGAAGTTCACCACTGTGTGTGTGCAAAGCCATAGAAAACTTCCACTAAATCCAAACTTGAGAAACTCAACGCAAAACTAGCTAATACCCCCTCGTAGACTTGCAATAAATGACACTCATAAGATGTACCCTACAAACGTGAACTATCCCGAAAAAGATGATCGGATATATCTAGGGCCTTTCTGAAATACTCAGAGGATAATCCCTACAACATATCTGTCAGTTTCTACTGGGGATAAGATAGACGATAACTTAGTCATTTATTCATTTCATAACAATTCTTAGTTGATTTAACTTGTTCACTTATAAACACACATCAGAATGAGCTTTTGCCTGTCATAGCAGAATAGGATATTCGAGATATACCCTACCTTACTCCAATCATAAGGCAGCTTCTTCTGACTGTCGTGAGCTTTTGGTCATCATAGTGGTATAGGACATTTCGAGATAATACCCTATCGCACCCGAATCATCGACCAGCTTCCGACACACCCAATTCATTCAATATTAATACAATTGTTTTCACTTTGACAATAGTTACGTTTTACTTATCACATTCAAACTTACAGATATTCACAGTATGTCATACTTTGGATCTAAATACAAACTATCATAAATCTCAAGATATATACGTAGCACTAAGTACATGACTTATAAGAAAATCAAAATCACTCGTCAAAAGGGTATAACTTTATAAATAGCTCATCATTTACTATGGCTCGTGAAAAATCGATCTCGTGTGAAACAACTAACTTATCAAACATATGATATACAGCTTAAATGACTATAAAAATAACGAACATTGAATCAAATTGCCTACTCGGGACAAAACAAAAACAAAAGTGTCGAAAAATTACGAAAAATTTAAAATTTAGCTCATTTTCATAGAAACAATACGTATTGAACAAATGATTATAGATACATAGTCGACCATTCCCCTCCCCCACACTTAAACGACAACATGTCCTCATGTTGTGCAGAACGAAAGAAAAGATAAAAGACTTAATGATCTCAAGCGTCGGTCGGCCGAGCCTACATAGTGACACTTAAAACTCGCAACCGCACAATGTAGCTCGTCAAAACCGCTAAAACGCACTCTGCGACTCGACAAACACGGAACTATCTCGGGGAAAACGGGGAGTTATACCAAAATGAAAAGATAGAGCAAAATCAACAAGAGATAAAGCATCCAATACAACCAAAAAGGAGAAACCAAGTCGAAATGAAAGTACGGGTGCCGTATGGCGTACATGATCCATCGAGAGAATAAACAGTAGCAACATCAAAAATTACAATGAACCATATAAGTAAAAAGTAGCAGAAATACACAACCACCAGAGCTAGTGCAAATCGAAAAATAGACTAAAACTAACTGACAGATAAAAACAGAAAAACTTAGTCAACTAAAACTTACTTAAACTAAAACTTAAATAAATATAACACTAATAGTCTAAACAGAATTTAACTAATATAATAAGGGATATCTAGGATGCCTCCTAGTCGCGCTTTGGTTAATGTCGTTAGCTCGACACTGTATGAATCTAGCCTAGATCAGGCCATTTGACTTTTCTGCCAGCCACTACTTCGTGTAAGCTCGATCAAGAGTGTGGTACTGAAACTTGACATTTAACACATGGGGTTAAATCCTTTATAGCTTTCCAAATACGTTTAAACTTCCCCATGGTTGACCTCTTCGTCTTCTGGAGCTTTTGATGACATCTGCGTTGACGCTCCTTCCAATACTCTTCCATATCCCAACTACCAGCTTGAACCTCCTCAGATTGACCAATACCGTCATTCTCAGAAAACAGGTCGGGTGAAAAGTCGTCGAATTCTTCGACTTTTGTAGCACCACATCCAAGGATATCGAGAAACCGAACGGTCAAAGGCTTGTCTTTAGGCTCACCAATGTAGTGTTTGCACCTCTGTCCGTTCACTCGAAACGGCTGGTCACCATAACCTCGTAGTTCTAGAACGCCTCCAGGAATAATCTGGAGAATTTCAAAGGGACCGTACCAACGTGTCCTCAACTTCCCAGGAAACAAATGTAACCAAGAATTGTAAAGAAGGACTTGTTCTCCGACTCGAAACTCTCTCTTCTTAATCTTAGCATCGTGGAGTAGCTTCATCTTATCCTTACTAATCCTGGCACTTTCGTAAGCCTGGAGTCTGAATTCGTCTAGCTCATGTAACTGATGTAGTCGATGTTTTCCACAAGATTAGGAATCAAAGTTCAGAAACTTTGTAGCCCAATAAGCTCTATGCTCTAACTCGACAGGCAGATGACATGGTTTCCGGTAGACCATTTGATATGGAGATGTCCCCATAGGGGTTTTATAGGCAGTTCTGTAAGCCCAAAGTACATCATCCAATTTCAAACTCTAGTCCTTTCTATGACTATTTACCGTTTTCTCCAGGATTTTCTTGATGCTCTGGTTGCTTCTTTCAACCTGACCACTAGTCATCGGATGATATGGTGTGCCAGTTTTATGATGAACACCATACTTTTCAAGTACTTTCTCTAGGGTCGGTTGCGAAATGCGTCCTTCATCATCGATCAAGGCACGTGGACATCCAAACCTCACGAAGATATTCTTCTTTAGAAATTTCATTACCGTCTTATGATCATTGTGGAGTGGCTTGAGCCTCCACCCATTTAGACCACGAGTCTCACGCAGACTAAGATGTATTTGTTACCGCAAGATGATGGGAATGGTCCCATAAAATCGATACCCCACACATCAAAGACTTCGCATTCTAGGATGGGTTTCAAAGGCATGTCAAAACGCTTGTCGAGTACCGGTTCTTTGGCACCTATCACAAGCTTTACTGAAAAAGCTTCAGATCTTTAAAGATCGTAGGCCAATAGAAACCGGATTGAAAGATCTTAGCAACGGTTTTCCACGGACCAAAGTGACCCCAGAGTGGGTCCACTGTGGCCTTCGCTCAATAATATCCCGTTGCTCGATTCAGAACACATCTTCTTAGCAAACCATCTTTCTGAGATCTTCAAAAGATAAGGTTCATCCCAAACGAAATATTTCAAATCAGAGAAGAACTTTTTCTTCTCCTGATAAGACATCTCTGGATCGAGATAACGGCCATGAAGGTAGTTTACAATGGAAGAATACCATGGAACCTCAGGAGGACAACCGTCTATCAACATAATGTTTTCTAGAGGAAAGTAAAGATCTATATCATCTGGATCATCTTTTTCCTCCCTTAACATTCTAGAAACGTGATTAGCCACTACGTTTTTGTTAGGTGTAATGCCCGAAAGACAATTTTTGTAATTTTTTTATTTAATAAATGAAATGATGTTATTATTCATATTTATTATTCTCATATTCACCGATGTGACAATAGTATTTACACTACAGAAAACCCTAAGTATATCGTTTATGTAATCACTTAACTCAGTGTATGGTATATACACGGGATGATTGAGTTAGTGAAGATGTACTTAAAATACAATTAGCCCGTAGTGAAGTTAATCGAGAGTATCGGGTCTCTCCTTTAACGTGCTATTAATGCGCCTGCAACACGGTTGGTGTGATTGTCTTATCCGGACTTTCGGTTAAGAGAACCTAATGGGGCATTTATATATGATAGATATATCATATGTATTGGACCGATTTGATTAGAGTTCACGATATAATTCCGTGATCGAGAAGTCTTATCGAATCAATGGATGATCATATTTATGGATATATCTTAATCTCGAGGTGATCACGATCAAGCCGCTTGAATCGAGTATGAAGTTTGACTTGACGGTTAAGGATTACACCGAGTCGTGGTCCGAATTACCCCATCTTGGCATTGTATGGATTGAGTGAGTAGTACGTGTTATCACAGAGATACGGAATCCATTCCTTCCATTTATGGAAGTAGATAGACGATTCCCTTATTTGTTAATCCTAGAAAGCGATCGATCGCGAGTTCATATTACAACGATTGATCACCGGTGAGTTGTATGAATTAATTGATCACTAGGGGTTAATGGTAAATAAGGATAAGAGGTTCTAAAAAGGGTTAACGGTAACTTCCCGATTTAGAATGAGCGATCTATGGAGGATTAATCCATATGTAATGATTATATCAATGGGCGCTTATTATTATTATCGTGACGAGATAAATATAATCGATAATCGGAGGAGTGCGATCTCGGGATTATGGTGGCATATTCCGTGATTGATTTATCGAATATAATTATTCTATAATTATTTATTTGATTTATCGGAGCCACTGATTATTAGTCCATGGTCCCCGACGTGCTCCTAATATAAGCATAGCTATTCTCGGACGTCGAATCCTAATAATATTAATTTAGTTCTTGTTGGACTTTATTAAAACGATATGTGAATTAATTGTTTAGTGGACTATTAAATTAGTTGGGCTAAATAATTAAATACACTGGAAAAGACATTTTTAATGAATTCTACTCGAATTGGTGTGTTGACCATTTTTGACCTAATTGGTCAAAAGGATGGAAATATGCGTGACCTAATTTTTAGTAAAAGGTGCGCATATATTTTGTGTGTTATTATTAGGAAATTTGTTTTCCTAAATTGATTAATAAGACACGTGTCATAAAATATTTATTGGATAAATATTTATGGAAAGAAATAAAGATAAATATTATCCTAGATTTGTTCTAGAATATTATGGGATTATCTTTTATTTAATGGGATTATTATAATTGATTTTGTATTAATTATAAAATCCTTGAAATTAAGTTTTACTCTCCTATATAAAGAGATTCTCCCAAGCCTTAACACACATGTAATTTTCGACTTCTACCTCTTAGAGAGGAGAAGGAAAATTTCGGCCAAGTGGGAGTCAAGGGAAAATCTTGGAGATTTTTCGGGTAGCATATCGGAAGGGTTTGAGTGAGAATTTCCTTCCACCGGGAGTTGCTTGGATCACACGTCACGGAAGATCGTGGTGCTCTTCACACCAACCTTCATCCTATCCATTGCGGTTCTTCAACTTGGATTTTGAGATCCAAGAGGTATGTTCTCTACAACCCCTCAGATATAGATCTAGTTATTTTATTACGTGTAGTTTATAGATCTAGATCCATAAATCGTTTCGCCATGGATGGTATTACTAACGAGTGGTATCGAGCCATGGTGATCTATATTTATACGTATAAAATATTAGATCTAGGAGTGGAAAACATGTAGCTTTTATTGTCCAATTTTTTTAATTTGGTCAATGCATGTTTATATATATTTTTATGTTGTTGCGATTGTTGTGGTTGAAGAGATGGATTGGGGTTGGCATTGTTTACCCGTTAGATCTATTGTACACTCATATGAATGATGAAAATTCGTTCATATGAGTATATAGAAATTATGTAATTTATCTTTATTGCAAGTTTAATTTCCAGCAAATAGATCTAGTTAGTAGCTGTTTAGTATTTTTGTTTTTCCCGTTGATCGAACCGTTGAAACGAAGATCCCTCCGGTCAGAATCAAGATTAGAAGATGATGATCAACTCCACAAATTTTGGCGTCGATCAGTGTCCGGTTCGATATCCGTTTGATGCTGCGAAAAGGCTGCTGTAACAGAAAAACACAGGATTCACAGAAACACTATCTGTGACTTCCTCGATTTTCTGGGAGAGTTTGGACCGTTGAAAAGCAAATCCGACCGTTCAGATTTATCAAATATGAGTTTTGGACGTACCATAAAAATTTCAGGTCGATCGGGATTCATCTCGATTCCCGATCTGCCTCAGGAAGTCCTTGATGCAGTGCAGTCAAAGTCAGATTCAGCAGCTAGTTTGGCGGTTTACTGGAGAAAATTGGTAAGTCAAAGCACCGATCCAACCGTCCATATTGAAGTTCAAGGAGTGAAGATAAGATCTGGAAAGTTTCGTCCCGATCCGAGTTCGTTTAGTATGCCGATCGTCAAAGAGTTCGAACAGCTGCAGATTTAGTTAGAAAGTAGTAAACCCAAGTTAGGGTTTTGGTTTTATTTTCTAATAGATTAGATAGGGTGCCAACGATCCATCTCGGTGTTTAAATTTTCCATAATTTATTTTTATGTGTTCGATCATAAAATAGATATAAAAACGGAATTGCCATGACATGCATCATATCATAAATCCACTCCATGCATACATGTAGAATTTTAATTTTGGTAATTAAAATAGGCATGTATACAAACTCGTGTAATTAGTTGAAATTTAATTAATACGTGGTAATTAATAAATTTAGTAACTAATTAAAGATCCGAGGACGGGTTATGAAATCGTTAGCTTTTCGGTGTGTGTTCTCGGTGAACCGCCTTAAAGTGAAAGCGAGATCACGTTTTCAATTCGTAGTGTCTACGAGATTGAATGATGGTAAAGAACAATAAATCTTGGATAAAAGCGGTTCGCCTTTAGGTTGGGTGGTCAATCGAGCCGCTCAAACGACTTAACCCTCCTAGTGTGATGTATGCACGGGGTCCGGCAAGACTAAGCCAAACCGAGGCGGAGGGGTGATTCCTTCTAATCTCAATAGGGCTCTCTTGACCCGATTTCGTCCATTTATCACATATGTTCCAACGAATAGGGACGGGTAGGCTTGCCTCGTTACCGACACCATTCGGAATCCTTGATTTGATGTGCTTTTATGTTAACATCAAAAGGCGTGGTTAGTTAACCCACCACCACTTCCAAAATATTGAGTGGGAGCGGGGAGGCGACGGCCAACCCCACGGCCTCTACTATAGATGCAAGTAAGTGAGAGAAGGGTGGCGCCTCGCGGCGCTTTGATTTCGTCCCCTACGGATGGTGTTCACCCCTATCAACATTCATGGCTTGGTCTCCGAAAGGATAGGATTTACAGGTACTCGTCGGGTCACCGACCTATCCTACGACGGCACACTCGGGCGTACCTAAGAGATCGATATAGTAGGTCACACTCATCAAGGGTATTTTTGATAAATACCTAGGCTAAAAAAGGAAGGTAGTCAATGAATAAAGGGATGTTCGATTCTCGTGGGATATCGATTCTCACAAGTTATTCATTGATTTAACCGTTGATCTCTTTGACCTACCCTACGGCGACAGATCGAGATGCAAGGTTAAAACCTTGGAATGGTAGAGTAGACTTAATTTTTAGTTTACAATTCCTAAAATTTAAATATAGTAGTGTTAAACTTGAATTAATTTATGTCATTTTATTTACTGACATTATCCCTTACTAAATTGCTTACAATTTAAAATTGACTAGTATTGACTTCGTTAAAAGTGGAAAGTAACTAGGACGTTGAACTAGTTAATCGATAATGCAATTATTTCTCGGAAGAGATATTTTCTCTTAAGCCTTTTAAAACCAGAGTGACATATAGGTATGTCACTAGTGTGTCGTCGTGTCAAACGAGAGACAAACTTAGTTTGATCAAAGGTGATTACGGACTTTGAAAATTCTTCTAGTGAATTTTAGGTGTGTAAATGACTACACACGTAATCGTTCTAATTGAAAAATCGGAAAATCATGAATGTTGCTAGTTAGGCGATATTTGGAATCGATGAACTAGTGGGAGTTTTATGATTTGTATTTTTCTCGAAACATTAGAATGTGTAAGTGTTTACACGATGATTTTCAAATTGAAAAATTGGAAAATCATAAAATGAAGCATTCTTTGGTTAGACGGTATTTGGAACCGATAAACTAGTGGGAGCTTTAATCTTATGATTTGTTGTTTTTCTAGTATATTAGAAAATCCAACAAGTCCGGACAAGTAACACTCAAAATAGACATCCCACGGTTCAAGAGTAGTGTCTACTCAAACGAACCGCCCGTTCAAGAGCTGTTTCCATTTACGGAAAGTCAAGAATGGGAAAGTATGTTTAAAAGTGTTAGTCATCTAAAAGCGAGTTGATTTTAAGGCTAAACCGAAAATTAATCATAGGATAAGGATAGTGATTTCGGATCACCAACCTATGAATCCTTGGCGATTTTCAGAGCTAAGTTCTTTGGAAGAACAAGGCAATGATTGCATTTAACGATTAAAAGAATAAACAACGGGCGATTAATTTTAGCTAGAATAGTGGGAGTGATATAAGAAAATGAATCTCGGATTCAATCCTTGGATATCGCGGAAAAATTATTTTCCGTTTAAAATTCGTTGGAGCGAAAGGATTTACCTTCTATTCGATAATTTGTTTGTAATATAGAAAGTGAATATACCATTTGTAATACGAATCCAAGACTCGGACTTTTGTTTGATAAAGTCAAAACCACTTACAAGCTATTTGAAATATGTATATAACACATCTTAAAAACTATAAAAGCAATTGGTTTCTATATTTAGATAAACGCTTCTTCATATTCCATAGTTAGTGCATAGTCCCTAAAAGACAAGACTGAAGAAGACCGGCTCGGGGTGATTCCTTTCTCTCGATCACGGTTATATTGTCTCAAAGGTTCAATGACTAAGTTTCCTTTCAATTTGGAAAGGATAATGGTTATAAAGAAGTAACATTGCTTGTTCATGACGACCTCAAAGTGCGATGAAAGAAACAAGCTAGTAGGAGCTTCTGAGTAGTGACTTCTTGTCTGATAACTATTCAAAAACTCCGGCAAGTTTATCCAAAATATTTTGAGGTTTTCTCTGTTTTCAACAGAGATGGAGTATTCTATACTCAGAAATGGGCCATCACATAGTCGTAGGGACTGATGCTCGGCCTGCCTTATAGTGAAATGCTTTCACTAAGTGAGAAACCGTTAAATTGCCTTTACATAGTTGTAGATGTGCCACAATACTTCGCTTAACTCAATAAAGATATTGGAAGTGAAATAACGGTTTACATTGAAGTGTAAAACCGAGAAGTCTACCTAGAATATGCTTTGGAATTAACGGATAATGAGTGGATTCGGTTCACCCAAATTCCGTCAATATAAGCATTTAGCACATGATGCTTGATGGTTTGGTGGGAATTTCACATACACGTTCGGTCAGTAACCAATCATTATATATCTTGTAGCATTGAGAAAAAGGTTCGTTATCAGATTCTTGACATCGGGAAGGGACAGTTATGCTGTTGCATCCTTTCTGATAGAGTCTATGAACAACAAACCTTGAACCTTGGAGTACGGTTACTCAAGGTAGTTACATCCAACATTGGTTGTTGGTGATGACACTAAATACTCTTGAACTAAATCGAATTTGATCCACCAAGAAAATAGTGGGAGTATGGTTTATCCATTACCCATTATGGGTTCTGAGGCCTTGATGGCCTACAGGATCGATTGATGACCTATGGCTCTTTTGTGAGCTGTATAGGATTCTGATAATAGAGGTTGGTTTATAAGCCATAACCCTGTGAATGGAGTTTGGTACTCCAGAGCTGTTCATACTTTTGTAGAACCACCTGAGTGTCTCAGGCCCAATGGGAGTAATTGGATCTACATGGAAGAGAGTAGAATGAATACTGAAAGTTTATCTTTTGAGCAAAGCTTGAGTGGTCTAGGGTAATTCCAAGAAGAAGTAGAGAGTTAATCAGACGATGGACTCTCTTACCACTTAGTATTGCATGATTTCGTCAAAGCGAGAAAATAGGGGTGATTCCACGAGACTTTCATGCCGAACAAGCGGAATCTGGATTCATTCGGAACGAAGGGTCTTCGCTAAGAACCTATGACAGGGTGATTTATCCAGGCTTATGTCCTTTGTGGATAAGAAGCAAACCTCTTGGTCATTAGAAGTCACATGTTTCTAAAACATGTGGATTGGACGAGAATATTGATAAATCTTTTGTAGACTGGATATCAATTTTAGTACTGATAGTGAATATATAAATATATATATTAGTGTTTGTGAAGGATAACACGCATCGATTGGAATCAACATGGGTGTGTTATACGAAGTCGAAATCGACAATGCCACAATTCTGCAAGCAGAGATTTGGACAACATTCTTAAGAGTTTGACTCGGTCGAATTCATTAGAATCGATCCTTTGGTTTCCCATCCATCTTATTGGTTAAGATGATGCATGCATGTATGCAACATTCAACGAGGAAGTTCTACCCTATGCCTCAGAATGACTCTCTTAATCTTGGATCAAGAGAAATGGGATAGATTCTCTTTCTAGTAAGAGATGGTCGGAGTTATTGAGCGTCAATTTTGACCGAATCTTAGATTCGGCGGTTAACGAAGCAAGTTTAGTATGTCCTTTAGTATCTTGAGAGAACGAGGAATAATATGCGGGCATATTCAAATGTGAACTTGGATATGTGAGAATACACTGGTTCTGACTTTGTGTCAGATTAAGGATGATCGTTAAGTCGATCTCGGTCAGTGTTTACTCTTGTGTTGAAGCTATTGCCTGGAGGAATCCAGCAACGCCAACTCGACTTTAACTAGTTGGGTGATTAGCAGCTTTTGTAGTAGCTAGAGAGGCGATATAGCCTCAGGATTTCCTTTTCAGTTCTGGGAGTGATTCCAGATTTGGAAAGCCGATACCACATCATTGTGCAAACGATGAAGGGGTAGCTTATAAGGATTTCTGAAATCACTTGAGTTCAAGAGCATATTGGGAAAGTACCACATGATTAGATGGACCGGTAACGTTTCGATTCTACGGAGCGTCTCGAGCCGACAACTTTGGTGATCATTAAGACCCATGACATTCGAGATATAGGTGCTCCCGAGTCAACGACCTATCCTACGACGGCATACTCGGAGTGAACTTTGGAATCGAAATGGTTATGATAAGTTTTGTGGGTACTAAAATACGGGATGAGTCTCCATTGCTTTTAGAGCAAGTGGGAGATGTAGTTTGTTGTATTTTAAATAATAGGGTGTGCTCTAAAACAATTAATCACATGCTTTCGTGCAAGTGGGAGATTGTTAGGTGTAATGCCGAAAGACAATTTTGTAATTGTTTTATTTAATAAATGAAATGATGTTATTATTCATATTTATTATTCTCATATTCACCGATGTGACAATAGTATTTACACTACAGAAAACCCTAAGTATATCGTTTATGTAATCACTTAACTCAGTGTATGGTATATACACGGGAGGATTGAGTTAGTGAAGATGTACTTAAAATACAATTAGCCCGTAGTGAAGTTAATCGAGAGTATCGGGTCTCTCCTTTAACGTGCTATTAATGCGCCCAGAACACAGTTGGTGTGATTGTCTTATCCGGACTTTCGGTTAAGAGAACCTAATGGGGCATTTATATATGATAGATATATCATATAGAAATTTGGACCGATTTGATTAGAGTTCACGATATAATTCCGTGATCGAAGTCTTATCGAATCAATGGATGATCATATTTATGGATATATCTTAAATCGAGGTGATCACGATCAAGCGCTTGAATCGGTATGAAGTTTGACTTGGCGGTTAAGGATTACCGCGAGTCGTGGTCCGAATTACCCCATCTTGGCATTGTCTTGGATTGAGTGAGTAGTACGTGTTATCACAGATCACGGAATCCATTCCTTCCATTTATGGAAGTAGATAGACGATTCCACTTATTTGTTAATCCTAGAAAGCGATCGATCGCGCGAGTTCATATTACAGCGATTGATCACCGGTGAGTTGTATGAATTAATTGATCACTAGGGGTTAATGGTAAATAAGGATAAGAGGTTCTAAAAGGGTTAACGGTAACTTCCCGATTTAGAATGAAGCGATCTATGGAGGATTAATCCATATGTAATGATTATATCAATGGGCGCTTATTATTATTATCGTGACGAGATAAATATAATCGATAATCGGAGGAGTGCGATCTCGGGATTATGGTGGCATATTCCCGTGATTGATTTATCGAATATAATTATTCTATAATTATTTATTTGATTTATCGGAGACGTGATTATTAGTCCATGGTCCCCGACGTGCCTCCTAATATAGCATAGCTATTCTCGGACGTCGAATCCTAATAATATTAATTTAGTTCTTGTTGGACTTTATTAAAGCGATATGTGAATTAATTGTTTAGTGGACTATTAAATTAGTTGGGCTAAATAATTAAATACACGAAAAGACATTTTTAAGTGGACTCGGCCCGAATTGGTGTGTTGACCATTTTTGACCTAATTGGTCAAAAAGGATGGAAATATGCGTGACCTAATTTTTAGTAAAAAGGTGCGCATATATTTTGTGTGTTATTATTAGGAAATTTGTTTTCCTAAATTGATTAATAAGACATATGCATAAAATATTTATTGGATAAATATTTATGGAAAGAAATAAAGATAAATATTATCCTAGATTTGTTCTAGAATATTATGGGATTATCTTTTATTTAATGGGATTATTATAATTGATTTTGTATTAATTATAAAATCCTTGGAGGCTAAGTTTTACTCTCTATATAAAGAGAGTTCTCCCAAGCCTTAACACACATGTAATTTTCGACTTCTACCTCTTAGAGAGGAGAAGGAAAATTTCGCCAGGGAGTCAAGGGGAAAATCTTGGAGATTTTTCCGGGTAGCATATCGGAAGGGTTCGAGTCGAGAATTTCCTTCCACCGGGAGTTGCTTGGATCACACGTACGGAAGATCGTGGTGCTCTTCACACCAACCTTCATCCTATCCATTGCGGTTCTTCAACTTGGATTTTGAGATCCAAGAGGTATGTTCTACAACCCCCTTGTAGATATAGATCTAGTTATTTTATTACGTGTAGTTTATAGATCTAGATCCATAAATCGTTTCCGCTGCGGATGGTATTACTAACAGTTTTCACTGCCCTTTTTGTCTTTTATCTGAATGTCAAACTCTTGTAGGGTCAGTATCCAACGTAGTAGGCGCGGTTTAGCCTCTTTCTTAGTCATCAGATACCGCAAAGCAGCGTGATCAGTCCACACAATCACTTGAGCTCCCAACAAGTAACTCACGGAACTTGTCCATAGCAAAACTACGCCAAAAGCTCCTTTCAAGTAGTGGTATAGTTAACTTGAGAGAGGGTTCAATGTGTGAGGATGTAGCGTAATAGATAGTGGAACTTCCCTTCATCTTTTGCCCTAGACAAACACCAACAAACATAGTTCGATGCATCACACATAAGCTCAAGCGGTAGGTTCAATCAGGCGAAATAAGAATTGGAGCGAGATATTAAACGATCCTTAAGCTCCTCAAACGCTTGCTTGCGGCTCTCATCAAAATTAAACTCAACGTCTTCCTTTAGTAAAGTGGGCGGGGCTTGGCTATCTTGGAGAAGTCTTGAATGAACCTTCAGTAGGCCGACATGTCCAAGAAAACCTCTCACTTCGCGCACATTTTAGGATAGCTCATCTTCTCGATAGCTTCCACCTTTGCCCTGTCAACTGCTATACCTTTGGCTGAGATTTTGTGGCCAAGAACTATTCCTTCATCTACCATGAAATGGCATTTTTCCCAATTAAGTACTAAGTTCTTTTCCACACATCTGGATAACACTTGATCAAGATTGTCAAGGCAATCATCAAAAGATTGACCAAAAACCGAAAAATCGTCCATAAAAATCTTCATACACTTTTCTACAAGCCCGTCAAAGATAGCTAGCATACACATTTGAAATGTAAAGGTGGGGCATTGCAGAGATCGAATGGCATTCGCTGTAAGCGAATGTACCATAAGAAGCGGTGAAGGTGGTCTTTTCTTGGTCATTTGGATCAATGGGTATCTGGAAGTATCACGAATATCCATCTAGAAGCGATGAGAATCGTGTCCCGCCAGACGCTCGAGCATCCGGTCAATGAATGGAAGGAAAGTGATCTTTCATGGTTACCTCATTGAGCTTTCGATAATCGATGCGGACTCGTAACCCGGTGACAAGTCTCAATGCAATTTCTCTCTCCTTCTCATTCTTCTCAATCGTAATTCCACCTTTCTTGGGAACTACTTGAGTCGGGAAACCCATTCACTATCCGCGATGGCGTAAATGATTCCCATGTCCGAGAAGTTTGATGATTTCCTTTTTAACAACGTCTTGCATATGAGGTTGAGCCTCCTCAGGGTTTGTCTAATACACTTCGCACCCTCATTTGTCTTGATCTTATGCATCTGAGATGTCCGGAGATATCCTCGATATCTTCTACCGCCAACCAAAGGCTTCTTCATTTTTCTTCAAGGCGTTGATAAGTTTCATTTCCTCTAAACGAAAGCTTGGCAGATATAATCGGTGGAAGCTTGTCACCTTCTCTTAAAAACACATACTTGAGATGTTTAGGCAACGGCTTTAGCACTAAATCTGCAGGGGGTCTTCTAAACTAGACTTGAGATCTCACTTTTCAACTCAATATCGCCGAGTTTACTCTGTGGTCCCACCGCCAAAGCTTCTCCTTCCAACAATTCTTCCTCAAAATCAGGTTGCTAATTGATCTAGATTTACCACACCATGAGTATTGATTATCAACCAATCGCTCATACTCCGCTTCTCTGACCATGACTTGCTTATCCATATAGTCGGTGAAATCATCCGTCATATAATCAATGGAAAAGCCGGTTGGAGGGCCAGAGGTACTTGAATGGACTTTAAGACATTGTAACTCACCTCTTGATCACCAACTCGGATAGTCACTTGCCCACCATCGCAATCGATGAGGGCTCTAGCTGTAGATAAGAAAGGTCTTCCAAGAATCAGGGGGACGCTTTCATCTTTCTCCATATCTAAAACATACCAATTATTTGGAAAGGTAAATCTATCAATCAACCAAAAGCGTCTTTTAGGATCCTGAAGCTTTCTTAGAAGATCTATCGGTGAATTGTAAACTCATAGTAGTGGGTTCTAGAAGACTTTGTAAACCGAAATTTGTTTGCATACTGAGACATTGGCATAAGGCTTATAGAGGCACCTAGATCGCTGTGAATTAGGGAAAACTAGACCTCCCATTACTCTGTAAGTACTGAACTTACCAGGTCACCTCTTTTAATTGGTAAGTTTTCATAATTAATCATGGAACAATCCTCGCCAATTTGTCTTTCCATGCTCGCTAATTTCTTTTCGAAGACACAACATCCTTGATAAATTTTGTATACTTAGGCATCTCGACCAAGACATCTCGATAATGGAAGATTCACTGAGTATTTTTAAAAGGTTTAGCACCTTTTCATACTTCTTATCCTCAATCAAGGGAATGTTGCTCTTTCTTGGTGGAAATGGAAGTTTCTTAAGGTCATCCTCAGAGAAAACCTTCTTTGAGGATGCACTAATGACTCTGTCTTCCAGATCCTTCCAACGAACGACTTTTTCAGATTTCTTAGTAGTCGGGTCACACCTCCGACTTTCGCTGCTTTTTCAAGTCCTCGAGGATCGGCCACTTGAGGATCTCCGCTTTTCCACCTCTCGGGGATCGGCCACGAGTTTTCTCTTGTAGTTGAGGAGTGTAGGTGCTCGGCTTCCCCTCCCGCCTTATCAATGGCGGGAGGGCTAGTGATTCCCGGATGGGAAGGACCACTAACTTGAGTACCGCTCCTCAGATTCATTGCACCGGCCTCCTCTTTACCGTATTGAGTTGAGGCACGAGTTCAAGATACATGGGCATTTGTTCAAGTCGGCTTGAGCAACTTGACCACCCTGGATTCTTCTCGGTGAAACCGGGCGGTGCCACTGGGGTCTAGAAGCTAATCTGCTCACCATTGCCCAATTTGTCTCTCGAGATTCTTCATTGACTCTTTGTGCTCCTCTAACTTGGCTTCAAGATTGTTAGATTGGGAGGAGCTTTGAGAGTTTTGGAAATTTGAAGAATAAATTTGGTGGGCCGACTTTGAAATTGAGAGTTTGAATTGGAAGGCCAGCCTCGATTGAATTTTTGCGTAGGATTGGAAAAATTCGAGTTTTGGTTCCGATTAAACCAGGGTTTCTATTGAAATTACGATTGAATTAAAATTGAATTAGGATTGAAATTTGAAGATGGATTAAACCCTTGGTTTTGAAAATTGCCCGCCAGAGGCTGATTGAGCCTTTGATTGTTCGGCCATAGAATGCATTCACTCGCATTCGTCCGTTCATATAGGCGAAATTTAGAAGTGTGCCCCACCTCGTCACAATTCTTACATGAGACTTGATTGTACCGCCCATAATTATGAACAAAGCATTCACTTGATAAGGTGCGAGGGGATTAAATTGGGCCGCCGTTCATATGGCCCGTCTGGATGCAATTTTCACGAGATGAAACCCGAGGTTACGTGGAAAAGAAGAAGTTTGATTTATCAGTTTGGAATTGGAGATGGTGCCATCTGCTTCTGCAGCATGGCGATCAAAATTTGCAAATTGACTTCCTCAACCTTAGGAGGAGGAGGAGCTTGAATTGCTTGATAAGAGGGGGCATAGTTATACTTTGCAATGTCCTCAAACAGTGCCCATCCCTCTTCCGGTGTTTTCTTCAGAAATGCCCCACTAGAAGAGCTATTGACCATGCCTTTTGTAAGCTCGGTCAATCCACTGAAGAATGTATTGACTTGCCTTTCCAGTGGCAAGCCATGGTGGGGGCACTTTCTAAGAAGAGACTTGAATCTCTTCCAACATTCGAAGAAAGATTCATTCTCTTTCTGATGGAATGTGAAAATGTCGTTCAAACACTCGGAATTTTGTCTTTGAAGGCGGAAAGTATTGACTTAGAAATTCTCTTTCAAGTTCACCCAGGTGGTGATAGACTCGAGAGGGGAGAGAGGTGTACCACTCTTTAGCCTCTCCTTCAAAGAAAATGGGAAAAGTTTCAGACTTGATAGCATCCTCACTTACACCTTGGATCGCGTGTAGTGCGCATATCTCAGGAATGTATGTAAGTGGGTATCGCGGATTCTCCGATTGATAACCATGGAAAATAGATGCATCTTTGCATCATCCGAATAAGTCCCGGTTTTAACTCAAAGGTTTGTGCAAGAATGGTTGGAATAACAATAGCGGGTTGACTTTGACTTCGCTGGCATGGCGCGTGTCCGCCAACGTCGTCTATTATTAGCGGCCATTATCACAAAATCGGTGATTTCTCTTGCTAGTTGTTCTTCAAGATCTCGCTCGGCTGCATGCGCGGAACCACGAACGGAAAATCCGCTGCTTGGCCGGACTACGGTTCGCTCGGGTCGTGGGTGTATAATAACGGTCCTTTTGACTCGAGTTTGCATAAACCGGACCAAAAACAAGTGGAACGAAACCTAAAAGCTAAGAAAGTAAAAGCCTAAACTAAAAATTAAAAGCCTAAAGAAAAGAATAGGAAAGAAGAAAAGAAACAAAAGTATTGAAGAAAACAGGACCGCACGGACGTCAAAAGTTTGGACGGGCGCCCGAGATGGAATTGAGATCGGACGGGCGTTTAGTGGTCCAAACGCTCGTCTGAAAGACAGATTACATGAATGGGCGTCCAAATCTTATGGACGCTCGTCTAAGTGAATAAAAACAAAACAGAATTGATAATTTTCCAGCGGACGGGCGTCCAATATCCCAGACGCCCGTTCGGTAGCGGGAAAACTAGAACAGAAGCAGAAATTTGCAGAAAAGAAGAGAAGGTAAGATAGAACGACAGAAAAACAGAAAAACAGACGATCTAATCTCCAAAGAAACTACTAAGGGAAAGTCTTAAACCCTAATTATCTACTTAACAACTACCTAAAACAATTATCAACTAAAAACAGGAATTTAAAACGGACTAAAAATAGGAAAAATAGAAACAAACAAAATAGAAAGAAAAAAAACCAAAAACAAAAACTAGACAACCGTCCGGTTCCCCGGCAACGGCGCCAAAAACTTGTCCCGGATTTTATCAATACAAAACAACAAGTAATAAACCGGTTAACCTCAAGTGCAAGGATCGTAGTATGGAGGCTAGTGCCGGGTCGATCTTACGGGGAACTAGACTGTTGTGAACCCTAGCTTTTGTTTTTAACTAATTATTGTCACGAAAACTAACCTAAACAAATATTGCATAAAAGTAACTAGACAGAGGAGATTAATCCAATGCTAGGGAAGATTGAAAGCGATAAACTAAACTAAACTAAAGTGCAGAAAAAAGTAAACTAAAGCTAAACAATTCAAGTTTCAAGGGATTAAATCAAGTATAACGAACGAACAAGCAATTGATCCACCTATCCTATCAACATTCAATTCTAATTCGGATTATTTCGTGATCTCTATTCAAGTCGTGATTCACCTAATCGAAGGCATAAACTACTACTCTCATAGACAAGTTCGTTTCCTAATCTTTTATCTTTCGATGTTAAAGATTACGTCTTTCTAACCTAGGCGTGAAATCTTCCGATTTCTAATCTAGAAAATCAATCTAATAACTTTCGTTTTATTTAGATCAAAGATCCAATCTTTTATCATGGTGATCTAAGGTTGACACGACTCTCATCATATAAACAATCATCAAAGCAAGCATCTTTCGATTAAACATGCAATAAAACATACAAAACATGATAAAAGAAACGAGCTTGAAATAGGACTCACAAAATAATCACGAACTAGAAATCAACTGTTGAATTGGACGGCTTCACAACGCTTGTTCAAAGAGGTTTAGCCTCTTAGCATCTTCTTGAAGGCTTGAATTGCTTGAATAAAATACATAAATGGAAAGATCTAATCTAGAGATTTAAAAGCATAAAATTTGAGTACAAACTAAGTAAAAACGCAGCACAGCTGCCCCTAGGTTTTAGGGTTCGAATATATGATGTATTTGTGGAGAAAACACGCTGCTTTATATAGAAAACTAGGTCGGTTTTAGCATGGCGGCGGCTGGACGCCCGTCTGGAATGGGTGAACGCCCGTCCACTCTTCATATGAACTTCAAATCGGGCGAGTCATGATCGACGCCGCCCACCCGGCCCACTCCTGCGCCCAAACTCTCTCGAATCACTTTTCCTCTTACGGGACGCTCGTTCACTCGGGCAGGCGCCCGTCCACTCGGGCGCTTGATTCAAGGTTCTCGAACGTTAAATCCATTATGATCGAATTTTGATTTCTTGATCTTTATCTCTTTTATCTCTATCCCATTCCTTCATTATCTCTTATATCATCAATTAGCTCTAACTTAATCAACTTTTGATCATATTTTGAACCTCAACCATGTATCTATAACACGTAAGAACATCGCAAAAATGTAATAATGTCCAAATAATCATAAAAACATAATTAAAACACCAAAAACAACCTATTTTGCGATCAACCCTTTTAAAATATCATTCGCTCAATATCTCCATTAAATACTCGTTTCTTATGCAAACTCATACAAATATGGGGGAAATTAACATAGAATATAGCCTTATAAATCGCATAAAATCACCCTTAACAGTCCCTAATCGGCTTTTGAGAACGGTCATATCTATGTTCCCCATCGTGTCGTTCCACCTATTAAAGTATGCTGGAGGTAGCGTCTATGAAAAAAGAAACATATCATGTTGTTTCAATCATAATATAAGTGATATAAATGTAAGTTAATTAATAATGACATACCAAACTTGTTGCGAAACCGCCATCAAGAACTTTAAAGAAACTTGGAAAATCCATTTGCTTCACTGTATAGTAAAAATGGCCGAAGTTCTTTTAGTTGTTCGTTCTTGTATGATTATTTGGGATGTCTCATAGTATATATAGGGAGAATGGGCCGGGTCTGAATATGATTTTACGATGATAATATTGACACGGATGACACCGACGACGATAGTATTATCGTCAAACGAGATTCCCTGCTATGTGTGGTCGATGTCGGTGGGTCCCACACTTCAAGTGGTGGTTATTTATGACCATAGGCAGGACACATGTGCACAGTGTCAGGTCTTGTCACCAGTCTTGCATGATTTTACGACGATAACATTGCCGTCAAATGGACATTGACGACGATAGTATTGACGTCAAATGGACTCTGACGACGATAGTATTGTCGTCAAACGAGATTCCCTGCATTAGTGTGGTCATTTGTCGGTGGGTCTCACACTTCAAGTGGTGGTGATTTATGACCGTGGCGGGACACATGTGTACGCGATGTCGTGTCTTGTCACGATCGTGCATGATTTTACGACGATAATATTGCCGTCAAATGGACATTGACGACGATAGTATTGACGTCAAATGGACTCTGGCGACGATAGTATTGTCGTCAAACGAGATTCCCTGCAATGTGTGGTCGCTGTCGGTGGGTCCCACACTTCAAGTGATGGTGATTTATGACCGTAGGCAGGACACATGGGCATAGTGTCAGGTCTTGTCACCAGTCGTGCATGATTTTACGAAGATAATATTGCCGTCAAATTGACTCTGACGACGATAGTATTGTCGTCAAACGAGATTCCCTACCATGTGTGGTCGCTGTACCCTTGTGTCGTGATAATATTAACCGTCAACTCTATATATACCATTACCTATTAAACTACCTCTGCATAACCTTCTACTTTACTTCAATTATATTCACAATGTCTGAACCTATTTCCCCTCATCGGGAATGGCATGAACCAAATTCTCCCGAGTATGAGGATCCTCCATGGAATCCTCATCAACCTTTGTTTGTTAATGGCCCTAGGAGGGGTGTTATTGATTCCTCGGTGATTTACGACCTTCAGACAATGAGGTACGAGCTTCAGACACTGAGGTTGAGGTTCAGAACAGACGAAGAGCGTCATAATTGGAGTACCCTCTTCCAAGATAGAGCTATTATCGGAGAGAGGAGGATTGAATTTGAGAGTCTACCTACCAAGATGAAGAGACTCATACGCAGACTTTCGTTGGAGGGCCTCGCAAATAGTCCCGCATCGACATCCACTATGAATAGATCAATTGTTCGTGAATTCGATGCAGTTGTCAGGTCAAATGTAGCTGGCGAGTGCTCCGCCATAGCATCCGGGGTGCACAAAATACGTGGAGTAGATGTTGCCTTGGAGGTTGACTAGATCAATAACTACTATGGTGTACGTGGAGTTGAAGCATCCAGTGACTTCTTCAACGGGGCATCCAACGTTCGTGAATTGCAACGTATAATTGCTCGCTGTCAACTGCCTACCGAATGGGAGCGTGTTATGATCAAATGGTTCGCCAATAGCCTCTATGGTACTATACACACTCTTGAACCGCCATTTGATTTGTACGTTTTGGTGTACGCATTTCTCCATTACGAAGTTGACGTTGGACGTTACATCATTAGTAGGATTTGTGCATATCGCTTGGGAGTAGTGGTGATGGTTATATCTATTTTTCTTTTCTTATCACGGCTATCGCAAGACATTTTAACGTACTAGAGTATGACACGGATGACATTTCATCAGAAACCTCCCCTGTCATCTATAGTGACCACCCTTGGTTTGTTTATGTATTTTGTTATATTATTTCTTGTTTTTTCTTTCTTTCTACTCGCAATTGTAATGGATGATCTTCGACGATCACATGACCAACCTTTATAATTGTACTGTTTTGTGTTCTTGTGTACCTAAATTTGAAGGAAAATGTCTCCATCGCTGTGTATTTTCTCTACTAACATGGCATTGTCATTTTAAAAAGGTTACATAGCTAGTTAGGTGAGAAGTTTTTTTTACAACTTTTCGTTTTTGGGGAGAGGAATCAATTTATTTACGTGAATTAATTGGGGTCTGGAATGGGAGTATTGGGGGGAGTGGGGAGGGGGGTTGGCATAGATAAAGCTACAGCACCATGCACATATAGTATATTCTAAACAGCCATGCAAGCATTCAAAAAGTTGAGCGAAACATAACGATTTCAGAACATTGTTATCGAAAAGACAAAGCAAAACTCGGCAGTCTTTTCATACATCAAATTAACAATCTAAATTATACTATACATTGAGTGGGCCAGCCAAATGAAGTGGTGTAGGACATTTGTCTTTTCTATGTCCAGGTAGACCGCATGTTGAATATTTTTTGATACGCCGGCCTATCGAAAGTATCCTCCTAATCCTGGCAGCTTTACGTTCTCCGTTTGAACGTATCCTCTTCGTTCTACGAAGGCCTCGTTTTCGTCCATGCCGTATCCGGTCGCCCAACACATTACCCCTCTCAATAGGTGGAATAATAACGTCTGTTCGAACATTATATGGGAGTTTCCAATGCTCTTCAACAGGAACAGGAAACATGCGGCCTTCATAAATACGTTTGAAGCACACCGCTTTGAAATAAGGATGACATCCGTTATAAATGTTCAAATGACGTTCTGCGACAGTTGCAGCGGCATGTACACATGGGAGCCTATGTGCTTGCCACTCTCCACAATAGCACTTCTGGTCGTAGAGATTAACTCTGCTGCTGCTATCAAGGTTCGACACCTGAAACTCAACGGCGTCGATGGGATAGAGCATGAAGTTTATTCTACGATGAACCGTATCCATCACTTTCGTTTCAACTTCTGGTGCTAATACACTACTACAGCCGTATGCTAACTCTCTCCGCTTATGATACCAACGTTGTAACGTCTTCCTAACGAATTCAAGCATATTCGTTATATTCATGTTCCGAGCCTCGAGAAGTACAGCGTTCAAGCTCTCAGCATAGTTGCTTGTCATGATAGCGTATCGCGTTCCAGGAAAATGTGCCCTTGCCCAGTATTTCACTCCGACATTCTCCAAATAAGTATGAACCTCCGCATCTTTATGCTTAATCTCTTCAAACAATATTTCGAATTCCCGTTCTGAACAAGTGTAAGATGCTTTCTTCAATGTTATTGGACAATATTTTTTCTTACCGTAAATGTCATTGACGTTCATGTCAAGGTGGTGGTAGCAATATCCATGGTAAGCATCTGGAAACACTCTTTCAAGGGAAGACTTGATTGCCTGATTTCTATCTGAGACAATTGACAAATCTCCTAGATCCTCACGTTCTCCGATTGCCTTCTTCAAGTGGTTAAAGAAATACGTCCACGATTCATTACTCTCACCGTTGGCTACGCCAACGGCCAATGGAAACAAGTGATCACCCGTATCTACTCCGACAGCAACTAATAAAGTCCCTCCATACTTATTCTTCAAATGAGTACCATCTACGCATAGGATAGGACGACAATACTTGAATCCAACATTACTAGGTCCCAATGACATAAAACAATACTTGAACCTACCCATGCTATCCCTTTCTATGTCCGTCAATGTATCGGCATTTGCTTTTAAGCATGTGAAAGTAGCCTGACCATCTTAGTATAAGGCATTGCGAGTTCCACCAATCAGACGTAAAGACTCTTGTATACATCTATAAGCTTGGTCATAACTAAGGGATAAGCCGAATTCTTTATTCACCATAACTTGGACATTCTTTGCTTTAAATTTTCCTTAAGTTCAATAATGTCGTTCTTACCAAACGGCCTATAGAAGAAGGTGTGGCTTGAGCATCTTTGATTAGTTATGCTTTCCAGTCCATATGTATTTTTGCCTCATACTCAGTTATCTTGAAATAGTGGACATCGTCACCCTCAGCCTTCCTACCATTCAACTTCCAATCACATTTATTCGATCGCTTACATTTCAAATACAGTTTATCCTTATCAGACCTTTTCAGCTTGAACTGATACCTATTCTTCATTGCGTGATATCGTAATATGTCACGCATCTCATCTTTATTTTTGAACAACCTTCCAACATACAAACCATCTTCGTCTTAAATGGTAATCGTCCCTGTGCTAGGGCACAACGGTATTTCAATTGGTGGAAGACTGTCTCCAAAATCACCTAAATCACTCTCTCCGTCACGACTGCTACTGCCATATGTGTGTCGGGACTCAACATGGTGTGCACCACTGTGGTTTAAAAACGAACCGCCTAGGCCAAAACTGGGTTGAACTGGAATAGTCGGAACAGTACAATTCGTTGTACGTGGAGCGTTATTACTTGTATTCAGAATTTGAGGTCCACCACGTAATCGACGACTTGTATTCAAAACTGGTATAGTCGGAGCTGTTGTAGCGTCGTTATAAGGTTGACTAGAGCTACCAAACAGTAGTTCAGTGAATGATGTATTTGGTACCTCACTGAGTATATGATAAAACGAGTAAGGTGTATCAGAACCCCCATAATCTACCATATGATCTGATCGTTCTCTTCCGTTATCAAGAGGATAAATATCAGGAACCCTTGCTGAGAATGTCTCTGGTTGAGCACAACGAACAAGATTGTCAATGTTCATGGGAAAACCTTCACCGTAGTTTTCTTCATTTAAATCAATCGTGCACTCATTTAAATCAATCATGGTCTCATTCATATCTCTCGGAGGATCATAACTAACCACTTTTTTGGCATCAACACATAGTTTCACGGGAATATTTGCTAATTTTTCACAAATGTAACCGTACCATGAGTCATCGTCTGAAATCTCAAAAGGAGGCGTTTGGTGTGTTCCACCGGTCGTGTACAAGGCTTTAATGTTCAACTTATACCCAAGAGGATCAATGCCGGATCTCTTGTAAATTTTCTCCGTCATTTCGTCAAAGGAAATATTCCTGTTCACGCAAGTGATATAAGCGGCTCCATTCGAATAAGACCATTCTTTACCAAATTTGTGATTCCATTTCCCATTCAAAGGAAATGAAATACCCAACATGTTGTCACCTGAGAAAAAATCATTAACCACTCGTCAGTATCCACAAGTAATTTTAAACTTTGAAATACGTCCATGTAAGCATATGTGTGTATATAGCTTTTTATATAAAAGTGTGTGTATGTGTATATCTATATATAGGGAAATTGTACACTCACATACATATAAATATAATGACAACTTCTACATATATATATATATATATATATATATATATATATATATATATACTGTTACATATATATATATGAACTCCATGTATATATATGTAACAGTATGTATACGATATGGTATATATATATATATATACTGTTACAACTTTGGACAGTATGATTATGAACTCGACACGAGAACGATAACCAATGTACATATATACAAGAAACAAACAATATCCGTTTGTCACTGTATATATTTATACATACCATACACAAACATACATACACGATATCCGAACCTTTATGATATGAGTGTATGAAGGTGTGTGTATGTGTGTGTTTTTATATATATATGTATACATGACACAAACAGACACACACATTTGCACACGTACATGTGCATATCCGTTCGTGACAGTATACATATACATAAGATTGGAAATTAGTGTATCATTCATTATCCAAGTTATGGTGATGTTTTGTTTGTTTGGATCTTAGTGTGATTTTATTGAATTTCCGGTTGTTAGATGTTTAAGGTACGGCGGTTGTTACATGTTTAAGTTATGTGTCATTTAGTTGCATTGTTTGTTAGTAAACCACGGGAGGAGTGATGGATATGCCGGACAATTCCGGTGAAACAGCACTGAAATACCTAATCTACAGGATGCCTCACTTCCAGCTGAGGCTTTACCAAGCTGCTGAGTGGAAAGATGAACAAGAGAACCTACAAATCCTCTACGAGCAGTGTCTATAGGACCTCATTTCTTGCGAGGCATGAGGAAGGCCATAAGCGGTGAGAAGGAAGGAGTGGAATCGAAAACAACCTAGAACTACAAGAACCTCGCTTTCGGGTGGAGGCTTTCACCGTAAGGCAGAACGGAATTCGTCGATGTTATTGTCGTTGTTCGTTCTTATTTGCGTTATGTGTTATGTGTTATTCATCATTTCGTCGCCGTTGTATTTGGTTAGGTTACATTGTCAATACTATTAGGCATATGCATATATTAAGCCATTAAATTACAAAAATCACACTAAGGCAATTATATACATATATGCTAAAGATATTAAATGATAAAATGGCTAAAGTCAATCCGAGAATTAAATATGATACAAGGCTGTTAAATATCATATTTGCACATAATAATGCATATGCAGATCATCTGGTTAGGTTACATTGTCAGTAATATTAGGCATATGCATATACTAAGCCATTAAATTAGAAAAATCATACTTAGGCAATTATATACATATACTAAAGATCTGAAATGATAAAAAGTCTAAACGCAATTAATATATTAAATATTATACTAAAGTCTCTAAAGGTCACATAATGAGTATATAATGTATTATAATTATGAAATCATGTGAAAATTCATAGTTTACTTTCATAATCATTTTCACATAATTAGTATATATTATACTTAATATATTACATACTATTTATGTGAAAAAAATTATCAAATCATAGTAAACATTATATGATCACAAAAAAGTTGCTTTTCTCAACCAAAAATGAAAAAAAATTAAAAAATTAAAAATTTTGGCGTTAAACCTGTCTTTACGTCATTATTATTGGCGTAAAAAAAATTACGATAATAATAATGGTGTAAAGAATATTTAGCGCCAATAATAATGGCGTAAAAACATGTTTAACGCCAATATTAATGGCGTAAAAACTTGTTTAACGCCAATAATAATGGCGTAAAAACTAGTTTAACGCCAATACCTAGTTCATCGTCTTCATCATTCTGTTCATCAGAATTTACACACCAATTTTAACAAACTTCATCATTCAACACAATATCCATATATCTTAATACTAAATGCCAATAACAAACAATCATACAGACATAGGTGTTAATTAAGCAATTTCATCGTCTTCATCATTTTCTTCATTAAATTCAAAACAATATACACATTACATTATATGAAGTTATTGCAAAAAAACAAATAATACTTACCCATGCCGAACTTCCTTGATGGAGCAACCTCTTTGTTTGATGATACCAAACTTGAAGATTACACACAGTCTTTTGGAGATTTTGTTTATGGTTTTTGGTTGAGCTAAGACTTGTTTTGTGGTAAGCAATTCACAAATAAATAACTTTGAAATAGAGGGGAATTGCCAAATACCTAAATATTGGTGCCAACGATGTATTTTTTACGCCAATATTATTGTCGTTAAATATTTAACGCTGATAATAATGGCGTTAAACGTACCTCGTTACGCCAATAATCTTCAGTTGTGTTATTGGTTGGTTTTACGACAATAGTATTGTCGTTATGGGTGTATTTACGACAATAGTATTGTCCTAAAACCTAAATACGAATGTGGTCGGTTTTGCCACTTTAATTCCAGGGGGGACCAAGCCTGATTTTCCAAAATCCCGGATTACCACTAGGGTCTAACCTGACTCCTAGTGAGGAGGCCAGTGTTCGAACTCAATTTGGGGTGTTTAATGGGTGTGTGTTTCTTTCGTCTCCGATAAAAAAAAAACAAAAAAAAGAGTAAAACAAATACAAATTGTCAAAGTTGTAAAGGTCATAATTTCTCATATAGGATTCTTCTCTTGGAGTTGATTTATGATAACATTGGTTCTTATTTCTAATAAAAGGAATACTATGATGTTGACACAGCCTTGAAGAAAGGAAAACATGAAATGAGCAGTAAATTTTTTTAAATTTTTTTGAAAAACAATTTTTTAAAGAGTAGTGATACATCCACTACTTCTATCACAACATCTTATATAACATAATCAACATCATATATTTTGTTGGGATCCATCACAATAAATAATTAATCACTTTAATCAATTGATACCAAAAATGTAGTGGTTTGTGCACTACACAAATGTGTAGTGCACATATCATTTTCCTTTTTTAAATTGTTTGCAATTTTAGATTTAAATAAATTATTGCTTACTTAACATAATTTTCTATATAAGTTGTATCGTGTGTTTTGTTGTGTAGAAATTAAATCATAACAACTTTATTTTATTATTTTTTTTGTGTGTGTGTGTAACCCCATATTTTTCATAAGAGTTAAAAGGTTTTTTTTTTAAATTATTTTCACTACAAAAAAAAGCAGTTTTGCGACGGAATTTTTGCGACGGACTTTATTTCCGTCGCAAATTTGCGTTTGCGACGGATGTTTTATTGTTTGCGACGGGACATTTGGCGGGACCAATTTTTCCACTTGGCGGGCAAGTTTGCGACGGAATTTTTATTAATTTGCGATGGAATATTTAATAAAATTTTATAAAACTATTTTATTATTCTGAATTTATATGTTTGCGACGGAATTAGGGTTATTTTGCGACGGACATTAAATTCCGTCGCAAAAGCGGCGGATATCAATGGCGGAATCCCTTTTCTTCCTCATTTCTCTTCTTCATTCCCCCCTCTTCTCACCCCGCCCCCCCTGCTGAAGCTCTTCCGGCGCCACCTCCTCCCACCACCGCCGCAGCCACCCACAGGTATGCTCTTCCCCTCCCTCCACCCCCTCTCCCTGGACCCGATTCCCCTCCCTCCCCACCAGTATATATATATGTATGTATATATATATATATATATATATATATATATTTTTGGTTTTATATATATATATATATATATATATATATATATATATATATATGTATATATATATTGTATATGTATATGTATGTACAGATTTTTTTTTTATATATATATATATTTTTTTCAATTTATATTGTATATATATATTGTAGTATGTAATTTTTGTATATTGTAGTATGTAATATATTTTTCGCTTTTTTTTTTTTTTTTTCGTTTTTTTTATGTTTTTTTTTATATATTTTTTATATAGTGTATCATATGTAGTATAGATTTATAGATATATATGTGTAGTAATTATAAGTTAGAAAATGCTTGCTTATGTGTATTAGTTAGATAAGTTAGGAAAATGCTTAAGTATGTGCAAAGCCGGATGTTGGTTGAATTGGTTGAATTGGTTTGTTGAATTGGTTTGTTGAATGCTTAAGTATGTGCAAAGCCGGATGTTGGTTGAAAATGCTTAGTTTAGAAACCGGATGTTGGTTGAATTGGTTTGTTGAATTTGGATTGAAATGATGATAAGTATGTGCTTACATGATAAGCATAACATACATAAGGTCCTCAAAGGGTCTTTGTTCTACCCATTTGGAAAATGGTACTTTGGGGGGTACTTTGTTATCCGGCAAAGCCTCCGAATTATTTTGACGTCGAACCTTTGACCATGAATCGAAAATTTAGGTTATAGTGTTGTTAGTTTCATAGTAAGTTGAGTAAAACACGAGTTTGCAAAAGTGTTGAGACAACCTTCAAAGACTATTGTTAGTCTCATATTTTGTATGATATGATGTGTAGGATTGAAAATGAAGAGAATAGAACGTAGTTGGATGTACGAGAGGTTGGATGCTAACAAGAAATTTAACCCGGTATTTGTGAATGGTGTGGAGGAATTCATAAAACATGCAAAGCGATTAGATTCGCGTTCGGGCAAATAATGGAATGATGAAGTGTCCATGTAGTAAGTGTAAGAACACTAAATTTTCGATCGAACATGACGTGAGATTACATTTAACTAAATATGGGTTTTGCGCAAACTACTAGGATTGGGTGTGTCATGGTGAAGAGTTTCCCATTCCGATCAACGTTCAAAGAAGAACGGAATGTGAACCCTTATCAGGACATGGTTAATGACGATTACGTGATAGGATTGATCACGTAAGAGAAGAATTTCTTAACCAAGAGGAGAACAATGAGACACCAAACCACGAAGTTGCGGCGTTTTTGAAATCTTTGAAAAGCGCAGAGGAACTGTATGTGATGGAAGTAGTGTCTCCCATCGCAAGCGGCTTCTAGGTTGCTCACTTTGAAATGTGATCACAACCTCTCTCACAAATGCGTTGGACGGGGTTACCGGTTTGATAGGAGATATTCTTCCGAAGAATAACTTAATGACCTCGAACTTCTATCAAACCAAAAAGTTGTTAAAGGCATTAGAGCTACCCCATGAGAAAATACACGTGTGTCCCAAGGGTGTATGTTATTTTGGGAGGAGGACGCGAACTGGACAAGTGTCGGAAGTGTGACCATGATCGATATAAACAGCGAACGCAAGAGGTCAACGTGTGCCTAACAAAGTGATGACTTATTTCCCGATTGGACTAGACTCCAAAGGTTGTACGCCACAAAACATATAGGCAAGGAAATGAGGTGGCACGCGGAAAACCAGGACAAGCGGTATAATGGCCCACCCAAGTGACGCCTGAAGCTTGGAAGCATTTTGACCAAATGCACCCCGAGTTTGCTAAGGAGCCTAGAAATGTGCGGTTAGGACTTTGCACGACGGTTTTGCACCTTTTGGTACTTTTGGGAAGAACTACTCTTCTTTGGCTACCATGGTTACACCATACAATCTTCCGCCTGGTTGTGCATGAAAAGACAGTTTATATTCTTATCGATTGCTTGTACCGGGGCGAAAAAATCGAAGGAAACCTCGATGTTTATTTGCAACCATTGATTAAGGAGTTGAAGCATTTGTGGGAAGCAGGGTTGTTTACTTACGATGTATCCACAAAAGCAGAATTTTCATATGAAATTTGCACTAATGTGGACTATCAATGATTTTCCTGCGTATGGCATGTTATCCGGTGGACTACGGTGGTGTGAAAGCTTGTCCCTATTGTGGTGATGGAAACAAGTCATTCGGCTCAAACATAGTGGTAAATGCACTTGGTTTGATTGTCATCGCGATTTCTCCTCGAAGACCATATTTTTCGTGACCGATAAAGGTTTTTGAAGTCCAAACAGTATGAACACGCGACTCCACCCCGTAGATTGAGTGGTGAGGAGGTATGGGAATTTGTACAACACCTACCAAGCATCATTGATGGCTCAGATTCAGACTTGAAACGGCTTAAAAACTTCAAGAATGGTTGGTGAAAAGAAGCATTTTTGGGATCTTCCGTATTGGAAAACATTGCTGCTTCGACATTGCCTGGATGTGATGCATATTGAGAAAAACTTCTTTGAAAAACTGATTGACACGGTTATGGACGTTAAAGGCAAAACTGCTTGTGGTCCAAAATCTGCTAAAGATTTGAAAGAGCTTTTCCAGAAAGGCGCCCGATTGTACACTTGTTCTTGACAAGCGTAAAAGAAAAGTGTTGTGTGAATGGGTCACCAAGTTGAAATTACCTCGACGGTTATGCTTGAGACTGGAGTAGGTGCGTAGATCATGATCAATACATTCTACGTGGTTTGAAAAGCCATGATTGTCACGTTTTATGGAACGTTTGTTGCCGATTGCCCTTCGAGAATTGATTCGAAAAATGAGTGGAATGCATTGACCGAGATAAGTCAATTCTTCGAGACTTGTGTGTCGCTACCCTAAAAATAGAAGGCGTGATTCGTTTAGAGAATAACATTCTTGAGATTATTTGCAAGTTAGAGAAGATTTTGCCTCGGCTTTTTTAACTCGATAGAGCATTTACCGTACACTTGCCGTATGAGGTCGAGTTGGTGGTCCGTGCAATATCGATGGATGTATCCATTCGAAAGGTTTTGAATCACTTAAAACAAAAGATTGGTAACAAAGCATTCGTAGAGGATCAATATGCAATGCGTATTTGTTGGAAGAGATTTCAAACTTACATTATGTATTACGATGATCATATTGAAACAAAAGCAAAGAATCTTCTTTGTTGGTGAGACTTCGGCATCGGCAATCGCTTTTGATTTACCCGAGTTATTCCGTGATCATAATGGTACAACAACCGGGAAGTGCAAGACGAGGTTCTTGGATAATAAAGAATATGACTTTGTGCACAAGTACGTATTGTCTAACTGCGAAATCATGAAACCGTATGAACTGTAAGTACCTCATTACTACATATATACAATGATCATGATGTTTCCAAGAACAAGTGATCAATGATGTTTCCCGATTATCTGATCCTCTTAACATTGTCCACCAAGATCTTGATGTCGATGTTGACTCCGATGTTGGGGATAATGACTTGGATGATGATGAGATGGCGGATTTCATTCAACAAGAAGATTGAGAGGAAGAAGAATCGGTTGATGATCTAGATACTGATGAAGAGGAGGAAGAACTCTTCCATTCTAGTAGTGATAGTGAATAATAATGTATTAAATATTTTATTTTGTCATCATTCTTTGAATAATAATGTATTAAACATTGTAATTTATTATTAATTAGTATAATTGCATTTAGATTAGTATAAACATCATTTTCTGTGTCAAATAGATGTCAGGTAGAGGTAGACGCGGTAGGGGTAGTTCCCCCTCCCCCGGAGCGTCTTCCTCCACACAGACTCACGGTTTGGATGATGAGATACACCAGATGACCGAGGAGGATTTGGGTGTCATTGTCAATGGTGACCTTGGATTGCCGTTTTTGGATCCCGAGGGGAGATGGTAAGTTAATACATATCTTGCTTTAATTTGTTTGTATTTTTATTTATATTTTGATTAACCAAATATATTAACAACTTATTGTTTTCAATATGACAGGTTTACCGACAACTATGTCAAGAAAATGGCCAAGACCGCCATAATCAGCGGCTTCAACACTTTTGCCACCACGTGGCATAATGCCAGCCAGGAGCAGCAGGAAAGGTGGTGGCACGCATTTAGAGTAAGTCGTTCATATAAATATAACTATATATAAATATAACTATAATTATAACTATACATATAACATATATATAACTATGTTGCAGGCTCATTTCAGCTTCGAGTTACGCCACGAGCGCCTGGTTAGGGAAGCTTTTGAGCGGTATGCTATCAACAGGGTCTGTGATTATATGTATCGGGCTCAAACAAACCCCCGTGCTCGGCTTTGGATGACCCCGGATATTCTCCGTCAGTTCGAGGAGTGGATTGGGAGTCCCGTAAGCAATTACTCAATATTTAATTAATAATACTTGTGTTTTATATATATATATGTATGTACTAACTTGTTTATCTTATGTCGGAATAGGCATTCAAGGAAACATCTGCGAAAAAGAAGATAAACCGAGCTTCTGGATCCGGTGAGGAAAGGAAGATCCCTGGGACACATGCTATGGGCAGACGCGGCGTTATCGATTTCGCTCGGGCCATGGAGGACAATAGAGAAGTGCCCCTATCGACCGGAGATCCGGTGACTAGTTCGAAGAAGAAGAAGTCGGGCAACTTCGTCTCGAGGAAGTTTGAGAAAATCTTGGTACGTTATGTATTCTAAATATTATATATACATTATATATATATCATGTAATTATTGTTACTAACAAATTTATATCATACTTTACAGGACGTCTTCACCTCGAAGAAGGCGAAAGCCCAGGAGACGCAGCCTGACACCCCTGTCGACGAGTCGCGTCTTTATTACGAAGCCGCTGGTGGTTACGACAAGAAGGGGAGAGTTTTTGGCATGGGGTCAGCTGCCACCATGTACTACTTCTGACGAACTCTTGCTCGCCGACACTCATCCGCCGAGACATACTCTCCGGGCATACTCACCCGTCTCACCCAGGAGATGGCGAGAGAAAGACAGATTAATCGTAAACACAAAGCGAGGTTGGAGGAGCTAGAGAGAGCGAAAGCGTCGGGGAAGGCAGACTAGCGTAGATGGAGGAGTGGATTACCCCGGTTAGGCAAAGATCCTCCGGAGGATGCAACCCGGTAGTGAGGCGACCTGAGAGATGACCGATCGATCACGGACCTGGAGGAAGTGACATGGGTTTAGGTAGTACACCGGTCCGATTGGGTGACATATTGCTTTATACATTTTTATTTATTTTGGCTTATCGTATCCTTTGACATATCCCTTTGACATATCCCCATTGACATATCGTTTTATTTATTTTGGTATCGTATCCCTTTTATATTGTTGTTGTTGATAGCCGGTAGCAATTGTAATGCTATCGGGAAAATTATGGTATTTTTTGCGGCGGTGGTTTGGTTTGGTCGTCACGCAAAAGCGACCATAATTTTTTCGATTAATTTTAACTTTTGCGACGGAAATATTCCGTCGCAAAGTTGAATTTATGACGGAAAAATGTATTTGCGACGGATATGTAAGGATCTAAAATAAAAAAATTATTTAATAAAAAAATATTTGCGACGGATTATACAATTTTGGCGACGGATTATACAATTTTTTGCGACGGATTATACAATTGTTTGCGACGGAGTTTACATTGTTTTGCGACGGAAACTATTTTTTTAAAAAATTAAATACGTTATTATCCGTCGCAAATAATTTGCGACGGATAAACCGTCGCAAAAACTCGGTTTTGCGACTAAAAAATGAGACAAATAAAATCCGTCGCAAATTATGATTTGCGACGGAATAAGCCTAGTTTGCGACCATAACCTTCCGTCGCAAAAAGCCCAGTTTTTTGTAGTGTTTGTGTGTACGGATAATTTTTAATGGGTTATGTTTCAATTAAATAAATGAAGCTAAGATAGATGAAAAAGGTACGAGATTTAGTAACGGCATAACGGAAATATACAAACTCTGTTTATACCCGATCTTCAACCCAACCCTTCATTTATCTTTAAAAACATAAGAAGATGCGGCTGGGATCTAAAAAGAGGGGAAAAGAAGAAAAGAGAAGGGGGAGATGAATCTTTCACTTTTCGATCAATACAGCCATTGAAATTGCAAACTAATCATATAACGATACTCACCATGAAGAGAGTTTCGTTTTGATGCGAGTTTTATATCGATCAGGTACGAGTTTTGAAAAACCGTTTTCTAGATCTTGAACCTTTCCTGGACTTTCTCAAAGATTTGAGTTGTTTTGAAGTTGTAGTAATCATATATATATGTTTTTAGGTTGAAGATTCGATGTGATTTCGTAGATCTTGGAGGTTTTGAAGAATTGATTTGGATCTCATCTCTTTGTTCAATAAATTGAGGTATATGGGTGTTCAACGAAATTTATTCATGTTATTTCAGGTGTTAGATTTAGTTTATTGTTATTAGCATGTTATTGTATGTTTTGGTACCATTTTGGAATGATATTGGAGTAGAATTAGTTTTTGTAATGGTGAGAAATCACCATGGATTAGTCACTCGAGGGTTGCAGATCTTCTGGTGCCAATTTGGAAAACCGGGTGCGCTGGTCACCAAATTTGAATTCTCGTCCATCAAAGAAAGATGGGCAAGACGCTTGATGTGCGCGGGGCGCGCCGCTCGCTTTGTATTTGGAGTAGGTTTTGTGTTGTTTTTGTTCCTTTTCGAGCATGCCTTTAGTGTAAAGCGTAATATTATGTGTTGTAAAGTTAAATGTATGTGTTCTAGTGGTTTTTGCTCGTGCCATGTTACACGGGAGAATTGGAACATATTTCATTTGGCCTGACGTGATGTATTTGTTAGATGGAGAAGTTATGAGTTTGGTTTCTAAGGGATTTGACACAACACCTTGTGGAGACCCTCTGCAGGGAGAAACTCGGTATCATTGGAAACATTAATCCCTAGCCTCGTGGGTGTTGGATTTAAATCCAATATTTCTATGCAATGTGCTAAATAGAGTAACTTAAAGTGATCTAAGGTCTAGAAGTCCCTAAGAAGCCTATATGTTCATTGAAACTTTATAGCTAGTTTACTCACTTAAATACATATTTTATGAGTCTAAAAACTAAAACATGTTGGTCGTTGGCGACGCTCTTTTTTGGATCGCTTCATGGAATTATTACCCTTAAGAAATGGATAAAATTCGATATCTGGGAATGTTCCACATGGTTATCTACCATGACCTAGAGGTGTTGAGGAAATGTCGTGGTGCATATTTCCATTCAAAATGTCATTGGGTCAAGTGCAACAAATGTCTTTGTTGGTTGTGTCTGCTAGTGAGACTAGTAGGGGAGTGAGCTACTTGAACATGTGATATTGTTGATATTCTTTATGTTATAATATTTTTTAGATTCGGTGATTTTACTCTTTACTACGTAATTTTGTACTTATTGTTCACCACCCCGAGAAGGTGGTTTTGTGTAAAGTTGAATTTGAGATCGCTAAAGAGTGGACTGCACTCAAGATGCAAATTGTTGGATTTTATCTTTCTTTTATTCTTTTGGGATAATGGTACAGAATCTCTCCATTTTTATTTTGTAATAGATTGTGATATTTGTACCTTCTAGTTGTAAAACAAGAATTGTGATAGTTTAATGGACCTTCGATCATTGTGTAACAGTTTTGGGATGTTATTTAGTTGCAGCATGTGTTTCTTTTCGATCATTTATAGAATATCTTGGCTTTGTGAGTCTATTCTTTTGTTTGTCGCATTATTCTCTGATGATGATGATGATGTCAGACTTACGTATGTAATCGATTAGTTTTAATTATATACGTGTTGGGCGCCATTTCTCGCCGAAGAACTGTATATCCGGAACATGGGTGTCATAATTTGTATTAGAGAATCAAGTAACACCATTACATAGGTTTTAGATGTCTTAACACGTGATCTTCTTAAGTTTAGATCTTTAAGTAATGAATATTGAAATCGGACTTCTTATGTATTGACCTCCAAAGTTTAATTTTCTAAGTGTTTACCGTGTCAGTTAATTCTCTAACACTAAAATCTAGTAAGGTTGCAACATTAGGTAATGTGGCATGGCGATTCCAAAATCGTCGATGATAAATCCAGGGCCGTTCTCCTAAAGACAACCTTCAAAAGCTCCAACAACAACAAAAACGATAAAAGAGGGGGGTGTTTTGGTGGTGGTTTAGACTGAACTTGAGATGTTATTTCTCAAGCTGCCTACGTATCCAATGGTGTATTGGAATCAAGTCTTCGTAGTTCCTTAGGGATGGTTTATATAGAGCAGGAGTTATGTCCTAAGGCGGCGTGGGCCTTGTCCTTGTTGGGCCTGGATTGCCGTGTTCCCTAAGGAAAAGATAGCTATGATTTAATCTCTTTAATTGTTGGGTGTATAAAAGATTCGCTCGAAGGATCATCAGACTGACTTCTACGTTAAGCTTCTCGGCGAGCAGGGCCAGGTCGGACTGACTTCTCACGTGAAAGTTTATGACGAGCAGGGCCAGGCTAGTGCTGACTTCTCATTTAAAAGCACGGCAAGCTGGGCCAGGTCGGACTGACTTCTTGCGTTATTAAGCGGACGGGCTATGATGCCATCTTATAAAACACACTCAATGTACTTTTTTGTTGACATACGCTTGATTAGCCGGACATGCAAGGCTTAGATTACCTGTCCTACAGACTTTATTAGGCCCAGCCTGTGGAACAGGAGCCGATCTCTGGGATCGCTGATGTGGAGCTAGATGATGCTGGCTTCAAGGCCATGGACTAGGCAAGCTTTCTTTTCTTACTTGAGTGTTGTACTTTGATAGTGTTTCTTACTTTGTAGGGAACCTGGAGTGGCCAGGACGTTCCCCAAGCTGGGCGAGTTTACAAGAGATTTGAAGAAGATTGTCGACTTGAGGCAAGGTTGGCCTAACAATGTCTACACTTTGGGGGTGGATAAGGCAAATGGTCAGATTGCTGACTTTGTCAGGGACAATCTCCCCAACGTGACTTTTATAAGATGAGCATGGATGCGGTCTATGACAACCGTTTGAAGGACTTCTCGGAGGGAGTGGACATTGTGTTCGAGTACTCCAGCCATGCTGTGGCTGCTCTTACCTAGCCTATCACTTCTTCCGAGCCACCATAGAGTCTAGCCCCCGGTTCTTAGGTCAGAAGGCTTGTCGACTTGTAGTTTTTTGTTTTGAAATTTTATTTCAAATGAAATTGTCATCTGTACAATAAAAGGAATATTTCGTTAAGTTCTCAGCCTTAACTTTATTCTAGTACTTCTTTAAGTACTTGATAATGGTAGAGTTATCTTGCCCCCCAGTATGTCATGCATTAACTTGTAGTTTTGGATGGCATACTAAAGGTTTTGTCATGTTTTTGCTCGAGTGTGTCCTAAAGACAACGAATGCAGTTAAGTCTGACTTGCAGACTTAAAGAAATCGGTTTACAAACTCGTTGAGTCCGATTAGCGGAGCTCAATTGAGTCCGACTCGTGGATTTTGGTTCGAGTCTAACTTGGGGACCTAATGAGCTTGTCCGACAAACTTCGTTGAGTTTGTCCTATGACGCTCAGTTCGAGTTTGTCCTGCAGACATAGAATTTATCCTTTTTATTTTGATGCTATGCTTTTGGTAGTCTTACTAAACTTTATAATTTTGCTTATGTAGGGGACCTTAGTTGGTCAGGAGGTTTCCCGGAGGTTGGGGGAGCCTTCAAGGAGTCTAATGTCAATAAGAAGAAGATTGTCGAGTTGAGGCAAACCCGAGGGGAGCTCGGGGGTGCCGTCGAGCTCAAAGACAATGAGATAAAGGCTTTCCAGGATCGACTTTTTGGTCAAGAGATGGTGAAGTTCATGTCGGGCTAGTTGGATGCAGAGACAAAGGGTTTGGAGCAGGCCGTGTCCGAGCTCCAAACAAAGTTGTCTGAGCTAGTGAGGTATCTTCTTTATCCTGACGAGCCAGGTCTACGATGAGCGGGTGAAAGACTTAAGTGAGAGTGTACATTGTGTCTGTTGGTACTTCCTCGGCTCCTTCTTCAGAGCCACAGAACCCGACCCTCACGGCTTATCTTAGGGGCTTTTCTATTTTGTTTTTGTTTGAACTCATTGTAATATTTTAGCAATGAGAATTTACGGATTTTGTTTTTGGAGATATACTTAGGCACATAATTTATTTAGGATGTTTTTTTACTTTTAGCCTATGGTGAGTGAGGCTTGGGTCGAATATGTCTTGCAGATTTGATTTTAAGCTGGTTCCGTACTGCGGCGCTTGGATGTAATCTTGATGAGTTTCCTTAATCCAAACTTTGTCTCTTGAATGCTTTATAACATAGGACGCATTGCCCCTCAGTATGCCATGCATTAACTCAGTTTTTGGATGGCATGCTTGATTGTTTGTTTGTCTATCTCTTAACTATTTGAGTCTGTCATGTAGACTTTATTGGTTTGGTCTTTTCGGATCAGTTGAGTCCGACCTTCGGAGCTCAAATGTCAGTTATAGCGTTTGGAGTGGAGTCCGCCTTGCGGAGCACGGCTTGTCTGGCCTGTAGACAGTTTAGCGGGCATATTCGTTTGATCCGACGCGGGAGGCGCGGTCATTTTTGGAAAACTGAGTCAGAAGTTTTGCTGACCTCGCATATTAATTTTTTGCGAGTTGGGTCGGATTTGACAGACCTCGGGTGTGTTTTACTGAGCCAGACTGGGTGGGGCTCACGTATCATATTTTAAGGGAGTCAGAAGTACTTTTTTACTATATCAACGAGTTTAAAGTTTTGCAAACTCTATATATGCGCGTCTATTCTGTAGAACTTAAATATAAATGCACAATAGAACGAGTCAATATGATATTAAAATAGCGTTAAGGAGAAGCTGATGGGACGATGTCTTTGTCACGGCCTTGACCGCTTGGTGCTTTGAGTTATGGATTTCAGGGCGACTGATTGCCGCGCATATTGTTGGGTGAACTGGGCCAATTCAGACTGACTTCTCGCATGAAAGTATTGGATGAGTAGGGCCAGGCTGTGCTGACTTCTCTTTTAAAAGCACGGCGAGCAGGGCCAAGCTAGTGCTGACTTCTCGCGTGAAAGTATTGGACGAGCAGGTCCAGGCTAGTGCTGACGTCTCGTTTTAAAGCACGGCGAGCAGGGCCAGGCTAGTGTTGACTTCTCACGGGAAAGAGTTGAACATGTGTTTGTCCTGTAAAAATAATAAAGACCATGCATAATGGAGAACAAAATAATAGTAAATTAACGTACCGTTTGCTTATTGGTGTAATATGTCAGTGCCGAACTGAAGTCGGTCTTATAGAAGGCTCGCTTGCAGGTGAGTTCTAAATATGTAGCCGAACTAAATCGAACTTATAGAAAGCTCGCCTGAAGGCGAGTTCCAAATATGATGCCGACCAAAATCGGACTTATAGAAGGCTCGCCCAAAGGCGAGTTCCAAATATGATGCCGAATTAAATTCGGACTTAGAGAAGGCTCGCCCGAAGACGAGTTCCAAATATGATGCCAAACTAAATCGGACTTACAGAAGGCTCGCCCGGAGGCGACTTCCAAATATGATACCAAACTAAATTGGACTTATAGAAGGCTCGCCCGAAGGTGAGTTCCAAATATGAGAAGGCTCGTCCTGACTCTTTAGGTCGGGGGAGTTCCTAAAATAAATAATTTGTGATCGTTTTATTTGTAAATATAAAACCCGATGAGAGCTTGTATATTGAGAGCTCGGATCATGGAGAGCGGGGGGAGCTCAGCTCGGATCATGGAGAGCTGGGGGAGCTCCTCTCGGATCATGGAGAGCTGGGGAGCTTGACTCGGATCATGGAGAATAAGGAATAAAACTTGCAGCTTATTTTGGTATTACTGGAGCGACTGACGATCGGGAATTGAAACGTACTCCGATCGACATGAAATTTGGAGGGCTTTTTCATCCCTTCTTATTCTTCAATCTGAACGGTGAAAATCTTTTTACAACGGCTCAATATCTGGTAATTAGCCTCCAATGTGACTGTTGTGTTTTTTGGTGATACAGCAGCATCAGTAACTCTCCGGAAACGATCGGGCATTGAAATGGACTCCGATCGGCACAAAATTTGAAGGTCTTGTTCTTCCCTCTTTTTTCTTATATCTGAACGGTGGAATTTGCATTTCAACGGTTCAATCTCTGGAAATAAACCACCGATATGGCTGCTGTATTTTTTGGTGATACAGCAACAACAGAAACTTTACGTCAACGATCGGGCATTGAAACGGACTCCGATCGGCACGAAATTTGAAGAGCTTGTTCGTCCCTCCTTCATCTTTGATCTGAATGGTGGAATTATGGTTTTGACGGCTCAATCTCCGGAAATTGGCCGTAGATCTTACAGCGTTTTTGCTAGTGGACTTTTAACAAATTTGCCGGTTAGAGACCCTCCTTCTAGCGCCATTTGACGATTCCAAAAACGTCGATGATAAATTCAGGGCCGTTCTCCTAAAGACAACCTGCAAAAGCTCCAAGAACAACAAAAACGATAAAAGATGGGGGTGTTTTGGGGGTGGTTTAGACTGAACTTGAGATGTTATTTCTCAAGTTGCCTACGTATCCAATGGTGTATTGGAATCAAGTCTTTGTAGTTCCTTAGGGATGGTTTATATAGAGGGGAGTTATGTCCTAAGGCGGCGTGGGCCTTGTCCTTGTTGGGCCTGGATTGCCATGTTCCCTAAGGAAAAGATAGCTACGATTTAATCTCCTTAATTGTTGGAGATAATTGCTTGTATATTTGAATGTCAGGATTAGAGTAGTAAATACGAGGGATTCTTCCCATATTTATCTGATTATCACACACGTGGGAAACACGATTAAGGATGGACTCTGGCCAACTTAGATGGCCCGAGCTGAACTGGCTGAACCCTTCATTGTTTGGGCCGACCAACGGAGGTCGGGAAAGATAGCCGAGCTGGGATCAGATCGGATCCTTGCGTGTGTAAGAGGTTTGGTCCGAGAGGGACTTAGGTCGACCTATAGGGTCGGGCAGGGGCAGCTTAGATCACAAGTACCGGCCGACCTGGAGGGGTCGGAGGATGGTAACCGAGCTCATGCGGGCTCGGATACTAGGGATCCTGCCCTTGATGAAGGCTTTTCTCTATCTTTATTTATTATTGTGCTGATGTGTAGGCAACACGTTGATAAAGTCAATTTCTGGCATCGTCATGGCACTAGGGCTATGTGTGAATATCCCTAAATGAAGCTTTGAGGTAGATGTTTTAGTCTTATGCCTTAAAGTGGTGAATCTCCAAGTCGAGTTTCGTTAAGATCCTTAATGGAACATCTCAATCTTCTTCGAGCCTTACATACACTTCTTTTCCTTGTTTCTCCATTTTGCTTAGTTCATCGTCTATCAAGGATTCCGGCTTGTTGATGTTCATTCAAACTTTTTCATTATGATAATTTTGTTGTATTGTCATTTGCACTTGAATCCTTCAAACTTTTTCATTCATGGTGCAATCTATTAATTCATAATGATTTCCAGATGCTTCCTTACCGCTAGCATATAGTTTCCTCATCCCTTTTGTAACTTTGCTTTGTTTTAGTTCACATGTTTGTTTTCGGTGTACAACCTTTTCCTATCCCCATATGATTTGAAAATTTTACTCCTCATAGAAAAGATTCCTTTTCTAAAAGTTCTTGTTTTACATCTACTTAACCTTTCAAAATGGGTTACACTAATAAATTTCAGATCAATATTAGACTTTATATTTGGAAAATCTGTTATGGATCATCTTTTCTCAATCTATTTCGAATAAGTTGTACATGTACAAACGACTTTATCTTTGGATATGTTGTAACCAACACTTTCATCTACATTCTCCCTTTTGAATCCAAGTACGCAATCATTCTAGTTTGATCACAATCTACAACCCATGTCGGTGTTTACTAAAATGAAAAAAAAAATTGACAGCCGTTTCTTTTGATAAAAAAATAGTTGTTTTTGACCGACCTCTTCTTGATCAAAAAGCATTCGACTTATGGATACTACCTAGAAAACTCCAAGACCTATAACTCTCATCTCTTATCATGCTCAAGATCCTTTTTGTTTGAGTTACACAAGTCAACATTTTAAGGCCTATCGCAAAAAATAATTTCAACTTCACATCACTTCATCGGGGATGGCAATCTGCACCATTTGACTCTAGGAATGAGGTATAGGGATTGATGAGCTAAGAGGAATAATTTCAAGAAGATGTTTCTTTATGTTTGAATTCTTTCTAGGCTATGGAATCCGGTTGGAAAACTTTAAGATTAACGTTTTGACACTTTCCGGTTGTGAGATGCACAAGCAGTTACCTCCCAATACGCCACTTTTGTGGTCAATGCTTTCATTTGCTTTTTTGAACCAAACATTCCTTCGATCAACTTGTACCCAGTTGATCCCTTATTTAAGGCATTTGAAAACTCATTGAATTTTCTGTCCTTTATCTTGTTTTGTCTTAAAAGTATATTGCATTATGTATTCTTTTAAAGAGGTTCTCATTGTTTTACCATTTTGAATCGGGAATTAGTTTCTATTAAACCGGTGAAATTGTATGTGCTTCGTGCGGGCATGATACACCAATATACTTTTAATGGTAAATACACCAACTAATCCGTTTCGTGCGGGCATGATACACCGGATTGTGTGCAAGGTAGGTGGCGCCAATATTATCACACCAAAGAGTAGGAGGAGAAGAGAACGGAACATGCATCTCACGAAGAAGACTGTAAAGCCACTGAAGTTCGGCGGCAGTGTTAGAAAGGGTCTTATACTCGGCCTCGTCTTTGCTCTTGAAACGGTCAAAGTCGCCATCTTGTGCCAACTAATGAGATTATCACCAAGGAAGACACAATATGCCCCAACAGAACGACGATTATCACTGTCGGCAGCCCAATCAGAATCAGAATAAGCCCGGAGCGAAATAGATGACCGGCGGGAGAAGAAGAGACCATCGGAGACCGTGTGCTTAAGATAACGCATAATACGTTTAACTGCAACCCAGTGAACTTCGGTAGGAGAATGCATATACTTACTAACTTTGTGGACCGCGAACGCGCGCAATATCAGGACGAGTGAAACTGAGATACTGGATACCGCCAACAATAGTGCGGTAAAGCGAATGATCGGTGCATGGAGGGCCGTCGTCCAGAGTGAGACGGGTGGATGCCGACATAGGTGTCGACAAGGCTTGGCCTTGTCGGAGAGAGGCATATTTGGAGAAAATTTGGAAGATATACTTGCGCTGAGTGAGAAATAGCCCATCGGAGGTAGAAAGCACCTCAATGCCATGAAAATAGGATAGAGAACCAAGGTCCTTAACCGGAAAGTGTCGACCAAGATAAGAGATAACCTGCTCAACAAGAGATGACGACGAGCCGGTAATAACAATATCATCCATATAAATTAGAACATAGACACGAGCACCATTACGGGAATAAATATATAAGGAGGTGTCAGCTTTAGAACCGACAAACCCAAACTGAGTCAAGACATCGGTGAAGCGAGAGAACCAAGCACGGGGGGCCTGGCGGAGGCCATAAAGACTGCGGCGAAGACGGCAAACATAATCAGGATAATCGGGGTGAACAAACCCCTGCGGCTGCTGCTAATAAACGGGCTCAGATAAATGCCCATGTAAGAAAGCATTCTGAATATCCACCTGGCGAAGAGACCAACCCTGCGAAACAGCAAGAGACAAAAGAAGACGAATGGTGACCGGCTTGACAACCGGGTTGAAAGTGTCAGTGAAATCAACCCCTTCGGCCTGATGAAAACCCTTAGCCATAAGACGGGCCTTGTGACGTTCAAAATGACCATCGGCATGACGTTTAGTACGATAGACCCATTTATTACCCACAATGTTCATACGAGGATGCAGTGGAACAAGATCCTATGTCTAGTTGCGCAACAACGCGTCAATTTCCTCTCTCATAGCATTACGCCAATTTGGGTGTTTAGAGGCATCAGTGTAATTAAGAAGTAGGGTCCACGGATTCGGTAGAAGCAACAAGGGCTTTAGGAAGCGGGTAACGGATAAAGTCAGGCCGAGATATAGGTTTGAGGGAGTTGGTTTTGGTACGAGTAACCATTGTATGAGTGGGAGGAGGTGGGGAAGGAGACGACTCTGGAGAGGCCGAGGCTGAGGTGGACGCAGGGGAGGTGGGTGGTGAAGGCTCGGGAGCGGGAGCCGGAGGGGGTGGAGCCGGGTTGGAGGGAGCTGGCATGGAAGATGGATGTTTCATAGGTGCCGGCAGGAAGACAGGAAGCGGGACAATGAGATTATCAGGCGTAGTTTTGGTGGGCGAAGGCGTATAGGGGAAGACGGATTCATCGAAAACCATGTGGCGAGCAATATAGATACGGCCAGAGGCAAGGTCCAGGCATTTGTAGCCGTGGTAGGAAGGACTATAGCCGAGAAAGATGCAAGTTTTGGAGCGAAAATCGGTTTTGGGGTGGTTGTAGGGACGGAGATAGGGCCATCACACACAGCCAAAGACGCGAAAAAATGTATAGTCAGGGGACCGATGGTAAACCATTTCGAAGGGCGACTTATCCTTGAGGACTTTAGTAGGAAGACGGTTGATAATATAAGTGGCGGTGATGAAGGCATCCTCCCAATAAGGGAGTGGAAGGTTAGATTGGGCAAGAAAGGAAAGGCCGACCTCAACAATTTGGCGGTGGCGGTGCTCAATGGCACCAACTTGTTCGTGGGTGTGGGGACATGAAAGGCGATGGCTGATGCCAAGAGAGGTAAGAAGAGTAGAAACGCGACGGTACTCACCACCCCAGTCAGTTTGGGTGGATTTTAGTTTGGTGTTAAATTGACGTTCAATCATAGCAAGAAAGTCAGGAAAGATAGTTTCGACATCAGATTTATGATTCAGGGGATAGAGCCATAGGTACTTTGTGAAGTCATCCAGAAAGCTGACATAATAACGGGAACCGTAAATCGAGGGTTCATAACAGGGGCCCCAAACATCGGAGTAGATCAGGTCCAAAGGAGCGGTAGAGGTGAATTCAGAAGTGTATAACGAGAAGCGGTGACTTTTAGCCAATTGACACGGGGCACAGACAGAAGGCGACGGCTTAGTAGGGGTGAAGGTAGGAAGGCGTTTTAAGGATTGACGGAGTACGGAATAAGAACAATGCCCGAGACGCTGATGCCACGTGGTGGAGAGGGTCACGGAGGAGGCCAGAGCTTGAGCAGGAGCAGAGGGAGGGTGAAGTGGGGTAGAGAAGTGATATAGGCCATCTTTTACAAATCCCCTAAGGTGGGTGTGACCGGAGTAATCTTTGACAAGAAAGTAAGACCCATGAAATTCAAAATACACGGAACTGTCAGAGGCAAATTTTTGCACAGATAAGAGGTTTCTAGTAATAGAGGTTGTAACAAGAATATTAGATAAATAAAAGTACTGGGAAGGGGAAGTAACAGAAGAAGAGCCGTAATGAATAATATGTAAACCTGTACCGTCGCCTACATGCACTTTTTCGGGTCAAGCATAAGGTGCAGAAGATAGGTTGAGAGTGCGAAGATCATGAGTGATATGGTGAGTGGCCCCGGTATCCGCAATCCAATTAAAGCCGTGATGTGGGGACGACGCATATGCGTGAGAGGGAGAGCGCGATATCGCAAGAGAGCAAGGCCAGTGCGATATGGCCGGAGGCGGCACAAATCTGGCAGGTGGAAGGTTTTGAACCAGTATAGAAGCTGGAGTGTGGGGGACGAGGGTTTCCACGATCACAACCTCGCCCCCGGTCTCGAGAAAAATCCGAACCATGGCCAGAGTACGGGGAAGGATGAAAAGTGAGGCTGTTTAAATCGATTTGACATTCTCTTTTTTTTTTTTTCTTTTTTTTTGTTGTTGTTGTTTTTTTTTTTTGGTGTGCGGTGGTATATATATATATATATATATATATATATATATATATATATATATATATATATATATATATATTTATTGTAGAAAAATAAAAGAATAGAAAACCTCGGTTAAAGATCCCAAAAGAAAAGCTGCTAAAAAAAAAAAAAGGGTTCTAAGTTTGTGATTACGGGGTGGAGCGAGAGGATTAACGGAGGTGTGATGGGCGGAATTTTTTTGAGGTTTGCACCGGAGAAGGGGATAGTCGAGACATGGTCGCCGGAATGGTGAAGAAGACGATCTGCTAAAATTTTTTTTTTTTTTTTTGGAGAGACAAACTTATGGGGGAACGTTGGAGGAATCAAGCTTTTGAGATGATTAAGCTGATGGGCTGAGGCGCAGAAACGAGATTTTTTTTTGCGGCAGCGATCTGCTGTATAGTTTTTTTTTTTTTTATTCAAACTTTTGGGGAATGGTTGGAGAGGAACCAGATGGAAGATGAGTCGAAAAGGTTGGAGCTTTGGAGATAAGGAAGCAGGGTTTAATTGGATGAACGGAACCTCACCGGAGATGCGAATAGAGTGGCCGGAGAAGAGCTGCGGTGTAATTGTGGGTTTTATTTTTTTTATTTTTTTTTTGAAAGAAAATTATTAGGGTTTAAGGGAGAATTGACATAACCAGAGAGAGAAAATCGAGTTGCTCCGATATCATATCATACCTTTAGAATAATCGTATTTCATTGAATAATATTGAGAGTACAATTATTCTTATATAGACATCATCTAACTTAGCCACCAAAACAACATTAATAATAATAATAAAAGACAACTAAATATAATTATTTATGCCTTATTTATAATATCCTCAACAGCTTTCTCTCTTTTAAGTATGTATGGAAAATATTACATAATACTGTTCATAATACTGTTCGTCTTATACTCACCTCAGCTTGGGTCTGCGTCTAACCTATAAGAATATCTCTAATCCTTTTGTATTTGTCTATTTATGTCTTTTGTTGAATAGTTTAATGCTTAATATTATTTAAAGATTACACCTATTTTATAATCGTAAGTTTCGAAACTCAGTATGACTTTTTTCCATCTATGAATAGTTGTAATAACTTCTTGAGCAGGGCCAACCCTCACTTTTTTTGGGCTTAAAAATAAGTCTCCGAAATGGGTCTTTTAATTGAAATTGATATTTTTTTTTAAAAATATTTATTGTTAGATATTTTTTCATAAATAAATATTGTGGTTATCGTGTTGCCGTACAAATTAATATTATCGCAACTAAACCAATGTATGCATCAGTTCATGAAGGGATATGCATTTTCAGATATATGCATTTTCGAACTGATATGTACTTACCATTTCGTGTAAGTGTTGCATGCTTTCATCCGATTAACAGTGACAACCCTACCCTTTCGTGCAAGGAGTACCTCCATTCGTTTATGGGGTACTTGCAACCTATAAAAGGCATAAGTATGCAGACGAAAATTCATAAGTTTGACAACATCATCAGAAAAACTTTGAGTGTTCTTGGGTTTGATTCAAACAAGTCACTGTTTAAATCAAACACCCCCATTGTATCCTGAAAGAGATTTTCATTTGATCCCTTAGTGACAAATCGTGTGGGACAAAACATAACTTAAAAGACAACGTTATTAACGTACCTTGGAGTTTCTAATTCTCTGTCAAATCCTAAATACTACATTTTTTCCAACACTTGTCGTGTTTTTAAAATCCGTAAATGCAAAAAATTAAAAAAACTTGTTTGTATATCTAATTATTTTTTTTGGGCCAAGTAAATTTTTTTATTGGGACCTTCATCGATTGGTGTAAAAAAAAATTGGGCATTTATCAAAAGAAAAATTAATATATTATATTAGGTTGGATCGGATTAAATCTACACGAATTTTTTTTCCTTTTAGCGAAACATGTACCGTTGGGCCATCCGACACCGTTGAGCTTAAGACATGGGTCTCGCCGGGCTCACTATAGGGCCGGCCCTGTTCTTGAGTTTAATAAGCAATATACTCTTATTGTTTGGTAATTATCTATAGTATGTATCAATGTTTTTGGTCTTATCTCAAACCTTTTTTGAAATGCCTATTTTTGGGTATGAACTTGTAAATTTATGTTGCAGGACGAAAATAGTTGTTTACCAAGTTGCTTTCTAGGGCTTTCAATTCAGAAGCTTTATATTGTGCTATATCCCTAAAATAAAGATAAAAAGTGGAAATTTTCTTCAAATACATCCACAGCAGAAACCTCATCCCTATTTACTTTTAGATTCAATGAATAGTGCATCCCTATTTACGGAGCACTATCCCGATTTTAATGGTTTTTGGTATAAAAATAAGGATATGGATGCTGTTGTGGAGTGTTTTGAATTGGGATGTTGTAAAACAGGGATATGAATTATTTTATATTATTTTAGGGATAAAAAATAAGGCTTATGATGTGAATTCCCTATGAAGTCTAGCTGATCACTAGATAAAATTCAGTTCCTATACAGTTGGCATTTTTCAATTCTTTTATTTTTTGTAAACTTGCCCCTTTGTATCAAAGACTTCTCTGGAACATTGAGTCAATTACCCTAGCAATTTTCTTAAATCCGGTTGGGAGTCCAAGATGACTTTCTAAATCCTATCGCATCATACTTTTCTAAAGTTTCCTTTGTATTATTTTTTTACTAACAGGCCTTCGTCGTCGCAGAACTTTTTCCAATTTCTTGTCTTTTGTTAGGAACAATTTATTTGTTTTGATGATGGCCATACTAGTTGTTATAGCAAGCCAAAAAATAGTTAGAAATCTCTGTATAAGTCTTTACTTAGAGTCTGACATGTTGTGTAAGTTTAGTGAAACAAGTATTGTACTAGTTGGTAGGATGGCTAAGCAATACAGAATATATATCAGGGAAGTGAAGACAGCCAAGTACCAGCAGAGAAGAAGGAAGACTAATGGACAGACTTATAACCAGGGAAGTCTGTGATGACCTTGGATAAGTCTAAGTTGTACTACAAGTGATGAAATCAAAAGTTTGAATATGGTGTACATCGATCTCACACAAATCAAGGACCATTGAAGTACAAGTTCTCTTGAAAATCAAGAAAAATAAAGGAAATAGCAAAACAGAGAAATAAAAGCTCTACCGGCATAGTAGAAGAATCAGTGAAGAAATAGTGAAGGAAGAAGATTCACTCCACCGGTCAAGCAACATTTAAAACGGCAAAGTCAATGTTGCCATCTGCAATGAGGAATCAATGCAATATCAAGCAATTAATGCATAATCAATCAATGACGGATTTTATGATAGACGTTTGAATGAAATCCGGGTCAATGAAATCAAGGAGAATTAAATCACAAGAAATCAAGAATTAAATCAAGGATTATTCTCCGCATTAAATAGCCAACGGACAGAAATTCAAATCAAGGATTATCAAGGCTATAAATAGAAGGCATTGACAGAAAAACAAAGACAAGCAATATACAAAGAAAAAGAGATGAAACTATGTCAAAATCCTAAGCCTTCTCTTGAATCTAAAATAACACATCTAGTGATCAACTCAGCATTCAGAGCAAAAAGTCATATCAAGTACTGAGATTGATCGAAGCTTTGTGAATTCAATTCACACCCTAGTCAAGCAATTGAATTTGAGAAATCTGAGAATGAGTTGCACCCTTTGTGATAGCTGCTAAAAGATTTGTTCCCAAGGAGCAGTGTTGAAAACTGAGTCACTAAAGCTTTTGTAGCCAGGGAGTGATAGTCCTAGAGATTGTGAAGTTTGTGTAGCCAATGATAATCTTACTGTTGTATTGGTGAAAGACAATAGTGAATTCCTTCAATCATCATAGGAGAAGAGTGGATTAAGGGATTACACTACCCTGAACCACTATCATTCTTTGTATTCTTTTACTTACTGCACTTTACTTTATTGAATTTACTTACTGCACTATATTCATTATATGTGTGTGCATAATCTACTTTGAAGCAATTTTAAGAAAGGACTTATCCGCTGCCCAAAAGCTTTTAAATAAGAAAAGTTTTTGAAACTCTAGTATAGTCATTCACCCCCCTCTGACTATACTTTTACCCTTCTATGGGACCAACAATTGGTATCGGAGCAGTGTTCCTAGTATCATAACCTGTTTAGATCTGATTTATGGTAACAAGGAGATCACATATTTTCAAAGTATTTTCAAATCTGTGCTTTCTATAAATATACCTTTTATCTGTGATTATGGATTCTTCAAATTTCATGTCTAAAGCACCAATATTCAATGTTGATAATTTTGATGAATATAAAATAAGAATGTTGTCTCATCTTGCAGCAACTCATGAGGAGATGTTGGATGTTATCAATGATGGCCTAATCAAGATCATGACTGTGGTAACCAATGAGCAGATCCAGGAAAATAGATAGAGAAATCTAAGAAAGATTGGACAAAAGATGATAAAAGGAGAGCAAATCTCGACTTTGTTGCAAAAGACATGATCTTGAAGACTCTGGATAGTAACATGTTCATGAGGATCAAAGACTGCAACACAGCAAAGGAGATGTGGGAAAAATTGGCACTTATGAATGAAGGATCAGAGGCAGTCAAAGAAAACAAATTGTCTGTTGCAAAATAGAAATTTGAGAATTTCAAAATGAAGACTGGTGAATCCATTGATCAAATGGTTAACAGATTCTCAGGCATTATTAGCAAACTGCAGCAACTTGGACATACATACCCACAGAACGAAGTTTGTTTGAAAATCTTGAGAGGTCTACCTGAAAGATGGAAGATCATCACTTCCGCACTCAGAGGCACAATAGATCTTGCAAATACTGATACCTTGACTCAGATGTCTCAATTAAGGGCTCATGAATTTGAGTTAAACAGTATAGATGGTGTACCAGCAGAGGCACACAAGGCCAATGCACTGGTAGCTCCCCAGCAAAGCAAAGCGGCTGACATTGAAGGATGCAGGTTCTTAGATCTAAACGAATTAGATCTATGCGCAGCGGATGGATCACGATTTATATATCAAAACACATAATTAAAGGACTTAAACTACTACAAGGGGGTTTAAAATCATGTTACCAATAACGGGAAGAGTCGCCTTGATCTTCCGATGTGTTCTCCAAACGGCGGTTGGTGGACACCGATCCTTGGATTTGAAACCTCCTTGATATGCTTTCAAGAAAAACTCTAAGTTTTCTTCAACCAAAACCCAAGACAAGAAACAAATTTTTCTCTCTTTATTCTAGTGTGAAGCGAAATTTTGCCTTGCCATTTCCTTGGAATAACTCTCCTTTTATAGGAGAGTAAATCCTTGGCCTCAAGTTTCTAATTAATTAAATAAATAATTAAAAGAAATCACAATAAAGGATAATTCCATTTATAAAAGATTGTGATTAATCAATCAATCAATTACAAATCAATTATCTTTTATTAATTAATTATTTAACAAGTAAATAATTAATCACACAAGAAAATCAATTCTTGCCCTTTTAATAGCTAGAGGCGCCACACACTAGGGTTTTAGCCCACAGAAAATGTCTTTTTGTGTGTATTATATTATTCAACCCAACTAAATAATATTTTGCATATCAATTAATTAGCCCGACCAATTAATTATCAATGAGCCCAAAAGCAGGAAAGACATCCAATTACAAGGAGCCACATCGGGGACCATGGACCTATAACGAGTAGCTCAATAATTAATTATTCATCGAAGCAGAATAAGTACATTAATTATTAATTCCGGGATTACGCCACCATAAACCCGGCCCGAACTCTACCGATTATAGATATATACTTATACTCAACCCATAGAGTGAATAAGCGTCCATTGATATAATCACTACATCACGGATTAACCCTCCATAGATTTGTCCATTACGAGCGGGAAGTCTCCGTGAACCCTACTCAGAATATCTTATCCTTATTTACCATCAACCCACGATGATCAATTAGTACACATATCGACTAGTAGCTAATTAGTCAAATGCGAAACTCCGGGATCGATCACTTTCTTAGGGCTAACAAATAAGGGATTGTCTCTCTACTTCCCGCAGGAAGGAATGGATTCCATGTCTGTGAAAATCGAACTACTCACTCATCCGGAGATAGTGCCAATGAGAAGTGGCTTGGAACACATTATTTAAGTGAACCATAACTAACACATCAAACACTACCCGGGACAAGCGGCATCCTCGTGATCACCTCTCGGGATTAAGGTTGATTCATATATGATCATCTAATGATTTAATAAGATTCCTCGATTACGGAATTACACCGAGAAATTCACATTAAATCGGTCGATCTATATGAATGCCATCATATATAAATGCCCAGCGTAGGTACCCTCTGCACCGGCAGTCCGGATAAGACTATCACACCCTAAGGTGTTTCAGGCGCATTATCGGTGTTTTAATCAAGAGACCCTAAACTCGATTAAGTTCACCACGGACTAACAGATTTAAGCATATCTCCACTAACTCAATCCTCACGTGCATGCCATACATCGAGTTAAGCGGTTACATCTTGATATACTTAGGGTTTGCGGCAGATGTATTATTTACAAGCACAAAGCAAGTAATAAGGTGAGATAAATTTCATCATAAAAACAATTACACAAATTGTCTTTCGGGCACTACACCTAACAATCTCCCACTTTGCGAAATGACAAGTAATGATTGTTTTAGAGCACACCCTTTCTCATCTTATTCACAACACTCTCCCACTTGCTCTAAAAGCGGATGAGACATATCCATCAATGCCGTACCCTCCAAGCACTCGACTTGGTACACCGATCGATTAGGTTGTCGGCTCAAGGCGAACTTTAGGATCGAAAGCGTCGCCGGTCCTTCCAATCAGGCGGTACTCTCTCTCAATATGCTTATGACTTCTTATGACTGAGAAGATCCTACTAAGCTATCTCTTCACTGTTTTCACGATGAAGTGATATCGGCTTATCAGACCTGGAATTACTCCCGGACCAAAAAAGGAAATTCTAAGCACTATGAGTAAACACCGAGCCGAGATCAACGTAATGATCATCCTTAATCGACTACAAGTCGAATCGGTAGAAGTCAACCATATTCAAGTTTGCACTGAATATACAAGCATTTGTTTCCTCGTTCTCTAACGATACTTGAGGACGTACTAAACCGCTATTTTATGCTCGAATCCGAGATTCGACTACTATTGACTTGTGACAACCCTGACTTGCCGTTATCCAAGAGAGACTACATCCCATTTTCTCTTTAATCCGGAGATTTAGAGAATCATTCACGAGAGGTAAGGTAGGACTACTCTCGTTGAATCTTTGCAACCGTATATGCATAATCATCTTGTTCAATAAGATCGGTGGGATATCCAATGACTCATTCTCGTGAATTTGACCGAATCGATTCTTAGAACATAGTCCAATTCTCTCATCAGAGAGAATCTTAGCGTGTTAGTTTCGACTTGAGATAGCACACACATGTTGTTTCCAATCTGTTTTGATGTTATCATTCATGAACACTAATACTACTATTTTACCAATATTGATACACGTCTACAAAAGACTTATCAATATTACGGTCAAATCCATATATTTTAAAACATGCGACTTTTAATGACCGAGAGGTTCTCTTAAATCCACAAAGGATATAAGCCATAAGTGAGTTCCTACCAATGGTTCTTTACGAATAAATTAAGATATCGTTAGTCTCGCAAAAAAGGTATTAGGGAATCACCCTATCTTACGCTTTGTAACGAATCCGTTATTCATTCTTAGCTAAAACCATACGTTTCGAATGAATTGATTCCGTTGTTCGGCAAGAAAGTCTCGAGGAATCACCCCTATTTTCGCTTTTTAACAAAATCTAGCAAGGCGAGTGGTGAGAGAGTTCAAGTTACAGTTAACTCTCTACTTGTCGAGGAATCACCCCTATACCACTCAACTTTGCTTTGAAAGTTTAAACTTTCCTATTCATTCGACTCTTTTCCGTGTAGATCCAATTGCTCCCACTTTGGGCTGAGACACTCAGGTGGTTCTACAAGAGGTGAAACAATTGGAGTACCAAAACTCCATTCACAGGGTTAAGGTTTTCAAACCAACCTCTATAATCGAGAATCCTATCTGACCCACCAAGAGCCATAGGTTATCAATCCCCCCAGATTATAAAGTCCACAAAATCACAATGGGTCAACGGTTAAACCATACTCCCACCGTTGTGTCTTGGGTGGATTGACATTACGATCTAGTAGTATTTATCGGTGTAATCACCAACAACTAATGTTGGGCGTGGTCCGATTAAATCGAGATAGTAACTACCTTTGGGTAACCGTACTCAAGGTTTAAGGTGTTTCTTATAGATTCTATCGGAAGGCTTGTGACGAGTTCAACCGTCACTATCTCGATCTCAAGAATCTTTTAATCAACCTTCACTCGTCTCATTAAGATATTTCACGAACAGTCACAATCGAGCGTATGCGCCAAAATCTCGATCCTACCTTCAAGCATTAAATGCTAAATGCCTACATTTATGGAAGTGGTGTGAACCGAATTCACTCATTATCCATAAATTCTTTGGCATCTTCTAGGTAGACTTCTCGGTTTACATAATAATGTTAACCGTTATTTTGCAACCAATTATCTTAATCGAGTTTAATGATGTATTGTAGCACATTAATAACTATATCGAGGCAAGTCTATGGTTTCTTCCTCGGTGAGAAACATTCCACTTAGGAAGCGGGCCGAGCATCGATCCCAAGACTATGCGATAGCCTATTTCTGAGCATGGAATACTCTATTCTCTGCTAAAATCAGAGACTCCTCCTCGTATTCTTTTGATAAACTAGATCACATTTCGAGTAGTCATCAGACAAAATGTCACCACTCAAAACCTCCCACTAGCTTGTATCTCTCACTAGACCCGAAGGTCATGGTGAACAAGCTATGTTACCCTTCAAATCTATTACCCTTTCCGATTGAAAGGAAACTTAGTCATTGTTCATTTGAGATAGTGTTCCTAGGCGGGAGATAGGAATCACCCTTAGCGATCGTCGAGGTCTTATCTACAGGATATATGCACTAATTAATAGATATTGAAGGGTCGTTTATCTTAATACGGAAACCTTTTACCTTTAATAGTTTTAGATGTGTTACACATACTTATTAATTTGTTCTAAGTGGTTCGACTTTATCAAACAAAGTCGAGTCACTGATTCGTACTACAAATGTCATCTTCACTTTGTTTAAGGCAAGCTGTAGTATCGAGATGAAAGTGAATCCATTTGTTTCAACGAATACGCAAGTGAGAAAAATAAATTTTTACGTGATATTCAAGGATAGAATCTGAAATTCATTTCCTTATATCACTCCCACTAACATAGTGAAATTGCGCCCGTTGTTACTCTATTAATCGTTAATGCAAAGCTTCCTTGTTCTTCCAAAGAACTAAGCTACCGAGTCAAGTCACTCGGTTAAGAAAGTCGCTAAGGATTCATTGGTTAGTGATCCGAAATCACTTTTCTTATCCTATACTTTCTTTAATTAATGTTTCGGTTTAGCCTCTAAACTTTAGTTAAGATGATTAACACTTATAGACATTCTTTCCCATTCTCAACTTTCCTTAAAAGGAAATAGTCTTGAACTAGCAGTTCAATTGAGTAGACACTACTCGTGAAGCGTGGGATGTCTAATAAAAGCGTTACCTTGTGGGACTGATTTTCTAATAAATTAGAAAAACATAATATAAAAGCTCCCCACTAGTTTATCGGTTCCAAATACCGTCTAACTAGCGACACTTTAATTTATGATTCTCCAATTTTTCTATCGAGAAAATTTCTCGTGTAGACACTACACAATTCACTAGAAGAATTTTATCGTCCCAATCATCTTTCAAACTAACTACGGTTGTCTCTCGTTGCAGACAGTGGCGGCATGTTGACATGCCGTCACTTAAGTTTTGAAGGCTTCAAGAGAAATATCTCTTCCGAAAAATTAATCGCATGTGAGATTAATAAATACAACGTTCTAGTTACTTACCACTTTTTAACGAAGTCATTACTAGTCAATTTTACACTAGTGAGTCTAGCACCCAGAGAGATATATAAATAGTTGTAAATAAAATTGTGAGAAGATAAATCCAAATCATACACTACTAAAATTTTAGGAACATAAACTAAGTACTTATAGTCTATCCTACCGTTCCAAGGATTTAATCTAACGCCTCAAGTGCGCCTTAGGGTAGGTCAAAGAGGTTTCGATTAATATTGAAGATCGATTGAGAATCGAACATCTCATTTGTGATCGTCAATCACCTTTCCTTTTTCAGCCAAGGTATTACCAAAATACCCTTTATGAGTGTAACCTCTTGTTTGAGATCTTTAGATAGACCCGAGTGTGCCGCCTTAGGGTCGGTCGGTGACTCAATGAGTACCCAAAATCCTATCCTTTCGGAGACCAAGCCTTGAATTTTGATAGCGGTGAAGGCCTTCCTTAGGGGCCGAAATCAAAGCCGCACGCAGGCGTCACCATTCTCTCACGTTGCTTGTGTCAGCGGTAGAGGCCGTGGGGGTCGGTTGTCGCCTCTCCGCTCTCACTCAATATTTTGAAAAAGTGGTGGGTTTCTTGATCACGTTTTTGGACTTGATGTTACATTAAGGAACAATAAATCATAGGCCCGAATGTTGTCGGTTATGTGGGCTAGCCCACCCGACCTATTCGTTAGAACATATGTGGCCGTCGGACGGGTCAAGACTAGGGGAGCTCCGTTGAGCCGTAGTGGCTCTTCGGATGGCTCAGCCTTGCAAGACCCCCGTGCAAACGCCACACGTGGAGGGTGAAGTCGATCGAGCCGTAGCTACTGTTAACCACCCAACCGTGGTTAAACCACTTTCGAACCTGTTTGCCCGTGATTATCCAATCCTTAAACATCAAACTTTCACGTAGACACTACGGAACAAAAGCGTAATCTCGTGCAGGTAAGGTGGAATTCACCGAGAATCCAACACCTTAACCACGAGGTTTGAGGATTTTACTCCTTATGCTTTCGCAGAGTGGGATTCACGAGAATCCATCACCCAACCTCGACGATTGAAAAAACCCGTGTTCCTCGGTTTTTTTTTTACCCTAATTAGTTTCTAATTAATATCAAACAATTAATTAAAACTAATCGTGTGTTTTATACATGCCTAACTAATTCCTCGAATTAATTTCTACATGTATGCATATGGAGTGGAATTCATGATATGATGCATGTCATGGCAATTTTCGATTCTACTCATACAATCTACACATGTATACTAGTGCGGAAAATAAACACCGAGATGGATGGCCGGCACTGTGCATAACTAATCTATTCGAAAATAATTTAAAACCCTAATCTGCAGCTGTTAAGAATCTTCGGCGATCGGCATATCAAACGAACTTGGATCAGGACGAAACTTTCCAGATCTTATCTTCATTCTTCGGACTTCAAGATGGACGGTCGGATCGGAGCTTTGACTTGTCAATCTTCCTTAGTGAGCCGCCCAACTTGCTGCTGAAACAGACTCTCACAGCAGCGCATCATATACTTCCCGAGATCGATCGGGGATGAAGGTGAATCCCGATCGTCCTGAAAATTTTATCACACGTCCAAAACTCCATGATTATCGATCTGACCGGTCGGATTTTAATTTGAACGGTCCAATTGTTCCCAGAAAATCGAAGACGTCACAGTTAGGGTTTCTGTGAATCCTGCGTTTTTCTGTTACAGCAGCCACTTCGCAGCAACGAACGGAAACCCAAACGGACTCTGATCGACACCAAAATTTGTGGGATTGTTCATCAACTTCTAACATTAATTCTGACCGGAGGGATCTTCGTTTTAACGGCTCAAACAACGGGAAAAACGAAAAAACTATACAGCTGCTAAACAGATCTATTTACAGGAAATTAAACTTGCAATAATAAATAAATTACACAATTTCTATACTCATATGAACGAATTTTCATCGTTTATATGAGTTTACAATAGATCTAACGGGAAAGCGGTGCCAACCCCAATCCATCTCTTCAACCATAGCAATTTAAAATTATTAATGCATAATAATAAGTAAAATATCAACTACATGCAATTCCACTCCTTTAAATCGTTTAATTACGATTATGACTATACAAATCGTGGAACCTGGCTCGATACCACATGAAGGATGCAGGTTCTTAGATCTAAGCAATTAGATCTATGCGTGGCGGATGGATCACGATTTATATATCAAAACACATAATTAAAGGACTTAAACTACTACAAGGGGTTTAAAATCATGTTACCAATAACGGGAAGAGTCGCCTTGATCTTCCGATGTGTTCTCAAAGCAAGCGGTTGGTGGACACCGATCCTTGATTTGAAACCTCCTTGATATGCTTTCAAGAAAAACTCTAAGTTTTTCTTCAACCAAAACCCAAGACAAGAAACAAATTTTTCTCTCTTTATTCTAGTGTGGGGCGAAATTTTGCCTTGCCATTTCCTTGGAATAACTCTCCTTTTATAGGAGAGTAAATCATTACCTCCAAGTTTCTAATTAATTAAATAAATAATTAAAAGAAATCACAATAAAGGATAATTCCATTTATAAAAGATTGTGATTAATCAATCAATCAATTACAAATCAATTATCTTTTATTAATTAATTATTTAACAAGTAAATAATTAATCACACAAGAAAATCAATTCTTGCCCTTTTAATAGCTAGGCGCCACACACTAGGGTTTAGGCCCACGAAAATGTCTTTTACATGTATTATATTATTCAGTCAACTAAATAATATTTTGCATATCAATTAATTATTTCACCAATTAATTATCAATGAGGCCCAAAAGCAGGAAAAACATCCGAATTACGAGGAGCCACGGGGGACCATGGACCTATAACCAAGTAGCTCAATAATTAATTATTCATCGAGCAGAATAAGTACATTAATTATTAATTCGGGATTACGCCACCATAAACCCAGCCCGAACTCTACCGATTATAGATATATACTTATACTCAACCCATAGAGTGAATAAGCGTCCATTGATATAATCACTACATACGGATTAACCCTCCATAGATTGTCCATTCTCGGCGGGAAGTCTCCGTGAACCCTACTCGAGAATATCTTATCCTTATTTACCATCAACCCCACGATGATCAATTAGTACACATCTCGACTAGTAGCTAATTAGTCAAATCACGAAACTCCCGGGATCGATCACTTTCTTAGGGCTAACAAATAAGGGGATCTGTCTCTACTTCCCTTGAGGAAGGAATGGATTCCATGTCTGTGAAAATCAGAACTACTCACTCATCCGGAGATAGTGCCAATGAGAAGTGGCTTGGAACACATTATTTAAGTGAACCATAACTAACACATCAAACACTACCCGGGACAAGCGGCATCCCGTGATCACCTCGGAGATTAAGGTTGATTCATATATGATCATCTAATGATTTAATAAGATTCCTCGATTACGGAATTACACGAGAAATTGATTAAATCGGTCCGATCCTATATGAATGCCATCATATATAAATGCCCCACGCGTAGGTACCCTCTACCGGCAGATCCGGATAAGACTATCACACCCTAAGGTGTTCAGGCGCATTATCGGTGTTTTAATCAAGAGACCCTAAACTCGATTAAGTTCACCACGGACTAACAGATTTAAGCATATCTCCACTAACTCAATCCTCACGTGCATGCCATACAATCGAGTTAAGCGGTTTATCTTGATATACTTAGGGTTTGCAAAGTGTATTATTTACTAAGCACAAAGCAAGTAATAAGGTGAGATAAATTCTGTCATAAAAACAATTACACAAATTGTCTTTCGGGCACTACACCTAACAGACATAAGTAGCAAAGAGACACAAGAGCTAAAAGAACAAATTGCTTTACTAATCAAATGCTTTGACAGGTTTAGTAAGAAGAAACAATTCAAGGTAAGTTCATCATCAAATAAGAAGTCAAACTCAAGCAAAGACGTGAAGAAAAAAGATGATGAATACAGATGCTTCAATTGCAAGAAGAAAGGACACTTCAAGGCAGACTGTCCTGAAGAAAAAGACAAAGATGAGGAAAAGAAAAAATACAAATGAACATATAAGAGAAAAATCAAGAAGGCCCTGAAAGCTGAAACCAGCAGTGAAAGCGGTGAAGAGTCTTCTGAAAATGACTCAGATGATAGTGAAGGTACCAGCTTAGATAATGACAAAGCATTTTTAAGTCTTATGGCCAAAGAAGTTGAAGAAACAAAGGTAATATCTAGTGCATATTCCTCAAATGCATCCACATCTGACATTTCACAATCTTCTATTTTCCCATTTGATTCTGCAAATCTAATTCAAAATCTCATGAGTTAATTTGAAGAAATTCAAATAAATCATGAAATTCTGGAACAAGAATGTGAGAATCTGAAAGCGGAAAATAAATGATTAAAGAAAGAACCAGATGAACTGAACACTGAATCAACTAGTAAGGAAGTAAACTCAACTGATCAACAAGAAGCATATGATCACTCATCTAGTGTTGATAAACCAGCTGAGAAAACCTCCTTACCAGTTAAGAGCACCACTGCACCACTCAAAGAACCAGCTTACAAACCCCCAAAAAATTTGGATCTAGATCTGGTCCTGGCTACAACAGTCAAGACGAGAAAGGAAATAATGAACAACACAATTCTAAATCATGGACCAAAACTGGACCTAAATTCAGAAAAGGACAGACCATAGTTTCAACTACTCATCCTGCACCAGTGAACTGAAACAACAAAGTAAATCATCTTTCCAGCCCACAAAAAAGGGGCACACTGAAAGGTAAGGGCAGACTTTACCCTTCAGAAGATAATTGGAATATTCCACCCCCAAAAATACAAAAAGAAACCATTTCATGCCATGCAACATGCATTCAAGAAAAGCCAACCCATACATATTCCTGGATACAAGAGACAATATGAAAATAGGTCTCCCACTGCATTTTGGAAGGTGATGCAAATGCACCTAAAGGTAGAGATGTGTATCAGAATGAAGGCCTATCTATCTTTTATGCCTTTAAATATTGGTAATGAACAAGCTTGAATGTTATGCCTTTAAATATTGGTAATGAACAAGCTTGAATGTTTGTACCTTCTATGTCTTTCCTTTTGAATGTTCGGTGTCTATCATATTTCCTTGTCTTCGCTTGATTAAACATTGACATAGATGCCTGAATCTCTTATATGTTGTTGATTTTACCATTTTCGCCATCGTCTTTGGGCTGGAGAATTTGAATTCATGTTGGCATGGTGATTTCTTCTCTAGAGATATGTTTCAATTTTCTGGTAGAATTAAGGTTAAGGTTCCCACCCCATTTGTGGAAGAGAAAGAGAGGTATCGAGTTGATTGGGCTTGTTCATCTCGGCTTGACCTTACAGTTTGAGTGATTAACCATCCATCTCGCTCTCTTTTTTAGGCAATGTCGGATAACTGAGGTGATCAGGCCAGCTCAAACGGATCGGCGGCTAATGTCGGCAAAGTTGTGCCGATGATCTTTGCGATCAAAGCGATTGATCGAAAAGTGCTATCGTTGAATAGGCTAATGGGCCAGCAGTTTGTTTGCCAAGCTGGGAGGATGCCCAGCAAAGAGAGTTTGACCGAAGCGTGTTAACTTTGTGGGAAACGGGGGATGAGGACCCTCATCCCGCTCTTATAGTTTTCTTACAGCCACTCCAGCTGAGTCCAGACTATCGGTTTTCATATTTAAGAGAAGATGCTGCCCGGGTCGGTTGTCGAGATACTCGGGACCATATTTTGATCCATTTTAACTCTATGTTGAATGGGCTCCGTGTTGAAATAGTGTCTTAAACCCAATCGGGTTGGACTGGATCCGACCGGGTCGGATCATTTCTACTATTTCTTTATGTTTATACATACATTAAATGGCTTTTCTGTTGTCATATATTTGTTCTTTTAAAGAACCAATTATGAATTTTTATATGATAACGTCCTTAGTATTTAAATGTGATAGAGAAACCATGATAGGCGATTATGGTTGATGAGATCTCTATTCACCTTAATAAGTTTGATCCTTAAATGTCTCAAGGCTTATGTACTATTAAACAGGGCATTGATAGTACAAACAGACTAGCATGTATTAGATGTCATCTGTCTTTAAGGGCAGGGATAGATCTCGTCGATCTATCGAAGTGTAGTGACACTTGGACTGTATGTGGACGTGTATTAGAGAATGCATATGTTAGACTGACCCACTTACATTGTTAAGTGTCACACTATTTGACGGTTGTGTAAATATCCTTAGGACATGAGTCTACATGGCATCACGGTGTGGATTGTCATGCTTTGACACTATTGAGGTTTCCCTTATCCATGGGGCGATCATGCGGTAGTGATTGGCTGTGATACTGAAGCATACGGAGTATACATGTTTGTTCTTGTGAAAATCGCATACCCTATCAGTAGGGGTGAATATACGAAAGGGCATTCTTATAAGGAATGTCTTACTCTCGTGAATCTTTGCAAAGTGGAAGTAAATGAGTTACTTCGAGAGAGCATGATATCCAGATTATAAGATACAGTCGTTGATGTTTGACATTCGACGAACGACCGTATGGATATTATTACAGCGATAGGATTCTATTTACACGGTAACCGTTTCACATGAAAGGTAGTAGTCATTGAATTTGACTCTTCCGATGATTAGGGGTCATGGTGTGTTGCTAGACGCTATCCCGTAATCGTTATGCATAAAGGACAATTTTGTAATTTGCACTTTGTGTCTACGGCCAACGTATTCGGAAGCCTATCGGGTCACACACATAAGAACATCTAGTAGGATTAAAATGTGGTTATAGTTGATGACCAAATAAGGAAAGAATTTATCTCATACTATAAAGGTTATATGGGTTAATTAATATGGTGGTATTTATTTATTATTAATAAATATAATAATACAAGATATTAATTATGTTGATAAATTAAATATACAATGATGTATATAAGTATGTCGAAATTATATGTGTATATGATACACATTATATTGCAAATTAATTAATCATAGTATTATATTATTTAAGAATATTCCGGATGCCAATTTGTTGGTCGAAGGCGGCGCCTATTTGAAGATATTGGATACATTTGAATCGTGTAATTTAATTAATAAGATTACCAATATTAATATTGAATATTAATTGATTTTGGAAAAATATATTTACGGTAATAAGATAAAGATATATTCAATATAAGATATTGTCAATAGTTATCTTGGAAATATATTTAATATAAGATATTGAATATTAAATGAGATAAATCAATCAAATGGATTTTCCTTATTTTATTAGGAAAATGTTTTCTCTCTCGTCAATCTACTAGAAGCTAATCCCAATCTGTTGGGGAGACCATATGGGGCGCCACCTACTATTAGAAATAGGGAGGCTTGGCTAGCTCTTTTGATAATCACAATTCCAATAGCTAATAGTTCTTGTGAAAAATAGAGGGCTTCTTAGAGAGAGTTTTGAGAGAGAGAAAAGGCCGGTCTAGCAACCGGATTTTTCTAATAGAAATCCAATGGTGGATTCCAGCGGGTTATTCGTGTGGACTAGCGGTAGAGGCCGAACGCTTGGGTGGCTCCGTGCATGACTACTCTCCTTAGACGAGATTAGGGATTTCTACCACTTCCTCAAAATCATCCCCATCTTTTTTTATTTCAATTGAACCTTTATCCATAAAGTCAACATCCTTCCTGTTTTCAACATCCGATGCTTTCTTCTCTTTACCTTTACCACTTCTTGATCCACCTCAACCGGTCTATCAAGTCTTACATACTCATCGTCACCACCATCATTTTCAATCGTTAGAGCATTTACCTCACGCGGGTTCCTTACCATGTTGCTTACCAAACCTCCCGATTGAAGCTTTCCTTCCAGTATGATAAAACTCGTGATGGAATATTCATTTATCATATACGGTCAAGATGAGCCTTATACAAGCGTACACGCGGAGCTCTGCAGTTGGCTCTAATGACCGACCTCGCTGATTTAAATGGATTACATTTATTTTGTGAAATGTTGATATGTCTAGTTTGTTTATGTAAAATAATACCAAGTTCCATTTTTTATCCATATTCTACTCTTTTCTACTCATTTACTCATTTCTACCTGATTTCTACCACAGTTCAACATCATTTTTACTTCACTATCATTCCATTTGTGCATTGAATCTTTATAGCAGCTACGTCCAGAGAAATGTTATTAGCATGTCGCTGATCAAAAGCTAAACTCAACCATCAAACGATTTTCATACGGAGAATACCAATTTATTTCAATAAAACCGGAAACTGAACAGATTTTACGGTTCGATTTTTTAAAATTAAAAAATCGATTATAAAACAGTACTTCGTCATTTTTTCAATCCGGTTTGATCCAATTCAATCAATTGATCCGGTTTTTCAATTTCTATAATAATCATCCTTGAACACTATAATTAGATCAACCAAGGTAATCAACGTCTACTAGCTTATTTGTTTATTGCTTAAGAAAGTCGGTTTTTGATAAAAGGAAATCAAGTGATTGTTTTGGGTTGAAGTTTTTTTTGGAGTTTTTTTTGGGGTTTTTTTTTCAGATAAAGTGATTGAAGTAATGATTGGAATGTTAAGATGTTTTTTTTAAATTTGTGTAGATTATGAAATGATTGGTGAAATAAAGTAGAATAATGAATAAAATAATGGTAAAAAAGGTAATAAAGTTGATAAAGTGAAATGATGAGCGATGATTTAATATTTTTTTATTGGTAGTTGAAGATTTGATTGTTGGGAGTATCGTAAGAAATGATTGGTGATGTGATGTAAAAAAAACCCCAAAAAAACTCTTTCCAAAACAAACACAACCAAAAATTTGGATTCCGCTGCGTTCCCGCGTATATTTCCTAACAGTGGTATCAGAGAGAGCTTCGAGCTTAATCAATAAGCATGTTAATTTGCATAGTTAATTTTATCGTTTAAATCACGTAATTAAAAGTTGAAAGATTTTAGATTCGCAAAACGATACACGAAAAGAAAAGAAAAAAAGGTAGATTGGGTGGTGCTCGGCTGACTGGCGGCAACACCACCACTGTCCGGCAGTCGGCGGTCGGCGGTCGGAGGCGGCCTCGTGGCGGTCGGCAGCGGCCTCGTGGCTGTCGGCTGGCAGCTGCTGGGCGAGTCTCTTCCTTTTGCTTTGTGTGTTTTGTGATTCAAAATGGTTCATAGTTGTGATTCAAAATTCCTCTTTTGTTTAAGTTAATGTTATGTGGCCAACTAATGGTTCAAATAGTTTGGACCATTGGGATGCCACAAGGCATTATTTGGTAAATATGATTTGCCTTTAAAATCTAGGTCATTCCAAAAAAAAATTGGAATAGGCCTAGGCCCTTTCCTAATATTTGATTTTGGAAAATGCCAGGCCTAGGCCCTTTTCAAAATTTTGATTTTGGAAAAGGCAAAGGGAGATGCCTTTGGGTTTAGGAAACCAAAGGCATCCCTTTTGTTTAGGAATCAAAAGGAACGAAACAAAAGAGACCTAATTTTCGTTTTGATTTATTTTTGGAAATATTCTAATTAATTAATATTAAAATTGAAATCAGTTTAAAATTAATCGTTAATTTTATTTCGATTAAAATCATTAATTAATTAAATGTTAATTAGTTAATTGATTGGATAAAATTATTTAAAAGATTAAACGTTAATTGATTAATTAAGACGCAAAGTAGTTGGTTTTTAATTTTATCTTTTTCATAAGATGTTATTGTGTATATATAATATGATTATATGGACCCCGATTGATCATGGACTTGACAAATATGATAGATGTGAATGATTTATTTTTCTGTTGGTTTTAAAATTGTCCTAAGCCGTTATGAAGAATGTGAGTTAGTTTATTTACTGCATTTATCACATTTCCGTGAGTTCCCCCCAACCCCCCATGTGCGGCGCATATATTTATTTTATTAGATAGAAACAAGAATAAAGATCTCATCGGAGATGGCGCATTAAAAATCCTATTGGACGTTGTAGCTACCCTTAGATTGTGACCCGCGGTTTCGTCAATTTGTATTCGAAACCACACCTATGAAAAGTCCATGATCATACCGGTTACATTATGCATTTATTTATTTTGTGCTTGTATTTATTTTATATGATACAATGGATGTATAACTAGGCACGATCTAGATGAATGTGTAGGATGTATGTCTATAGAGATAGATATACGTAATAAGACCATAATTAAATTAATTCGAAATTAATTTAAAATTACTCCCACAACAAAAATCGAGTTATAATATGTCTCCCAATATTATAGTGACAGTGAAGAGCCCTTGTTCGGATCTAACTGATCGGCCCACGGGAGTTGACCTACCTCGGGTATATCGTCATTATCGAGATATGATCTTTATGATATCTCATGAATATTTGGGTTACGACTCGACTAAAGATCTTGCGGTGATAGGCCCACATCAGGACAGTCTGATTTTAGAGACATGAGGTTGACTATCACATAGACGATGTGAATTGTCATAGAGTTGACTAGTCAAACCACTGGAAGCAGCGTTGGACACGATTGGTAAGAAGTACCTACCCGTCGAAATTGACCGGTTGATCGGCCCACGTCGGGGATCGAGTCAACTAGATAGGATTCCAGACACAAAAGAATTTTGGAAAATTTTTGAAAGTCAATTGGGAGTAGTTGACTAGTAGGAGCAAAATCATAAACCAAAAGACCATTTTGATTTTGCGTGTATAAAGAACAACACTCTTTTAACTTATTTTTATGTTGTAATTTTAGCAAACATTATATTTATGTTATTATTCTCGATTGGTAAAACCAAATTATGACAGCTACCTTTTGAGAAACGTTCTCAAGTATGGTTAAGTAATTTTAATCCTTTTAAAGTAAGCAATGTCATGAGCAACCCGGTTATAGTAGTTAGAGACAAGGAGACTACATATTTTATGAAGTGCTCCAAGACTTTAATTTTTGGAAGTAAATCACTTGAAATAAATTTCACGAAGTAATCATATATTGGATACGATCCAATATGATCATTCTGTCATACGATGACAATTAATTCAAACGTTGGATAAGAATGGCCACATCGAAATTTGGAAAGGTTGTTTTCCAAATTGTAAGATTTAAGTATCGACTTATTTCTTTAATCATTGCTTTGAAGGTTAATTAAATAGTTCATATTTTGAATATGATTCAAAAGGCTAAATAAACCATTTAATAAAGTTTAGACTTTCTTTATGAAAGGAAATTAAAGACAAAGCGCTTGTGATCTTTCTTAAGTCTTATGAAGACTACACTAAGAAATATTTGCAAGTGCTCAAAGGATTGAAAAGGAAAGTTAGGGCGTGTGCTTGTATAGAGAAATTATCAAAGTCTCTATTTAGGCAAGTATGTTGAGATAATCTATCTAAGTTCAAGTCAACTCTTAGATATTTGATATCTTACGAGTATGATTGAATTAGAAGGATTAAATACGGAACACACAAAGATACGGAAAGATGAAGCAAACGTTGCGACATTTTCGGTTTTGTTTTCTGAGTCTAGTACACTGATAAAAAAACTAAATAATTGTTATCATGTTTCGGTTCTTATGAAGAACATATTTTCACTTAGATGTTAGGATTTAGCAGGCATATTCAATTGTAAGGAATAAATGTTATTCCAACAAAGTTGAAAGGTCACTGAATCCAACGTACTAGATTGATGTCACTATATAGTTGATATAGGTGAAAAATCTCAACTAAATATTTGTATTGCTGTTATCCTTGATTTGTGGTTGTTCTACGCACAGTCTCTATGGAAGGGAAGCGTGTAATCAAACGTCATTCTGATGATGCTGAACCATATGATTATGAATCATGTGGGTTATACACATCTTATCCAAAGAGGACTAAAATACCCTTTTGTGAAAAGGCTTTAAAATCTAGAAAGTTGTCTAAATCCTAAACATACCGATGTTTGTAGGGTTATGACAATAAATGCCATAAATAATTGTTTATTAATCTGTATGACTATTTTTAGAAATAGGTGAATGTACTTGGTGAAGTACGATAATTCTGAAAGCCCAAAAACTTCGAGCTAGTATGAATGTGAGATTGATGAGCTACTCAGGAATTAATTTACAATTAGATTGAAGCAATTAATTCCTGGAGGGTGTTTCAGAAGTCGTCTGAAAAGATATTAGATTCTCCCTTGAAGGATAGCATTTTTGGGATACACAATTAGATTGTTTTCCTAAAATGGAAACAAAACTTTATATGATAAAGGTGTGATGCAAGCCATGCAAAGTATCCCTTACCCGTTTCGGATAGTGCCCTTACACTTAACCGAGTTCCAAAGAATAAAGGTTGAATAAATTCCATATTAGATATGAAAGAGGATAATGTTGAATCTATCTTAACCGATGATTTGAAGTTGTCATAGGCAAAGTTAGAAAGGCTTAGAGCCTAGTACGACATATGAAACTTTGTGGAATGTCTTGGCAAGTACGCTAGATATTATTTACTTGTCCGTGGAGCAAAAAGTGTTTGTCTCCAAACGTACTGTCTTCTAGAGGAAGTGTTTCTTCCAAAAGAAAACAGTGGGAGTAAATTTAAATCTCAAAAGAGTTTTAGAACCACAAAGATATAATTAACCATAGACCCCTGGTATGCTCGTACACCGTGGTAAACCGCTCGTATTAGCTTCGAGTTGACTCATTCTTGCCTTGACGGATTCCATAAAGATCAACATGAGTTTTATTTGGTTGTCCCACTGACTTGAACTCGGCAAAAAATTTATTCTGGATGTCTCCCGAAGACTTTACGGACCCCGCTGGTAAATTTCTGATCCATACCGCAGCCCAATCTTGCATCACGCCTACAAAGGAAATGCACCAAGCAGATTCATGCCTTGTTGCTAGGGTTGTCCTGCTCTGAAATGTAGAGAGCCAGTCATAAGGGCAGCTCAATCCTTTGTAATTCTCAAAGGTGGGGTAGTGTAACCCTTCAAGTATGGCCTTTAGAATCTTGTCGTCGAGGACACTCGTTCCATAAGACTTATTAATCTCATTTCTCCTCTTATTCTTTTGCAGCCCATCAATCTATATTTGAAGTTTAGCATTCACTTCCTTGAAGGGATTAGGAGCAGGTTGCCTGTGACTGCTAACCAACTTGAAGCTTTCAGCTCGATGATTGGCCTATAAGTCGACTGCATATTGTCGCTCCTCTCTTTCGTTATCGGTTTGTCTCATTTGTCAGCTGCTGGGTCTAGACAATCCTGAACTGGTCTATGACCTTGGTGTCGTCCGGTGAAGGAATTAACACTCACCTCTCTCTATCATTATGTAGAACAGAAGGACCTCTGTACTGATCTGGGACGTCGATGAATCTATCCAACATGGGGGATCTCAGTGGAAGAACGAACTCGCTGATGGGGAGCGTTGGGTGATTGAGACAGATGAGCTCTTGATTGGTTTGAAGTATCCGCTCTGCATAGGCAGCATGAGCAAAAAATGATTTCACATACAGTTTTCCATATGCCTCTATCTCCATACGGGGAGATAGTGACCGGGGTCAATCAGGTTATAATATACTCGACCACCATAAACCAGTACTAGCAAGAGGACTAGGCCCATCGTAGTATAGCTATAGTGAATCAAGGTCGATCCCACAGGGAACCAATTGTGGATCATCTTATATACAAACAATTAATTAAACATGTCAAGGACATAGAGGCGGTCTACGACCAACAAAAGACAAGAAAAGTAAAGACACGACTCGACACAACGTAATTAACCCCCCCAATTATAGTCTTTATCGTTTGGACCTAGATAATTTATATAATAAACTGAACTTATTAACTGTCAATCCGTTTGTATCTATTTTAGATTGGCTACGGGAGTCATCCTCTTAAACTTGACTTAGCACCGGTTAGGTTACTAGATCACTGTGATATTGTTATGTGACTTCGCCTTTTAAGTGCCTCCATCTCATATAACTCACACGCTTACAACTCTAAGGATGCCGATATTAACCGTACACCTCGTCTAGGCAACATTCCTATGGTTAGGCGTACTTCTAAACGATCGCATCGATCTGGCCCTATTAACAATTACACGCTTGACGGTCTCATGTTAATCTACGATTTACATATAACTAGGTGAGCTCAATTCCCAAATACAAAACCTACCTAGATCTCGCTGAAAGTCCCGGAAGATCATTCATGAACCTAGGAGCCCTATATTGGTATTTCCTAATCATATGCTAATTAAAACAGACGAGCAACGTAGCCGTAGCCATACCTACTGAGATGATAAATTCTATTGCGCTAACCTAACCATAAAGACGTGGCCGGATTAACAGGTAAAAAGGGGCTCGGTCGACCGAGTGTGTAGGCTCGGTCGACCGAATGACACAATTCGGTCACCCAAACAATTTCAACTCCCAGATTACATCTCTGAACCTATCTCTCAGCGTTTCTCATACAATACGGATTAAATAGCAATTCGTCAAGCAAATATATAAACTAGCATATATACACGTTAATTAAGCAATACCGATTCATACATAGACACTAAGTAAAGGACGTAGGGTATGTGATCCTCATAGACAAGGTATCGCCACCTCCTTAACGTCATAGCCTAGATCTACATCATCTAGCTATGAATAATCAACTCAAACGATAAATCATAATTGGGGGGGATTAATTACGGAAAATAAAGAAGACAGAAAATATAAAGGCTTACATATTGAAGCCCTTAAATTGCTGGAAACCCTCAAATTATTCTACATTATATCAAATTTATATTATGAATTGTAAGATTGAAGAAAGAATGGAGGGATGATTTACAATTTCTCGTAGCTGCTGCTTATATAGGAGTTTCTACCGACTTATGAAAGATCTAGAAGGTAAATACGAAAAAATCCGATAAGTGACCGAGATGACACACTCGGTCAACCGAAGCTCCCCACTCGGTCGACCGAAGCTATAGGCTCGGTCGACCGAACCTAACTTTGCACATGTTAATCGTTTTTCTCGTCTATCTTGCTCCCCACTGCACGCTTGCGTGTTGATCTGATTAATCTTTCTTTTAATGCTCCGATTTTCTTCCTCTATTATCTTGAGACCATTGATTAATTAACATTAATCCTCTCGATTTGTTGTGATCTGCAAAATCAGCATTTATCGCGCAATAAATCGGCTTTTAATAATGAAAACGGCTAAATACCAAATATCATATTAATAATCACTTAACATTAAACAATAAATATAAACATGTGATTTAATATGAAATATACATTATTAATCTCGATTTAAGGATAACGTTGATGACTTTTACGGGTATAATTTGACCGTCATCAGATAGCTGGTGTGAAGGGGTTGGTCGAGATGTCTCACCCGTGTGTCTTCATTTGTTTTGCTCGATGGCGGTAGTTAGTTGCCCATGAGCTTCTTTTGATCTCTCTATGTTATCGAGTTGAGTACGTGCATCGTACAACGGCATGTCCTCGCCCTAAGGACTGTGTGTCATGTGTACCTCGGGATCATGGTGTACAGTATTCTTACACACTGTCGTGCCATCTATAACCTATACGGTATTTTTACCAGCCCTCTTGGCGGTGGGTGGTAGGACCTCGTACAACAAAGCCCTAGTAGACCTTTTTTTTGACATGGTAACACCAAAGATGAAGGCCTGCTAACATAGATAATGTTCTTGGAGAAGAAGCATTACACCTGACGGAGATTTGAAGACCGGAGGCGGCTCCAAAAAGTATTTAGGGTTTTGAAAGAGCTACAAGAGTATCTTGTTATATTTTTTAGCATAAGAGTGGATATTTTGTAAATATGGGGATTCTAGCTGAACTGGAGGTAAATTCCGATGAATATTCCCATGGAAAAGCGAAAAAGACGGCTCTAGGATGCCGAAAATGTAGAAAAGCACAACCTTTTGGAGACAGAGCTAAGAACAACAGCTACAAAACTTAGATCTGACCGGAGAAAAATGAAAGAACACATAGATTTCCCAGTAACGGAGCCAACTGATATTTTCAAAAATATCACAAACTAGATTTAACGGATGATCTATGAAGATATCTGGACAAAAGATGTTGTTTTATGGTGTTTAGCTCAAGAAATATATGAAGACATGAAGAACATTCAAAAACACAATATCTGTCGACAAATTTGGCAGAGCTTAGCCTGCTTTTCTATTATGCGTCCCTTGTTAGGGTAAAAGGTGCAGCTATCTGCAGGGCTTACACAGTCGGTGATTACATAGGGGGCTAAAAGAGTACATGCAATTCGTAAATATTAATATAAATACAATAATATGGGTCGAGCTGGTATGCATCTTGGCTGCTGCGGACTCTTCGCCTGTAACTTGTGACTTTGCTGCCTAGTTCAGCAGGCTGTGAGCTATGGGGCGGTCGGCTCGGCCCTAGTGCTTCGTCTCGCCTGATAGATGGTGTATGAGGGCTTTACATCGACGTCTTTTGCCTGACCAATCATTATAAGTCTCGTAATGGCACATGGCAACTTTATGACTCAAGATGCATTATATATTCATCATCGATATATCGCGGGGTTCATCATGACCGGTGCTTTTGTCTATGGAGCTATCTTTTTCATTAGAGATTACAATCCGACTAAATAGGCTCAATAAATAAGTGAGGGGATTGCTTACTCAGATATAGCCTAAGGGGGCTAGATTATTCCTGTCCCAGCTCGGCTTACATAGATGCGAACTGATTGGGCCAGGGACCCTATTCGTTATTAGGCCTATGTGGAGGCCCAACTTGAATGTGAGGGCTCCTTTACGGGCTTGGCATGTCATATAGGTTTTAGTCAGACTTGTAATTGTAATAAGTCTTAGAAATTGAATTGTCTACGTCATAAGAATAGAAGACAAGAAGACAAGACTCAAGATCTATCAATCATACAACCTATGAACAACCAGAAGACCTATCAGTCAGATAAGCTACAAACAATCAGGAGAATTTACCAGCAAGATGACATCGAAGCGACTACTCAAGATTTGAAAGATAAAATCAAGTGACTATATGATATACGTAGCGACAAATTTAAGGTGTATAGCCGATCATTGGATCAACTCTTGATCAACGACTACAAAACAATGCAAGTGGGAGACAAAGCAGTAAATGCAAGCTGCAAAGCTACATTCTAAAGATCGACATCGCTACAAATCGCAAGTACCAACAAAAGACTTTAAGGGACAACCGATGGATACTAAGTGCCAAGCATTTAATGCATTTAAATTGAACAACCTGGCAATTAATGAAGACCACTCATTGCCTCTAACGGTTGTTTTTCAAATCAAACGTGGAAAACCCATGGAGAGCTATAAATACAAGACTCAAAGAAGGAACAAGTACAACAATTCTACAAGTGATATTATTATTCAGAAGAATATTGCACCCAAGAGGAATCTCTGCAACATTCAAAGCTTAGTAGTCAATATCTATTGAATTAAGACGATCTTCAAGCACAAACCAAGAAATATCCCAAAATCGCCTTGATTAGAGCCGCACTTCAAATCTTACAAAATACATCTAGCAAGGCTCTTATCTTGTATCATTATTGATACATCACCAATCTACATCAACAACTTGTGTTGAATCTGTTGAAGCATCAGAAAGGTGTGAAGCAGCAGAGATGGTTAAGAGGAAGATGAAGAGATCTTCAGAAGAGCTACGTGAAGTTAACCATTGAAGCAGCTGAGAGCTGTGAAGGATTGGCTGCTAAAGTGTGAAGAATCTGCGGGATGTCAAGGTCTCAAGGGCACTTGCCTGTTGTATTAGTGAAGAGTACAATAGTGATACCTCTTAAGTCACAGGAGAAGCGGTCAAGTAGGATATTACACCACACCGAAAATCGATAACAATCTCTCTCTCTCTGACTCTTCTTTCTACGCACTTTACATTACGCATTTATTTATCCGCCGCATCATACGATGTTTTAAAAACCAAGCCAAGGCTTATAATAGACCTATTCATTTGCAGATTATTCTCGAGAACAGTAACAGACAAGTCAATCAGATGAGTTGCTTACTCTTCTGATCAACCCTCTATTCTGGCCCTACCAGAAGAAGTTTTTAAAAAACCAAGAAAATTTCATTCACCCCATCCTTAACTCTTCCAAACCATGTATTGGGGACATGGGCGGATCTGTGTGTATTTGGGGTGGATCACGTGACCCCACTGAGATTCGGAATTATTTTTTTTGGTATTAAAACAATATAATCTTATTGTTAAAAAATGTAGTTTTAACCTTCCGTGACTCTAGTGGAAGAAATGTTTGGATAGAAATATAGTTTTACGTTCCGATAACCCTACTGAAAAATATTCCTAAATCCACCGGTGGTCGCAGACCAACACTTTGGTATATACAATATATATATATGGAAAATGCTATGTCCACTACACAAAAGTGTAGTGGATGATTACGCATGGATGATCACGCCCACATATCGAGAGAATTTTTTTTTTTTTTGTTGTGGCCCCGATTAAATGTGTGGTGTGGATGATGTTGTGGATGATGTTGTGATGAATAGAAGTGGATGTAAGACTCAGATATATATACGTGCATGTATTCTTGACAAAAATCGGTGCGCGAGATCCATTGCCGGCATTTCCTACTAAAACAGAAGCTAATTTTAATGCAGGGCAGGTATAATACAACCTGGTATATTCCAATACATAATTTTCAACATAAAAATAATGGATAATATTGCCGGCGGAATAAATCTAAAAGCAAACATCCAAGTACTGAAATTACGAATTAATTAATTTCTTTTTAGGGGTAAAAGGTAAAAATAATGAAATAAATGAAAGGGGTTGATTAGAAGATGGGTAGGACCTTTGACACAAACGCCTCACCCACCTTCAACTTGTACCAAATAAATACTGTTACAGTAACCCGTGAGCCTATACACGTAATCTTCAAGTTTCTAAATAGTCGGCCCTCCAACAAAAAAACAAGACACAAAAAAATAGAAATACAAAACCAAAATAAAATAAAGAAACAAAAGTGAAAAAATAAAAAAAGTTAGTCGGCCCAAATAATAATAATAATAATAATAATAAAATATTACTACTCTAAAATAGTACTACTACAAAACAACAGTCCTATTTTGATTTTTAAAAGAGTGTTGTCGGAATCATGGATGTCGCTTTTCTGTTACCTGTCAGACGAATTATTTTAGCATCTATCTTTGACTATAGTTGTCATTGGGGAAGTTATTGTGTGGTGTCTATACTGCCATGTGACAACGCGCATAAGAAATTCCCCACACCACATAATTTTATTTTGTATTTAAACTATGCTAGTTCGATTGTTTCACCCGCCACTTTACCCTTAAATTCCTTACTACTGAATATCCTCGATTTTTTTAGATAAAGATAAAATAGTAATTGGGTATCTCACTACTACGACCTAATTATTATTTATCATATTTAATTAATTAAAAGGATTTCATTAAAGGCGAGAATTAAAGGATGATACAAAATAGATTTAATTAGTGAAATAGTGACACTAAGAAAATTTATTTGGTTATAAGGACACAAATTAGATAGATAGACTCAAATACCCTTAATGAAGAAAAAATAAAATAAAAGACAATAAATAAAAAACTGGCGCATGTTTGGCACAAGTTTTAATTTTTTTATTAACATTTGCGCTGAAAGTTCAGTTCAGTTTTTTTTTTTTTTTTTTTTTTTTTTTTTTTCAGGCGCTGAAAGTAAGTTTTTCTTTTTCCAGGCGTTGAAAGTCAGATTTTATTTTTATTTTTATTTTACCGATTTATTGATTATCGCGATACAATGACCACCCCGATGCATTGACCACCTCAAGGCATTGACCATCCCGATGCATTGACCACCGCGAGGCATTGACCAGTGCGACGCACGACGCATTGACCACCGTGATTCATTGACCACCGCGATATAGTGACCATCCCGATGCATTGATCACCGTGATGCAGTGACCACCGCAATTCATTAACCTCCGTGATGCAGAGACACCGCAATGCAGAGACATCACGATGAAGTGACACTGCGATGCAGAGACACCGTGATGCAGAGACAGCATGATGAAGTGACACGGCAATGAAGTGACACATCGATGTAGGGACACCGCGATGAAGTGACACCACATTGCAGAGACACCGCGATGAAGTGAAACCGCGATGTAGAGACACCATGATGCAGAGATAGCGTGATGAAGTGACACCGCGATGCAGAGACACCGTGATGTAGAGACACCGCGATGCAAAGACACCTCGATGCAGAGACACCGCGATGTAATAACCACCCCAATGCACAGACACCGTGATGCAGAGACATCACGATGGTATAACATTTGACGATGCGGAGACACCATGATGTAGAGACATCGCAATTAAAAGACACCGCGATGCAGTGACCACCCCCGATGCAGATACACCTCCGATGCAGATACACCGCAATGCAAAGACACCACGATGAAGTGACACCGCATTGCAGAGACACCGCGATGCAGTGACCACCGCGATGAAGTGAGACCACGATGAAGTGACACCGCATTGCAGAGACACCATGATGAAGTGACACCGTGATGCAGTGACCACCCCCGATGCAGAGACACCACGATGCAGTGACCACCCCCGATGCAAAGACGCCGCGATGCAGAGACACGTCGATGAAGTGACACCGCAAAGCATTGACCACCCTATATCCATTGACCACCACGATGTAGTGGCCACCCTCCTTGTAGAGACACCGTGAAGCAGTGACCACCCCCGATGCAGGGACCACCCCTGATGCAGAGACACCGCGATGCAGTCACCACCCCCGATGCAGAGACACCACGATGCAAAGACATTGCGATGCATTCACTCCGCGATGCAGTGACCAACCCAATGCATTGACCACCGCAACGCAGTGACCAACCCAATGTCTTGACCATCGCAATGCATTGAGCACACCCGATGCATTGACACTGTATTGCAGAGACACCGCGATGTTATGACATTTGACGATGCAGAGACACAGCGATGCAGAGACATCGTGATGAAGTGACACCGCGAGGCAGAGACACCGTGATGTAGAGACACCGTGATGCAGTGACACCGCATTGCAGAGACACCGCGATGCAGAGACACCACGATGAAGTGACACGGCGATGTAGAGACACGGCGATGAAGTGACACCGTGATGCAGAGACACTGCAATGAAGTGACATCACGATGTTATGACATTTGACGATGCAGTGACATTTGACGATGAAGTGACATGTAAATAGGGTTGTAAGTGAGCTAGGCTACTCGTGAGGTACTCGTATTCGACTCGCAAGAGAGTTTTACTCAATTCAGTTTTTTCTAGTTCGAATTCGAGTCGAGCTAGTCGAATAATTAACCGAGCCGATCTCGAGTTTTAAAATATAGTAATCGAGTACCTCGCGAGCTAATCGGGCTTCATTAATTAAATATTTAAACAATTATATTTATCAAATTTATAATAATTTTTTTATAATTCAAAAAGTATTATTCGAGTCGAGTAGTCGACGAGTCGAGCTCAATCTTGTTATATTTTATTAAAAAATAAATGAATTCTACACAAAACAATCAAGCTTACGAGCCGAGTCGAGGTATATCGATTACTATACGAGTCAAGTTTGATTTAATTTTTTATGGCTCGATCGAGCTCGAGCTGAGTTTCAAACCCGAACTATTTTTAAAGACCAATGACAACAACATTTTACGTAGTGACAGATTATGCAGTGACACCCAACGACAACAACATTTTATACAGTGACACCCAACGACACCAACACTTTATGCAGTGACACACATTATGCAAATGTCACTTTTTTTTTCAAAGATAAAAAACAAGAATCATGAAGGTAAATCCATACCAATGCAAAATAATATTGAAACAAAATAGCCATGATGAAAAAAGTACAATAACTTCTTGTAGGAGAAAATGTTCAAAGTGTGCAAGAGCCCAGCATCATGCAAATGTACCAATTAACTGACAATGATGGAAAATTGTTGAAATAATGAAAGTACAATATTAATGCAATGTCAAAATGTCATTTAAGTATCATATAACTACTGATTAATCATTTGAAATCAGTTATTTGGCCACAAGAGTTAAAAAAGAAAAGGCCAACAAGACAAGGTTACAAAAATGTACTTAGATCCCCAGGAAGTCCTGACAAATCGTCATCGTTTAAGTTGTGAAAGAGGATGTTGACTCCCCAGTGTTTAAACTGAGCTTCCCAAGTGAGTAACATGCTTTGAGGAGCTACAATCATCGGTTGACAATTTGGATACATGTTCGTAAATGTCAGCCCAGGAAAACAATGGTCAACAAGGATTTACCAGCAGCACAGGGGCACGTGAGATTATGCACCTGTACCACCTTTCCGGAGTGGAGTTTTAAATCTTCAATCATGGCTGCCCCTCCCACATTTTTCCACAGAAACTCGTAACCGTCGCGTTGGTGAAGATACATTGATCTTCTCAATTCAGCTGGAATTAAGTTCAAGACGGAGCCGGTAAGATTTGTAACCGTGTAATGGTTTTCATAACTAGAATTTTCAAAATCTAGCCTGTCAAAGATTGAGCCATTTTTCTTTCTAGATGCATACCACTTCTCACTCTTTTTACTGCTCTGAATTATCTACACCTATCAAAAAACAAGAAACAACTTATGACTAGGACTAACAGTTTATAGATACAGAGTGCCTGACTTGTATAATACCGAACTTACTTAGATATATGAAGCACAAAACTGAAAAGTAAATAAATAAAGACTTCCATGTATGTACTTACAAAATCTGGGAGAATATCATGAATCTTTTCACAGACCGCCTTGCAATACTTGCAAATCTTCCCAACAGTTTCAGACAACATTATCACATGATAACCAAGGCGACAGCGTTCAGCTGGAGTCATCATAGTGACATCTAAGGGATCATCCTCCTCCTACAAGCCAATTAAATGATATGATAATTAGCTAACAAGTAGAATGCAAATATTTAAAACACGAATCAACAAGAAACATAAATTGACAGAGTTCAAGAATTTACCATTTGCGCATTTGTGGTCCCGATTTCATCCTCAATAAGGCCCATTTCCAAACCAGCAAAAAGTCCTTCGATTTCTTCCTCTTGATTTTCTCCATCGAGTCGGGATTCGAATCGATTGCAAATTCTTACTTCTTTTGAACGCCGGTGGTGATGCGGACTCCTCCTCCTAAATACGAAGAGCCGCAAAGCGGAAATTGGCATCCGATTCGATACGGAGACGCAACCGATGGTTTCATCCACTTCATGTGATTAAAGGGCACAATAAAATTGAATAAAGGACAATTTAGGAAAGTTATAAAAAATGTGTCCTTATAAACAAATAAGATTTAAGTGTGTCCTAAATGCCTATTAAGTGTTGAAAATAGTCCTTATAAACAAATATCCATTTAATTAAAGAATTTAGTTATTATTTTAAAAAGGTTTTATTTAATAGCTATTTAAGGAATAAAATCCCAATATTTTCCTCATAATTCTTCACGCCAATTTCTGGAAAAAAAAGGGGAGAAGAATGACTGCTGAAAGTAAAAAAAGGACGCAGAGCTTCGCAGGATGCCTCGAATGAAGACCTCAACCATGTGGCCAATCCATTCGTCGTTTGGCTCTCTCTTTAGCCCTATGTCTCTTATCCCTAGGAGGTCTTCCTCCACTAGCGGGTTTTTTCGGAAAACTCTATTTATTCTGGTGTAGGTGGCGGGCAGACCTCTATTTCTTGGTTTTAATAGGACTCCTTACAAGCGTTGTTTCTATATACTATTATCTAAAGTAATCAAGTTATTAATGACTGGACAAAACCAAGAAATAACCCCTCACGTGCGAAATTATAGAAGATCGCCTTTAAGATCAAACAATTCCAACGAATTGAGAATGATTGTATGTGTAATAGAATCTACAATACCAGGAATATCAATGAACATGATTATTGCAATTGCTCAGGATACGCTTTTTTTTAAAAGTGATCACCACGACGAGACGCAACTTTGGAAAATAAAATATCCATATTCCATAAGTTTTCAGTTTAGCCCTAGTTTTTCGTAATCGTCGAGTTTGTTTCTTTAAAAATTCATATCTTTTAATCCGTAGCTCTGTTTCATAGCCATGTGTAGTCAAAACGATCGTCTTGAAGTGTAGATCGTTCTAAAAATAGTTTTACAGAAAATAATCCAGGTAATCTTCTGTTTGAAGCACTTTTTCATTTTAGGATTTTTAGGAAAGATAGGGTTTTTAGGGTTACCAGTTGATCAATTAGGTTTCGAGTTGAAGGCTTGGATGATTAGCAGTATCATGAATGTTTTGGATCATTTTTGCTGGAATTTAATGTAAGAGGCTCTTCTTACTGAGTAATTATAGTTTTATAATGATAGGTTGAGTTTCGGTGAGTTTTGGTGTTGTTTGGTGATAGAATTCATAGAAAGTTGTAATTAATGAGATGTTATATGTTTTGGAATATTTGTGTTCAGTTTTAAATTTCTATTTTTTTATTCAATAACATTAATTGAACATAAACAAGCCCCGATTGAGTTCTGATGCGTTTGGTTCCGGCACCGGACGTACTCTTAAAGGGAGATGAAGTCTGGGACCGTCGTAAAGGCATGAAAGGGCTTGTGTTTTGATAAACTAGAGTTCATCAATGTCTGCGTATTTGCTAGGCCTTGTCCGTGTCCAGTGGTCTTGGAAAGAGAGTAGTGTATGTGAGGGAGCTTACCTGAAAACACTTAGGTGGCTAGATAACAACGGTAAATAATTACATATGTGTAGTAAAAGCTAAAACGTCACTTATTCTCGGTTAGGCACTGATTCATATCGGCGATGTGATACCTTCAGTAAAAGCGAACAACACTGCTAGCCTATAAACGGCAGAATGGCAGTGGAGGAAATTTGCCGAACGTATATGCATACTGGGGAGATCCCGGGACTATCGGTGCTACTCACCATGGTTGGCAAGTACATCTCGTGGTGGAATTTTCATCATGCATAGTGTCCTTGAATAATGATGTAATCAAGATAAGTTAAGCTAGAAACGAATAGTCACAACATGTTGATGGACATGAAGTGAACCCTAGATTGAGTCGGTCTCATAAAGATAATTTAATAATCATAATAATAAACTTTCATTGTATAGCTTAGTTATTCATTAGCTTCTCACTTTCACTAAGTACTTTGTACTTACCTCATTTGCATTTTATTTTGTATGTATTGTGGGGTGAGAAGACGAACAGGTTGACCAAGAGTAGTTGACGACTTTTGAAGACATTGAAGTCTTGACGAACTTCTAGTTCATTTTCTTTGTAAAGGTTGTACTAGACTAGTTGTATTCTTTTTCTTTGACTTGTTGTACTTCTATTTCTAAGACCTTTGTAAGTTTGGTTTGTACTTTTAGGATCTCGTATTGTACAAGCCTTTGCGTTTTTCGCCGTTGTAATTTAACTATCCATCTTTAGTATGGTTACTTTCTATTCTTAGTAGCATTTATGTTTTTACCCGAGTCTTTTTAGCTTCCGTTTGCTTTATTTTGATACGAAGACGTAGAGGCTTGCGTATAATATTAGATTTGTTTAATGCTATACGCGCTGAACATTTTTCTTCCGGGGCTCGGTATCCGGGAGCACGGCGTTACAGTTGTTATCAGAGCGAAGCGTTCTTTCTTTCCTAGGCTTCTTCCCTCTAAGATAGGATTTCTTTAGACCTTTTTGAACCCTTCTGATCTCTCTTGATCATGGTGGTAAATTCTCGAAGGATTAGGAATCCTTAGAACGTGGTTAAGTTGCACTAGGACCAAGTGAAAAGTCTCCTTAGGCGAAGGTTGAGTTTTAAGCTCGCATCTCTTATGTGATCCTCTTAAGTTTTGTTGCTTTCGAGAACCCTTATTAGGATCCCTCTTTCCTTTTAGAATCTTCGAATATTTCTCTAATTTTCTTTCTTTTTGAGGTTTTAATGCTTTCGTAATGCTACATTTGGTTCAAATCACTTCCTTGTAACTTTGTGTTATGCAAAATGAGTAAACGATTTTGTTCACATTTGTACATGTCATGTTATATCATTTTTTTGTTCCAAGAATTATGTAAATTTTCAGCCACTTAGAAAGTTGTCTTATCTACAATTTCTCTCTTTATATCAATTTAGTTTTCAATATGGATTGTTCACAAATTGTTTAACTAGGAGGTGTACTCTGTTAAGAAAATTCTGCAGCGGTACTCTTACTTATAATTCTATTTTGATTAAGCTAAACACCTCGAAATGACTTGGATTTTTGATATGTTGTAGAAAACATCATGAACTATAATATTTGTTTTGGAACCAAGTGCAAATTCGTTTTGGTCTGAGCACAATCTGCAACACACGACAGTTGATGAAGTCCTGAAATTTTTTGATAGCTTATAGCAGTAGATGAAAAGAATTATTTTGACCGACCTATGGCTGTTGGAGATATCCCATGAAATGGGGTTTAAATGGTCAAATTTAGCGCAAATTTCGGATACGCTCCGGTGAGATTCACCGGGAGCTTACTACGTCTAAATATTCTACTCACGGAGTAGATAATGTTTGGCTTTGGAATCACTCGATTCGGATATCGGGTGAATGAGAAATTAATGCCTAAAGTTGGTTGAAAATGTGTTGGAGATAAGAGTTGAAGGGAGTACCTTAACTCAATATCCCACATTTGAAAGATGGGAGACTTGAGTTATATATATAAGGGCTAGTATATGCTCTTATAAATGTGCCCCAAGGGCAAGGCACTTTTGTGCAGTGTGGGAGGACTTAGATATTTCAACACACGCGCGCGCCGCCGCCGCCGCCGTCCGTCCGGCTAGTGCTCGAGCTCGGTCTCGGTTCGGTTCGGATGTTACTATTAATTTTTTGGACAAAAGTTTGTTTGAATTTATCCAGAAAATTAATTAGTTAATTGTGAGGTGGTTGGAAGGTTTCAGAATAATGTGGAAATGAATTCTGATTAAATAAGTCGGTCCAAAATTAATTAAATTAACTCGGCCAAGAATTAAATTAATTCGGCCAAAATTAATTAATTTAATTAAAGTATTTCGGCCAAATTAGCTTTTCTTGAGGGAAAAGTCGAGTGGTTAAATCATCTGACCAATCAGAATTCAGAAGACACGTCATCCGACCAATCAGAATTGTGGGAATAATTGGCCAATTTTTTAATTAAATTTTCGGCCCAATTTCTTTTCCAAGGGGAAAAGTCTGATGATGTGTTCTGGCCAATCACATTCAAGCATTGGCTCTTCCTCTCCACTTTATAAAGAACCCCAAGGATGAAGGTTAGAGCATTCAATTTTCTCTTGTGTCTTCCACTACTAAAAGGGTCGAGCATATAGTTAGTTTTTTGAGTCGAAGAGAAGTCCGAGCACGTTGTAAGTTCTCCGGAGCTTGGATTGTTGAAGTGCCTCTCAATCCAGGACGTAAGCCGTTGTATCTTGGGAGACAGTTGCTACTACCGTGGGCACCATACCGGAGCAATCTGTCTTAAGGAAAGAGTTTCATAACTCGCCTCGGTTTGTCTTTATTTATGCATTATATTTTAGTTTTCTCAATCGTTTAAGTCAGATTTGTACGTTAATTGCATATTTTGTTAGATCTATATCATAGTAGCTGTGTTTTATTACATCTATCATATAGTTCTGTTAATTTATTAGATCTGCACCATAATCGCATTTATTTGCAAGATCTGAATAATAAAATTAGATTTTATTTCGAGTTGTTATTTTCTGCATTTAATTTCCGTAATTATATCCGTGAATTAAGGATCTGTTCCGTAAATCACTCCACACACGACACTTATTACCAACAAGATTAAGACAGATTAATTCGTGTGTTAGAGGATAATTTTTAAGTGTTAAATTATAGATATGCTAGATTGTTTAATTTATTTATATCCTGCTTCAGTTTGGTTGAGGCCAAACTGACAACTCTGTTTCTACTCTTTCTTGATTTTTACGTTCGTTTGATGAAGAACAAAACTTGATTTGTCGATCTTCTGTGTTTAAAGAAATGGCAACAACTGTGCAATGGAGTACCTCTCTTTGTGCCTCTTTCGCCGCACTCACGTGAGAACAATTCCGGACCTCAAGGGGAAAAACCGGAAAAGTTTGGTGTCTTGAACTAGAAGAGGTGGCAACATAAGATGTTGTTCTATCTGACAACTCTTGGCTTGGCTCGAGATGTCGATCGAGGATCCTTCGTCTTGAAGGAAGGAGATCATGCCTGCTCACACGGCTTTGGATGCTTGAAGCACTCGACTTCTGTGGAAGAACTACATCCTGAGTTTTTTGGAGAACTCGGCCCATGGGGTGTATTGCTCACAGAAGTCTGCTAAGTCCTTGTGGCAGGCTTTGGAAAAAAAGTACAAAATCGAGATACTGGCTCGAAGAAATTTGTTGTGGTCAAATTCATGGACTACAAGATGGTAGACTCCAAGACTGTTGTCAGTCAGATTGAGGAGCTACAGGTGATCATCTCTGAGATCCTGGAGGAAAAAATAATGATTTGTTAACAATTCAGTTCTTTCTTTGTGATCGGAAAACTTCCCCACTCTTGGAAGGATTTCAAGAATTACTTGATGCATAAGCATAAAGAGATGACTATGGAAGAGCTAGCAACGCGTCTGCGGATTGAGGAGTAGAACAAGAGGTCAGAACGAAGCTTTCTGATGGGCCAGTCCAAGGAGAACTTGGTCGAAGTGAGCAACAAAGGCAAAAAGTGTAAGCAGCCTAATCAAGGTCCAACAGACAATAAGAAGGTCAAGCAACAGTTCACTGGAAGCTGTTACAACTGTGGAAAGCCAGGGCAACGCCAAAGTGAATGCAGGTCACGTAAAAGGTTAAGCCACATGCCCATCTTTGTCAAGTGGTGGTGAAGGCATGCAGAGATGAACTCGCCGGGCCGTGGTTTCGAATGCAACATACCGGGAATACCCGTGAATGGTGGATTGACACAGGGGGCTACTCGCCATGTTTGCGCTCTGAAAGAGATGTTCTCTGATTATAAGGCTGTTGAGGACGAACAACTCTTTATGGGAAACTCTGCTTCTGCAAAGACTGAAGGTGTGGGAAAGGTCATACTGAAGATGACTTCTGGCAAAGAACTCACACTCAACAATGTGCATGTTCCAGACATGCGCAAGAACCTTGTTTCTGGTGCTCTTCTGGTAGAGAATGGATTCAATATGGTCTTTTGGTGGGGATAAAGTAGTTTTATCCAAATTTGATATGTTTGTTGGGAGGGGGTACTTGGTAGATGGTATGTTCAAAATGAATGTAATGACCGTTGTACCCAAAGTCATTGTGCGAAAAAGGCTAATAAGATGACTACCTGCCTCGTTTACTTTCTTGAGTCTTCTTGTTTATGGCATTGTAGATTAGGACATGCTAATTATAAATCGATTCGAAAGATGATGAATCTAGATTTAATTCCCAACATAAAAATTGATCCTAATCACAAATGCCAAATATGTGTTGAAGCTAAGTTAGCTAAAGCAACGTTTCCAACGGTTTAAAGGAACACGTAACCTCTAGATTTAATTCACACCTATATTTGTGACTTAAAATTTGTGCAAACTAGAGGCGGTAAAAAGTACTTTATGTTAGGAAATGTACGCGGGAACGCAACGGAATTTAAAATTTTATTTCCTTTTAACCAGGATCGACTTCGTTTAAGCAATAAACGAATAAGCTAGTAGACGGTGGTTACCTTGGTTGATCTAAAAGATCGATGCTTTGACCATCTAAGGAGAGTAGTTCTGTATGGAGCCACCCAAGTGTTCGGCCTCTACCGCTAGTCCACACGAACAGCCCGCCGGAATCCCATCATGGATTGCTATTGGAAAACTCCGGTTGCTAGACCGACCCTTTCCCCTCTCTCCAACTCTCTATAGGATGCTCTCTATTTTACACAATAACTATGAGCTCTTGCAATTGTGATGTACAAAAGAGCTTGACACCCACCTCTTATTTATAGTGGAAGTGGCTCCCCTGACTAGAGTGGATGAGAAGAAAACCTTTTCCCAATAAAATAAGGAAAATATAATTGATTGATTTATCTCATTTATTATAATATCTTATATCAAATAAATCTAGGATATTGTCAATATCTTATATTGACTATATTTATTTTATTACCATAAATCAATTTACACATGTGTATATATCACATATATTTTACACATATAAATCTATACATATTAATTTTACTACAAAATGTGCACATGCACATCATATGTGCAAGTCACGCACAATCATATATATAAATATAAATATTAATATCTAATATTAATATATGGTAATATCATTAATTAAATTGCACAATCCAAGTGTATCTTATACACTCTAAAATTGCGCCACCTTTAGCCAATATTTTGGCATCCGGAATATTCTTTAATTAATATAATTAATATCTTGTATTTTATTTATTCATAATAAATAAACACCACCATATTAATTTACTACTATAACCTTTATAGTCTCGAGATAAACTTTCCTTATTTGGTTATCATCTATAACCACATTTTAATCCGGCTAGATGTTCATATGTGTGTGACCCGATAGGCTTCGAATATGTTGGCCGTAGACACAAAGTGAAAATTACTTAAAATGCCCTTCATGCCTAACGATCACGGGATAGCGTGCAGCAACATACCGTGACCCCAATTCTCGGAAATAGCCAATTCAATGACTACTACCTTTCATGTGAAACAAGTTACCGTGTAACTTACAATCCTATCGCTGTAATAATATCCATACGGTCGTACGTCGAGTGTCAAACATTAACGACCGTATCTTATAATCTGGATATCATCCTCTCTCGAAGTAACTCATTTACTCCCACTTTGAAAAGATTCACGAGAGTAAGACATTCCTTATAAGAAGGCCATTTCAGATATTCGATCCCAATCATAGGATACGCGATTCCCGGATGACCAATCATGTATACTCCGTATGCTTCAGTATCATACCCAACCACTACCGCATGATCGCCCCGTGGCTAGGGGAAAACTCAATAGTGTCAAAGCATGACAATCCACACTGTGATGCCATGATGACTCCGGTCTGAAGGATAATTACACAACCGTCACATAGTGTGACACTAATCCGTGTAAGTGGGCGATAACGCGTCGCATTCTCTAATACACGCCCACGCATACAGTCCAAGTGTCTATACACTTCGATAGACGAGATCTATCCATGCCCTTAAAGACAGAAGACATCTAATACGTGATGGTCTGTTTATACTATCAATGCCCTGTTTAATAGTACATCAGGCTAGAGACATTTAAGTATCAAACTTATTAAAGTGATTAGAGATCTCATCAACTATAATCGCCTACCATGGTTTCTCTATCACAGTTTAATACTAAGGACGTTATCATATAACAATTCACTATTGGTTCTTTAAAAGAACATATATATGACAACAGAAAAGCCATTTTATATATGTACAAACATAAAGAAATAGTAGAAATGATCCGACCCGGTCGGATCCGGTCCAACCCGATTGGGTTTAGGACACTATTTCAACACTTTATTACTTTTATTTATGATTGTACCATGTACTTTTATGTTTATCTGCTGAGAAGCAAAGACGAAGCTCTTGAAGCTTTTAAGGATTATAAGAATGATGTTGAGAATCAACTTAGCAAACGGATAAAGAATGTCCGTAGAGATCGTGGTGGCAAATATGATGCACCGTTTAATGAATTTTGCTCTGGCGCCGGCATCATTCATCAAACGACAGCACCATATACACCTCAATCAAACGGTATTTCTGAGCGCAAGAACCGAACTCTGAAAGAGATGATGAATGCTATGTTGATTAGTTCGGGTTTACCTTAGAACTTGTGGGGGGAAGCTATCCACTCAGCGAACTCCATTCTTAATAAAATTCCTTCTAAGAAGAAGGATGAATCCCCGTATGAATTGTGGAAGTGTCAGAAGCCTAACTACAAAATCATGAAAGTGTGGGGGTGTTTGGCTAAGGTTGAAATACCTAAACCAAAGCAAGTGAAGATAGGGCCTAAAACCATTGATTGTCTATTGATTGGATATGCTCTCAATAGTAGTGCCTATTGTTTTCTGGTACATAAATTGGACATCCCTGATGTACATGAAAATGTCATCATCGAGTCTAGGAATGTTGTGTTCTTTGAGGATATTTTTCGCCGTAAGGAGAAAGAAAAACAAGAAGCAAGCACGAGCAAACAGGCTTATGAGTCTGAAGAGGAGGGTGATCCTCAAGAACCTGAGGAACCTCATCGTAGTAAGAGGGCTAGGACTTCAAAGTCCTATGGTCCTGATTTTCTGACCTATATGGTAGAAAACGAATCCCGGACGTATGCAGAGGCTATGTCTACTCCAGAAGCTCCTTTCTGGAAAGAAGCTATAAACAGTGAAATAGATTCCATCATGCACAACCACACTTGGGAGTTGGTTGATCTTCCTCCGGGAAATAAACCACTCGGTGCAAGTGGATCTTCATGAAGAAGTTAAAGGTTGATGGTTCTATTGATAAGTACAAGGCTAGGTTGGTGGCCCAAGGCTTCCGACAGAAGGAAGGCCTTGACTTTTTTGATACCTACTCACCAGTGACGAGAATCACTTCTATAAGGCTTCTCTTTGCTATAGCTGCAGTGAATAACCTGGAAATCCATCAAATGGATGTGAAGACTGCCTTCTTGAATGGTGAGTTGGAAGAAGAAATTTACATGAAACAACCCGAGGGGTTTGTTGTTCCAGGGCAAGAGAGCAAGGTGTGTAGACTCGTTAAGTCTTTGTATGGGCTTAAACAAGCATCAAAACAGTGGCATATCAGATTTGATAATGTTATGTTGTCAAATGGATTTAAGATTAACGAGTGTGATAAATGTGTCTACATTAAGAACACACCTAATGCCTATGTGATAGTATGTTTATATGTGGATGACATGCTGATAATGAGAAGTACTCTTGATATCATCATGAATACTAAGAAGATGTTGACAAGGAACTTCGATATGAAGGACCTAGGAGTTGCGGATGTGATACTAGGGGTTAAGATCTCTAGATTACCCGATGGACTGGCGTTGTCACAAACTCATTATATTGAGTCTGTTTTGAAAAGATTTAACGTCTTTGATGAAAGTCCAGTGAGCACTCCTCTTGACCTAAGTGTGCACTTAGCCAAGAATAGAGGTGAACCTGTGGATCAATTGAGATATTCTCAAGTGATTGGAAGTTTGATGTACATAACCGATTGTACGCGACCAGACTTAGCATGTGCAGTAAATAAACTGAGTAGGTTCACGAGTAATCCAGATCATAATCATTGGAAAGCCTTAAATAAGTTGTTGAGGTACATGAAGTACACTATGAGTCTAGGATTACGATATACAAGATATCCAGCAGTATTAGAAGGATATTGTGATGCCAACTGGATATCAGATACGAAAGACTCGAAGTCCACCAGTGGATACTTGTTCACGATTGGTGGTGCTGCTGTGTCCTGGAAGAGTACGAGACAAACGTGCATAGCTCGCTCTACAATGGAAGCCAAGTTCATAGCACTGGATAAGGATGGAGAAGAAGCTGAGTGGATTAGGAATTTCCTAGAGGATATTCCGTGTTGGCCTAAGCCTGTGGCTGCTATCAGCTTACACTGTGATAGTCAGTCCGCGATAGGAAGGGCACAAAGTAGTATGTATAATGGTAAGTCTCGACACATACTCCATAGACACAATACCATTAATAGTTGATCTCTAATGATGTGATTTCCATCAATTATATAAAATCGAAGGAGAATCTTGCGGATCCGCTTACAAAAGGTTTAGCTAGAGATCAGATGTCAATTTTGACAACCGGAATGGGACTGAAGCCTATTACGCATGTTTCCCTGTAGTGGCAACCCAACCATGTTGACTGGAAATCCCAAGATCATGGTTCAAAAGGGACAACTAAGCTATGTGGAACAGTCTAGCACTTACCCATTCTGAGAAAATAAAAGTGATGTCTGCAGAGGGTGTGAGGTTAAGCAAAGATTTTAATGATTCCTATATCTTGATACTCAAGTGGGTAGGGCAGAATACCCTTGATAGGAGGTCACCTATGTAAGTGCGAAGTGGGGCCGCTTCTATGAGAATTTTGAGGCTTGAGTTCTCTAAAGCACTTTCTGAAACCAAGTGTTGTCTAGGGCCGAGACGGACACAACCATGAGAACCGAAAGGTGCTAGGGGAAATATTGTGTGAGTGCTATTGTCTTGGTTTACACTAAAGGCTGAACAGTTCAAGACCTAGTTCACTGATTAGCCGAGTAAATCCGATAGTACTTCAATAAGGCAGGTTCAAGACCAGAAGCTATCTCTCCTGATGCAATATTTTTCCGTCTGACTTCTCTTCAGAGTCTGTATTTGCATTTGCATTAATTTTCATTCATGTGGGGGATTTTTGGAGATATCCCATGAAATGGGGTTAAAATGGTCAACTTTAGCACGAATTTCGGATACTCTCTGGTGAGATTCACCGGGAGCTTCTTACGTCTAAATATTCTACTCACGGAGTATATAATGTTTGGCTTTGGAATCACTCGATTCAGATATTGGGTGAATGAGAAATTAATGCCTAAAGTTGGTTGAAAATATGTTGGAGATAAGAGTTGAAGGGAGTACCTTAATTCAATATCCCACATTGGAAAGATGGGAGACTTGAGCTCCATATATAAGGGCTAGTGTATGCTCTTATAAATTAAATGTGCCCCAAGGGGCAAGACACTTTTGTGCAGGATGGAGGACTTAGATATTTCCACACGCGCGCGCCGCCGCCGCCACCGTCCGTCCGGCTCGGCTCGTGCTCGTGCACGGTTCGGTTCGGGTGTTACTATTAATTTTTTGGACAAAAGTTCGTTTGAATTTAACCAGAAAATTAATTAGTTAATCGTGAGGTGGTTGGAAGGTTCCACAATAATGTGGAAATGAATTTTGATTAAATAAGTCGGTCCGAAATTAATTAATTAATTAAATTAACTCGGCCAAGAATTAAATTAATTCGGCCAAAAAGAATTAATTTAATTTAAGTATTTTCGGCCAAATTAGCTTTTCTTGAGGGAAAAGTCGAGTGGTTAAATCATCTGACCAATCAGAATTCAGAAGACACGTCATCCGACCAATCAGAATTGTGGGAATAATTGGCCAATTTTTTAATTAAATTTTCGGCCCAATTTCTTTTCCAATGTGAAAAGTCTGATGATGTGTTCTGGCCAATCACATTCAAGCATTGTCTCCTCCTCTCCACTATATAAAGAACCCCAAGGATGAAGGTTAGAGCATTCAGTTTTCTCTTGTGTCTTCCACTACTAAAAGGGTCGAGCATATAGTTAGTTTTTTGAGTAGAAGAGAAGTCGGAGCACGTTGTAAGTTTGCCAGAGCTTGGATTGTTGAAGTGCCTCATAATCCAGGACGTAAGCAGTTGTATCTTGGGAGGCAGTTGCTACTACCATGGGCACCATACTGGAGCAATCTGTCTTAAGGAAAGCGTTTCATAACTCGCCTCGGTTTGTCTTTATTTATGCATTATATTTTTGTTTTCTCAATCGTTTAAGTCAGATCTGTACGTTAATTGCATATTTTGTTAGATCTATATCATAGTAGCTGTGTTTCATTACATGTATCATATAGTTTTGTTAATTTATTAGATATGCACCATAATCATTTGTTATTTGCCGGATCGAATAATAAAATTAGATTTTATTTTGAGTTGTTATTTTTTGCATTTAATTTCCGTAAATATATCCGTGAATTACGGATCTGTTCCGTAAATAACTCCACACACGACACTTATTACCAACAATGGCTTCCCAAAAAATTTGATTTTTGAACATCATATGTAAGACTTATACACTCACAGATTTTCTTTACCTCATGTTCAAAATCGATTCGCTTTGTTTTGAGCAAATCGCTTATTTCATGGTTTATGTATGCACCGAATTTCTCAAAACCATTTAAGTCCTCCGGTCAAGAAATGATAGATGTCTTTCTTTCACCCGGTAAGTTATAGTGTAGTAGGTTATAGGAGATGAGAATACTTTGATTTATATGATTCTTAAGCTATTTGTTACCCAGGACAAGAAGTTTGGTAGGTAGAGACGAGGTGTTGTCGTTATAGTGCTCCTCGATGGCAAGAAACGATTGCGTGGTGATTTTCCAATCTTATGTCTTTATTAATAAGGATCTCTTTCATAATCATCTAGTTTCCTACTTGGTTATCCCGATTTCAAATGTTTCCCCATCCATAATAATTGTAACCCATGCTCTAGTTAAATCCTCCATTTGAAACTTCTGAAACACGGTAAAAGTTCCCTTATTGCGAAGTTTTGTTTTCCAAGTGTGTACAGTCTTTGATGTACCTTATTTCTTTAAGATATTTTCATCGTGTCAAATTCTTGATTTAAGGAAAATAAGTTTCTCATTCTTCGAACTATTTGAACTGAAAATTACATATCCTTTCAACTATGTCATGTTTAGCTATTTCGGGGCAACACACCTTTGCATCCTTGTGATTACCCTTAATGCATCCCCTACAAGATGTTTTAGTACATACAAATTTTTGTTTAAAGACTCGACTCTACAAATCCTCCGTTTTCTCTTTTCGCTATCGCTTGGTTTATGTTTACCAAAATTCTTTGGCCTTGCTTTGCTCGAGATGGGTTCCACACGAACTCCATATGCAAATTTTATCCTTTCCAAGTACTCTCACTGCTTCAACTACTAGTGTTAAAGGTCTCCTACTTTGGCACATAGATTTCATCATCCTCGTGTTTTGCTTTATCCAACATGAGTGAATGCTTTTGCATCCGTGTTTTCCTTGCAGGTTAAACCACTTACCTGCCTGAAAATTCTGGAAATTTTCCAGAATATAGACGGAAGTCTTTTCTACAATTTCTCTTTTTACACCAACTCGATAATTGTTATGGATTGTTCAGAAAATTTATGTTTATACCGGACACTCTGTCCAGAAAATCTGCAGCAGCACCTTCACTTCTTCTTCTATTTTGGACAGGTTAAACACCTTCAAATGACTTGAATTTTTCTATGTTGCAGAAAAACTTTTATCTACAATTTTCCTTTGGAATTAAGTTCAGATTCTTTTCGTTTGATCTCGATTTGCAATTTAACTCAGTGTTTATTAATCTAGAAATTCTGACAGCTTGTGCAATCGTCAGAAATAACTGTTTCTGACAGACTTTATCTCATTCAAAAATTCCAATATTTTTATATCACCTGGGAAACTCAAGTATCTAAATCTTTTCTCTTTGATCATGCTCAAAATCCTTTTTCGTTTGGGCTACACAAGTCGATAATGACAGGGCTGGAGTAAATATCATACACGACAACCTAAAAGGAATTCTCACCTCTTTGACTTAGGATTTGGGCTAAGAGGGTAGTAAGTTATGATTTTCATGTTTTAGGAGTTCCTCAAGTCCGATATCTTTTCGAGTTAAACCTTTTAGTAGGATGCTTGTAAAGCTAACATTATAGTTCATTTGCAGTTGTAAACAAGAACCAAGATGCAATCCTCTAGCATGCCATGTTTGATGTTCAGACCCTTTTCGTGCCCTTTTATAATTATACCTTTTCCGGTGATTTATTTCTCATGTAATCCCACATTTGAGATCTTTAAGCTCAACAAATCCTTTTCACATGTTGTCATGAGTTACCTCAGAAACATATCGCCGTAAGCCCTTCTTCTAAACAAATTCTTACCTTCTTACTTTTCAAATCAAGAAACAAGTTCGTTTTAGATCCGCAGTGTTGCACTCCCATAATTCTTTTCAAATTCAAATTTGGCTAAGCCTTCCGATGTCGAGCATTCTCCTTACTTGTGTTCATTCTCGCCCTCTCCTAAGGGTAGTGTCGATGTTGTAACTTTTCACCTAATGTTGTCTTTTCTTTTAAGGTATGCATATCTTCTTTGCCACCAAATTTTTAAGCCTACCATGACATTCTTTTTTAGTTACTTATCTTTTACATTCTAGCAATTTATGCTAAACCAGTTTCAAGCAGAAGGTAGTCTTTGCCAATGTGCCTTCCGAACCTATCTAGCCAAATTACTTTTGAATTCCTAAACTTCTGATTTCCAATTCAGATTAATCTACCTTCTACCCTTCAGTTTTAACTCTCTTTCAGGCCATTTAGAGCCATGAACCGCCATATACACTTTTTTGACTTCCCATCTTCTGTTTTGGCGTTTCTATTACCATTTTGATATACTGGTTGAATGCCTATTATTTTAACTTTTCCATTCCCTCATGAGGAATAACCTCGAGCATTTATTTCTTGGCAGTGTACTATTCCTCTCGAGTAGTGCAACCTTGAACCTTTGATTTGAATCGTCAATGATCGTTTAAACTTCCTTTGAAGGTTTGAATTAATTCTTTGAAATCAAACCTTATCCGACAATTCTTATGTGTCATTTCCTCTTCACTTAAAAAAATCTTGTTTACCGCTTACTTATTCAAACTTTCGATATTCCCTTACAATTCCTTGAGGGAAATATCCATTTTTTTTAAATCTCGAAATAACCTCTCTTTGACTATTGCAAACTTGGATACTTCTTGACAAGTGTTTATTTTATTCTCGATACCTTTTGGTGTACTCGCTTTGTTCTCTAAAGCTCCTCGCATGTTGAGATTCTCGCCTCTTTGATTTCTAAATGGTTTAGTCTTCCGGTGCTCAACCCGTCACCTTCAAAATCTGTTTGTTTTTCCAAGCTAACCCTTATTGTCATAAGGATTGGATCAGATCGTCAGAGAGAAAGTATGGAAAATGCATGTTCTCCATCCCAACGAGACTCAGAAGTCCTTTACCTGGGATCATTGTGGTCTACAACAAGTTTATGTCAAAGTGATGAATGAAGCCACAAGATAGGAGTTGCAATCATCCGGAGAAACCAAGATGCATAGAGAGTTGGAACAGTAACACTGATGATCTTTCATGGAGATAGAGGTAGAAGAGCTGCATACAACAATAGTTACCACGACAACATCCAGATGTCAACATTTGAAACTCTACATGGAGAAAAGCGAAGAACACCCGCTTTCTAAGATGAAGGAGAGCGATGATGTAATACTGACCAGAGTGATATAGCAAGCCAACAAGAAGATTGAAGTTGGCTCAAGATGTAAAAGAGTGGGAAGATGGAAGAAGAAGATGATCTGTAAAGAGTTAGCAAACGAAATGCTTAGCATGGTCAAGAGTTCAAGTACACCCCCAGTTACACTCGAGTTTCGAGGACGAAACTCCTCTTAAGGGGGGATGAATGTAACATCCCGACTTTTCAGAAAGGGTAAAATAGTAATTGGGCATACCCACTACGACCTAATTATTATTTATCATATTTAATTAATTACAAATGATTTAATTAATGAATTTAGTCATTATTTTAAAAGGGATTTATTTAATAGCTATTTAAGGAAAATAATCCCAATATTTTCCTCATAATTCTTCACGCCAATTTTGGAAAAAAAGGAGAAGAACGACGGTAGAAAGAAAAAAAGGAAGACCTCAACCGTATGCCAATCCATTCATCGCTTCAAGATGCCGCATGAGAGAAAAGTGATCACTACGACTAGACGCAAATTTGGAAAATAAAATATCCATATTCCGTAAGTTTTCGCTTAGCACTAGGTTTTCGTGAATCGCCGAGTTCGCTTGTTCAAAAATTCATATCTTTTAACCGTAGCTCTGCTTTCGCAACCACGAGTAGTCAAAACGATCGCCTGGAGTGTAGATCGCTCTAAAAATAGTTTTACAGAAAATAATCCAGGTAATCTTCTATTTCAAGCACTTTTTCATTTCGGGATTTTCAAGAAAGATAGGGTTTTTAGGGTTACCTGTTGATCAATTAGGTTTCGGGTTGAAGGCTTGGATGATCAGCAGTATCTTGAATGTTTTGGATCATTTTGCTGGAATTTAAGGTAAGAGGCTCTTCTTAATGAGTAATTATAGTTTTATTCTCGTCGTGGTTGGCAAGTACATCTCGTCGTGGAATTTTCATCATGCATAGTGTCCTTGAGTAATGATGTAACCAAGATAAGTTAAGATTGAAACGTATAGTCACAACATGTTGATGGACATGAAGTGAATCCTAGATTGAGTCGGTCTCGTAGAGATAATTTAATAATCATAATAATAACATTTCGTTGTATAACTTAGTTATTAATTAGCTTCTCACTTTTACTAAGTACTTTGTACTTAACTCCTTTGCATTTTCTTTTGTATGTATTGTGGGGTGAGAAGACTAACAAAGTTGACCAAGAGTAGTTGATTTACTTTTGAAGACATTGAAGTCTTGATGAAGCTTATAGTTCCTTTTCTTTGTAAAGGTTGTACTAGACTAGTTGTATTCTTTTCTTAGACTTGTTGTACTTCTATTTCTAAGACCTTTGTAAGTTTGGTTTGTACTTTTAGGATCTCGTATTGTACAAGTCTTTGGGTTTTTCGTCGTTGTAATTTAACTATCCATCTTTAGTATGGTTACATTCTATTCTTAGTAGCATTTATGTTTTTACCTGAGTATTTTTAGCTTCCGCTTGCTTTATTTTGATACCACGACGTAGAGTTTTGCGATAATATTAGATTTGGTTAATGCTATACGCGTTTAACGCTTTTCTTCGGATAAGGGCTCGGTATCTCGGGAGCAGTATGCTACAACCACACAATAACTTCCCGTATTTGGGTCTATACTCTTGAATAATTATCACGGGATATTATTATTTAATATTTATATTATAATATTGTTATGTAAAATAAAGGATGGATGTGATATTTAGATATATAGTAGGTGACGATATCGGATTTCACCACGTCACGTGTCACGATAAAAATAGGGTCGAATATTAACTTTAAGGACCAAGGGTCCTTTTGTAGGCCTAAGGGCTGATCTACACCTCACCAGGAGGGCTGCTCGGGTCGTCCACACGGTCCACCGCAGGTCGGTCAGGACGAGATAGAGGTAGACTTGCCAAGCTCTACCATACGGACTCGGTCGCCGACAGTCAGTGGGTAGAGCGTATAGTAATAATAACAGCTTATCAGATAATTATTAGAAGAATCTCGTGTCATTAAGGCTCGATCTATAACACTTAAATGCCGAGATTGCCTCCAAAATTAAGGGATAATTACGGTTTAGGTGTATTTGTGAGACACGGAAGAAAGGTCCATTAATGCCTAGTAGGCACAAATGTTCCCTATATATATAAACGCTCATAAGAACTACGCGCACTCAATTTCAATTCATACTTTGGATACATAGGCAACTTGGGGAATCTTAGGCTCACCTAAATCACACGGTATGGAGCCTTGCAGAAAGGAGACTTGTAGAATGACGGCCCCGATCTCAGATCGGCTGGGGAAGAAAGAAGCCTTGCATGAGAGGGATTATATCCCTCTAAACCGACCTCGAGCGCAGGTTCTGGCGATTATGGAATGAAAAGGGATAACTCGGACACCACCTCCTATGAGAGGTCCTACAGAGAGAAGGGATCAGAGCAAATTCCGTGCTTACCACCAGGATATGGGACATGATTCAAAGGTGTGCGCATATTTGATATGAGACATCGATGCAGCCATAATGGAAGGAAAGTTGGATGAGGTCGTAGATTGGTCTCAAAACCCCAAACCCGAGGTCGAAGAGAGTTCAGACGCACGACAGATAGGCGAGATCTGGACCGACAAGAGGAGCCCCAAAGAAGGAGAGATAGAACTCCCGATGCTAATTGGCAGATAGACAATCGCCCGATTAATACTAGCAATACAATCGTTGGTGGACATAGCATCAGCTTGGAGGGTCTGAATGGCCCGGTCGAGAAATCTGTGATTTATGGACCGAAGGACCCACTCCCCATGGTAACCAAAAATGAGGGCCTGTTCATTGAGGCCGTAGTTCACAAGAATCTGGTGAAGCGTACATGTGTCGATACAGGAAGCGCGGTTAAAGGTTTATATCATTCCGCCTATCAATCAATGAATTTGAAGGACTCGGAATTGACACCCGTCTCCGCCCTGGTTTTTGGTTTTGCAGGGTCTCTGGTGCATCCACTAGGAATGATAAAGCTAGCAACAACCTTTGGGAAGGAGCCAAGCGGGCAAGATGTCGATGGTACACTATATGGTGGCAGAGGCTCCATCACCTATAACATCATTATGGGAAGACTCGTGATTAATTGAACTCCGAGATGTGATCTCGCCGGCCCACATTAGTCTGAAGTTTCCCACAGTGGAAGGTTCGGTGGAAATCAAAAGAGATGTAGAGACGGCCAGGAGCTGTTACACATCAATCATCAACAAGAAAGGGATCGTGCTGGCACCAACGGAGACGAGTTACAGGCACTATTGATTCATTTTATGCTTTCGTTTTTTGATACGTTCTTCATTTATCTTTAGTATTTTGTTTCTTCACATTATGGATGGTTTGATCTTGCACTTGCTGGGTGCTTTTTTATATGTTTTTCTTTATTGCAAGCGATAATACTTGTATGAACTGCAGAGATACAACGAAAGTTCACAAAGTGTAATTGTATCTAAGTTCGCAGACGGACTACCGAGTTCGTAGAGGACGGACCGGTGTAATCGTGATCTAAGTTCGGGCAGGACGGACTCGCTGAGTTCCGCAGGATGGACCGGTGTAATTGTATTTAAGCCCACAGGATTAACCCGCTGAGTTCCACAGGTCGGACCGGTGTAATTTTATCTAAGCCCGCAGGTCGGACACGTAGAGTTCCGCAGTCGGACCAAAGTGTAATTTTATCTAAGTCCGCAGGTCGGACTGATAGAGTTCCGCAGGTCAGACCAGTGTAATTGTATCTAAGTCCACATGTCAGACCCACTGAGTTCCGCAGGTCAGACCGGTGTAATTTTATCTATGTCCGTAGGTCGGACCCACTGAGTTCCGCAGGTCGAATTAGCTTAATTTTATTGAATCCATGGGACACTCAAAAAAGGAGGAAATAGACACAAAAAAAGAAGAAAATTATTCATAAAACCAGAAGATACTACAAAGTGCGAGCAAAAGAAAATGATAAAGTAAGGGCTAATCCGCATAAGATATGCATCCGTAGAGGTAACCGGCATCCCACAACTACTGGTACAAAGATTTGAGATCAACCAAGTGAAAGGTATAGTACAGGCATGATATCTTTACAAAACTGACGGCCTCACGATGGATTATGACCCCCCAGTCGACACCCACCTTCTAGGTAAAGATGACATGACTAGGATGGCCTTTTCATCAGTAAGCACCTAAAATCTACCGTCGGGATAACACGGGTATAGATGAACCGCTTCCATTCTCGATGTGACCGGTGCATCCGGAGGCAACACCCTGCAAAATAGAATCTCCTTCACCTTGAAATAAGCGTTGGTATGTGTCGCCCCTGCGTGAGCAAAATAGAGCACCTCATTATCAAGATCCCAATCCGTCTCATAATACATGGCCAGATCAACTTCGATGAGGTGAAGAAGCGCGTTAATGTCCACCGGAGTGAAGCCAACGGGAACTCCTCAAAGAGAAACCAAGGTGAAGCCCTCGACGGAGTCAGCCTCTGATAAAACGGAATAAAACTCCCACACTAAGGTGAGGTTATACCTCATTCTAGGCACTGCGATAAAGTCACCCCACATAGAGAAAACGACGTGAAACATAGAACCGCTTCTTTCAACCTTGTGCATGTTCAAACCTCTCTCTTCCAGGTGCTGTTGCCTGTTGAAGTACACCCAAAAATTCACACGGGCAGTAGCGGACGCCGTGGTAGAGAAAGGGAACACTCCGGGGGCAGGAGTTGAGGAGGAACCATTAGAGGACATCGACATAACGAGAAATAAAATGAATACTCAGTGACAAAAGCTCTGAGTTTGCGAGTGCGATGAAGGATAGAGAAAACCACCTTTTATAGAGAAATGAAAAGAATCAGACGCCCGAGATTGAGAAGATCTAACGGACATGATTTATAAGGGCGCTCTAGATTCTAAGACCGCATTTATTTCCCTCACGGTTACCAAAACCATAGTCAATGCAATATTAAATGTACTGTCATAGAAGCAGGGACTGAATCAACGGACACACAAATTTCCTCAGGTCGGATCAATATAATTTATTCTAAGTCCACAGGATGGACGTGCTGAGATCCGAAGGTCGGACTAGTGTAATTTACAAAGCACCAATTAACAATGTTCAGGAAGCCATAAGGCCGACATCCAACGTCCACTCCAAAAATCACTAATAGTTGAAGGACACACTGGGGGGCTAAGTTGGAAGATCAAGAAAGATAGGCCAAAGTGCATCCTAGTAAATGGCTATTATATTTGCAGAGGAGAAGAAAATTTTCAATTTTTTCAACATTTATATATAATACAAATCATTTATGTGAGCTAATATGCTTCAAAATAAGTACAATACAAAAAGATTAAGGCCTCAGAGGTTGACTTTGCTCCGGTCTCATAGCCGGATCCGACCTAGCCTGGGTTGAGGATTTCTGAAGGGAACCATGCCGAGCCACCTGATTAGCCGAGATGTCCGTTCCTCTCTGGAACTCTACCACACGGTCATTATAGACCTTCTTCATGCCTGACTGATACATGTTGGGGCGGGACATACGAGCGATGTCCAGGTCGGGGAACTGAATCAGGGCGTCATTTATCCCCATTGTGTAAGCCCCGTAGGCTGCTGAGGCGAGCAGAAAGTTCATGGCCTGGAGAAAATCAGGGGAAGCCTTGTACTCTTGAGTTATACAGGCAGGTGCGGAAGCTAGCTCAGCTGCTAAAGCAACTTTTTCTGCTCGAAGTTTGACGATGGCCTCCCCCATCTCAGACGTTTTAGCCAGATGTTCTCCTTTCATGGATTCTAGAGAATCCTTGTATGCAGGCCCCAATTTCCATAGCTCGATGTCCTGAGCACGGATTTGTTGCTTCAGAGACTCATTCTCCCGGATCGTGGTTTGCAAACACTAATTAAGCTGATCCCGTTCAACAGACCATCTCTCTAAGTCATAAACCCTTTTCCTCAAGTTCTCTATGCAATAAGAGGCGGCGGAAAGCCTCTTAATTGTTTCCTCTCCAACACGAGACCCTTGCGAATGGTGAAAATAAGTTTTATAATAGGCAAAAGCCAAGGATGAAATTAAGGGGGCGTTTGTTAAAACTGAAGACTGAAATCTGAAGTCTGAAATCTGAAGTCTTAATTCTGAATAAATTAAGTAACTGAATATTTTAAGTGCTGAAATTGATTAGACTGCTTGGTAACATTTATTATATATGAAATTAGAATTTGTTTCGTGTGAGTGTGTATGGCAAAGTGGTGTGTGTGGAGGGTGGGTGTAGGGTGGATATGGGGTGTTGGTGTGGGGTAATGGGGGTGAAGGTGGGTGTAGGGTGGGGTGTGGTGTGGGTGGGTGTCGGGTGGGCGGGTGTGTGTAGTGGTCCTGGGGTTGTGGGGGTGTGGTGGCTATGGGTGGGTGTGGGTGTGTGTGTGGTGGGGTGGTGGGGTGGTGTGGTGTGTGGTGTGTGGTGTGTGGGTGTGCTGGTGTGGAGAGGTGGGAGTGGGGGTGTTGGAGGTAAAAGTGAGGTGTAGGTGGGTATGAGGGTGGTAAAAGGGGTGGGTATGGGTAATGGTATGGGTGGATGAGGTGTGAGCGGGTGTGTGGTGTGTGGTGTATGGGTTGTGTGTGTGGGGTCGGTGGGGGTATGGGTGGGGTGGATGGGGTGGGGTGGGGGGTAGGGTGAGGGTGTAGGTGTAGGTGTGAGGTAGGTATGGGTGTGGGGCGACTTCTACCTAACGAGATTTATTGAAAAATTCAAAGATTAAGTAGTTCCTCAACCACTTAAAATTTTCCATAATTTTTCAAAGGAAATTCAGAAGATCTTAATTAATTAAGAGGTGTTAAAAAGTATTATCAAACAACACTTATTTTAACAATCACTTATTTTTTTAAGAATAAGTGTTAAGTTGTGTAAACAAACAGGCCCTAAGAAAGATGGTTAATGACACTTATATATTTGATGGTGCCGATTCCCTCATTGGCCAACCGCTCGCTGGTCATCTCCAACAAGTGGTGTCGCTTTGGTAACTTGATCTCTAAACCGATAAATAACTGTGGAACTAATCGAGGAACCGAGATCGCGAATGATGGTCGCTTTAGTTAAGTATATTCATTCTCGTGAAAGTCGCTTGATGAATTGCAATTGAGTTTCTTAAAGTCGCAATCGACCTGATCGGCTGAATTTTACCGAGTATAGCCGTGAGTTCTACATCCGGGGGCGCTTGGTTACAAGTCTGAAAAGTCAGTTTGAAGCTGAGTTTTGTCTGGAGGATAACAGCTGAAGCTGGGGTCCACATCTGGGGTATTTATGACAATTCCAACAAAGATCTTTGGTGGTTGGGTTGGGATTTGTGTCTATAAATACCAATGTTGTAATCAATGCAAGAGTGTGTCTTTCAAGAGTGTTGTTCACACACTTGTGAAAACCTTGTAATTTCGCCCATAATAATATATCTCATTTTATGTCCGAGAGTAGTCGGCATTAACCTTGGAAAACACGTTAAATAATCGTGTTCTCTTTGTTTTCGTGTTTTATCTGTTCGATATACTTTACGCTTGCATTGCTTCGTGATTTTATCTTTCTTAAATCGAGGCTTTCGCCGTGATTTTAACAAATCGGTATCGAGCGAAAAGTTCAAGATTCAGGAGTTGCAAGTTGAACAGAGTTGATCTTCACCAAGAACGGTGACCGATGCTAGGATTTTGTGATCAAAGGTTTGTTCTTTAATTAGAAGGATGTCAAGAATGAAAGTGAAGATTGATAAATTTATTGTGGATGAACAGTCACTTGTGGCAAACCAAGATGTGGGCCTTGTTAAAGCAAAGAAGGATTGTGGACTCCCTTATCCGATAAGGAGGATGCCCGCTCTACGATTATGCCAACTGGGAGGAGAAAGAACATTCAACCAACTTGTTCTTCTAGTCCGATGATGTTATCATAGAAGTTGTTTATAAGACACCGCCATGTTATGGTTAAAGCTTGAAAGCCTATATATGACTAAGTCATTGAACAACAAGTTGTTGCTGAAGCTGAGGCTATTCTGCCTGAGGATGCATGAGGGGACTCAGCTGAGAGATCATCTTGATCAGTTGAATACAATATTACTTGATGTCAGGAATATTGATGTTAAGATTGAGGATGAAGATGCTGCTTTGATTTTGCTGCTTTGATTTTGCTGCTTTCATTACCATCTTCCTATGAGCACTTTGTGCAGTCCTATATAGTTGGGAAGGATACAATTGGTTTAGAGGATGTAAGGTCTGCTTTACATGCTAGGGAGCTGAGACATAATGTTTGGGGCAGACAATCAGGCTGTAGGACTGATAGTCAGTAGCAGTAGTGGAAAAAAGCATGGTCGGGCCTAGAAGAAAATTCCATGAAGACAAGGTCCAAAGGCCTTAAATCCACATATGTATGCAATTACTGTAAGGAGAAAGGACATTGAAAGTCCAATTGTCCAAAGAGGAAGAAACAACAGGTAAAGAGTTCTGGCGCAAATGGGCAGATTATCCGAGCATGATTCGGGATGAGGACATGGTCCTAGTGGCAGGAAAGTCAACACATCAAACTGATGTGTGGATTCTGGACTATGGGGCATCCTTTCATATATGCCCTCACAGATAGTGGTTCTCAAGTTATGAAAGCAGATAGATGGTGGTCATATATCCATGGCAAACAAAGAAGGTCCTGCAAGGTAGTTGTGATTGGCTCTGGCCTCGATTGAGGACAGAGGATGAAAGATTCTTCAGTAACATGAGTGAAGTTAGACATGTTCCATAAATGACCAAAAACTTGGTATCTTTCATTCTTTGGACAAATAGGGATTCAGCTTTTATGGGGAAAGTGGTGTCTTTGAGTGTCTATAAAAACTCACTTGAGGTTCTCAATAGAATCAAGAAAAGTGGACTCAGATATATTACAAGTGGTTAGTTGTTGTTGGTTCCATTGCTGTGGCATCTCATTTGAGATTCATCACCACCATACCATAAAATTGTGGCACATGAGACCGGGTCACACGGGTGAAAATGGTATGCGTGTTCTTTCGTAAAGATCTTCTTGGGGATGTAAGGTCAAGATTCTCGAACTTTTGTGTGCATTTTGTGTTTGGGAAGCTTCATAGAGTAAGTTCTCGTGGGTACATAACACAAAATCATCACTTGATTACATTCATTCTGATTGTCGGGGACCATCAAAGGTGGAGTCATTGGGTGGTCATGTATATTTTGTGTCCTTTATTGATGAATATTCAAGGATGACTTGGGTGCAGCCGATGAAACACAAAAGTGATGCATTCAAGAGCTTCATGCAATGGAAGGATCTAGTTGAAAATCAGTTGGGGAAGAAGATCAAGAGCCTTCAGACAAATAATGGTCCGAATTCGTGGACTGAGTTTGATACATTGTGCAAACCGAGGTATTGCCAGACGTCATACAAATGGTGTAGCTAAAAGAATGAATCAAACTCTTTCGAGAGAGCAAGATCTATGCTTTCATGTCGGGTTTGTCGGGGAGATTTTAGGCAGAGGTCGGTACCATACCTGCTACCGAATTAACAGTGAGTCCTCACATGGATCAATCTCAAAACACCGCTTGAGATATGGTCACGCAAGCCTGCAGATTATTCAGTTCTAAAGGTATTTGGAAGCACAGTTTACTATTATGTCAGTAAAGGGAAACTAGAACCAAGGGCCAAGAAATGAGTGTTTGTGGGGTATGGTGATGGAGTGAAGGGTTATATAGTTTGGTTATCAGCAGAAAACAGAGTTATTCTCAGCAGAGATACAATTTTCGATGAAAATTCTATGCTAAGTTCATCAGTTGGGAGGATAATCAAATCAAACTAAAGCACAAACTAAGAAAATCGACAAGAAGATGGAGCTTCAGGTGGAGTTTGTTGGAATGCAACAATCAACTAATCCAAGTCGCCATCCGACCGTTATCGAACCGTAATCAATCCAAGCCGCCAGCTTGAGCAAATGTCGCTTGACCGTCAATCTGACAATGTGGGTCAGCAGAGTATAGCCGTCAGCAGAGTTAGAGATTCTGGACTCTGGGGCATCCTTTCATATATGCCCTCACGTATAGTGGTTCTCAATTTATGAGCAGATAGATGGTGGTCATATATCCATCGCAAAAAACAGCAAGGTCTGCAAGGTAGTTGGGATTGGCCAGCTTCATTGAGAACAGAGGATGAAAGACCAAAACTTGGTATCTTTCATTCTTTGGACAACAGGGATCTGGATTTTATGGGGAAAGTGGTGTGCCGAGTGTCTATAAAACTCGAGTTGAGGTTCTCAATAGAATCAAGAAAGGGACTCAGATATATTACAAGTGGTCGGGCTTGTTGCTGGTTCTCATTGCTGTGGCATCTCACGAGATTCATCACCACAACTTACAAAATCAGGGCACATGAGACTGGGTCACACGGGTGAAAATGGATGCGCTTTTTTCTCGTAAAGATCTTCTTGGGGATGTAAGGTCAAGATTTTAAACTTTGTGAGCAATTTGTGTTTGGGAAGCTTCACAGAGTAAGTTCTCAAAAGGGGTACACAACACAAAATCATCACTTGATTACATTCATTCGATTGTTGGGGCCATGAAAGGTGGAGTGATTGGGTGGTCACAGATATTTTGTGTCCTTTATTGATGACTATTCAAGGATGACTTGGGTGGTGCTGATGAAACACAAAAGGGATGCATTCAAGAGCTTCATGCAATGGAAGGCTCTAGTTGAAAATCACTGGGGAAGAAGATCAAGAGGCTTCGTGATGTATAATGGTCTAGAATTTACTGGATCGAAGTTTGATACATTGTGCAAAACTGAGGGTATTTCCACACTTCATACAAAATGGTGTAGCTAAAAGAATGAATCAAACTCTTTCGGAGAGAGCAAGATCTATGCTTTCTCATGCTGGTTTGTCAAGGAGATTTTAGGCAGAGGTCGGGTACCACAGCCTTGCTACCGAATTAACATGAGTCCTCACACATGGATCATTCTCAAAACACCGCTTGAGATATGGTCAGTGCTCACTGATTATCTGGGCCTAATGGTATTTGGAAGCACCGCTTACTAATATGTCGTGGAAGGGAAACTGGAACCGAGTGCCAAGAAATGAGTGTTTGTGGGGTATGGTGATTGAGTGAAGGGTTATATAGTTTGGTCAATGCAGTAAAATGTGAGTTATTTCAAGAGAGATACAATTTTCATGAAAATTATATGCTAAGTTCATCGCTGGTGAGGATAATCAAATCAAAACCAAGTCATAAACGAGAAAATCGACAAGAAGATGGAGCTTCAGGTGGAGTTAGTTGGAATGCAACAATCAACTAATCCAAGTTAGTTTTCATCCGATCCGTTATCGAACCGTAATCGAATCCAAGCCGCCGCTTGAGCAAATGTCAGTTGACCGTCAATCTGAGAATGTGGGTCAGCAGAGTATAGCTGTCAGTAGAGTTAGAGATTCAATGTTGGGGTACCTCCCAAGAGGTATGGGTTTGATGATATTGTTGGATACGCACTTCAAGTTGCAGAAGAAATTGATGGTTTTGAACCTTCTACTTACAGGGAAGCAGTGACATGTTCTGAAGCATCTCAAGGGCTTGATGCCCTGGAGATGAAATGGAGTCATTACAGTAAGAATCATACTTGGGATCTTGTTAAACATCCAAATTGATAGAGAGTTGTTACATGCAAATGGATCTTCAAGAAAAAGGAAGGTTAACTCGAGGCGTAATGAGTTAAGTATAAGGCATGTTTGGTTGCAAGAGGGTTCAATAAAAGAATGGGTGGACTTCAATGAGATATTCTCACAAGTAGTCGACATACTTCAATCGAGTGTTACTAGAAATAGTGGCACAACATGACTTATAACTTGAGCAGCTTAGATGTGAAGACAACTTTTCTACGTGGTGAGGTAGATAAAGAGATATACATCACCCAGCCGTAGGGTTTCAAGTTCCTCGTAAGGAAGATCTGTGTGTGTTAATGGTGATTTTATACGCTTTATAAGGATATATTTTATGTCAATTTCCATATCCGGATGTTTTTCATAGAAATCGAGCTTTATATTGAATTATTGAGTAAATGGTGTTTTTAATAGTTAAATTGCAAAACGAATTAATTATGTGCTTAAATGATGATTTTATATGATTTTAGAATTGTGTTACGCTTTGGTATGTTTTCCTTAATTGTGTATACTCATTGATGATGGAAAAAGGATTTTAGAGAGCCAAATTCGAAGTTGGAAAGGAATCAATCACATTTATGGAAGAATAGAAGATTTAAGGAAAGAAATCAAGTTGATTGATCCAAATTAACCGGCATCCGTAAGATTGGACGAAGCGCCCATGGTGGACGAAAGCGCTTGAAAAGTCGGACGGGCATCCGTAAGAGGAAAAGTGATTCGTAGAGTTTGACGTTGTTTGACGAGCGCCCGCCTCTTGAGTCCAAAGCGCTTGGACGGGCGCCCACCTAAACGGACGGGCGCCCACCGCCGACTTAGCCTCGGCCGACCTAGAAATCTATATAAAGCAATTGCGCCCCAACCCTAAATCATACCATAATTTCTCATACACTAAAACCTAGAGAGAGCAGCCGCACTTTGGGAGTCTCAGGCCGGGTCACCCGAGCCTTGTGCTCGGGTGATCCGGAGGTTAGATTAGGATCGCTTTTTTCGCTTTCAATTCATGGATCATCCATTGTATAAACTATGTGAGTTCATCTTTTGATTTATTCAAGCTTTGTTTATCTTCATGATTTTTGATTTATTTTGTATCGTTTCTATGATTATGATGCTATCATGTGAACTCATATCGAGAGATTTGTTTACTAATTGATATGTTTACAACATACGGAAGTTTGCGTAAACTAGATCACCGTAGAAAGATAGGATCTTTAATCGTTAATTCGTGATGATTAATGGATTAATTATCTAGGTTGTTAGATTCTAAAATACGCAGAGTTAACCCGAATCTACACCTTCGCTTTTGTATGGAAATTGGTCTCAACATTCGGAAGAGGAGAGATCGGTAATTGAATTCACTAAGGAATTAGGAGTTCATAGCTTGAGAAATAGATTCACCAAGAGATTAGGAATTTGTATCTCGTGTAAAGGTGAAACCACAATTTGAATTAAAATCATGAGATGAACTAGATTGAAATCACTTGGTTTATATTTTGTTTGATCCCATGTATCTTTAGTTTAGGTCGCTTTTATTATTCTTAGCTTAGGTTTGTTTTTCTATGTGCTTTTATGTTTGTTCTTCCGCTTATTTGTTTTCGTAAGTAACAATTGAAAGGAATTAATAAAACTAGATTCAACCTCCCAATTCCCTCGTGGATCGACTCCTTACTTATCTCGCTCTACTATCAACAACCCGGTATTCGGCCGTTAGGAGTTAGTTTTGCATATAGGTTGTGGTTTATAAATTTTCTTTTGTTTAGTGATGCAAAATCCTCCGAACAAAGGTGTAAGTTGAAGAAGTCCTTGTATGGATCAAACATGCTCCTAGACAAAGTGGTATAAAAGGTTTGACAGCTTATATGATCCAGCTTGGGTTACAATAAGTCCTTATGATTGCCGTGTTTTACAATAGTCGCTTGAAGATGGATCATACATCTATCTTGTGATATATGTGGATGACATGTCGATAAATGCAAAAAGAAGTCCGATGTTCAATAATCAAAGACCTTCTCTGTTGAGTTTGAAATGAAAGATTTGGGTGTCGCCAAGAAAATTTTGGGATGCAGATCTCAAGAGATAGTAGTCAGAAAAAACTGTTTTTATCTCAGTATGGCATGTCAGCTGCTAAGCCAATAGATACTCCTATGGCATCAAATGTTCATTTGCCAGTTTTTGCTTCACAATTAGCAGAGGAGAAGAAGTACATGTCAAGAGTTCCCTATGCTAGTGCAATTGGCAGTCTGATGTATGCCGTGGTGTGCACTAGGCCCGATCCGCTCATGCAATCGTTGTTGTCGTGAGTTTATGGCTCAACCTTGAAAAGAATACTGGAAAGCTGTGAAATGAATGTTCAGGCACCTTAGAGGTACAACTGATGTTGGTCTCATTTATTGAGGTGATACTCAAGAATCGATCATGTAATATTGTGATGCTAATTATGCAGTGATGGACAAAGAAAATCTATGACTCAAGTTATGTTTTCACATTGGGAATTCAGCTTGTCACCGAAAGCAACTATTCAGAAACAATGGATTTATCAACTATCAAGCCCGAGTCTATGGCTCTTACCAAGTAGCCAGGAGGGTATCCGTTGAAGCGGACAAGTCGTTGATTTGGGGCAACATCAGATCAAGTCGAGATTTATTATGAGAGTTTGAGTGCAATTTGTCTAGCTAAGGATCAAAGTTCATCGCGAGAGAACCGGGCATATTGATGTGAGGTATCATTTTCTAAGAAATGAGAAGAGGGTTGTTGTGAAGAACATCAACACCAAGGAGAATCCTAATGATATGTTCACTAAACCAGGCCAGCAGAGCAAGTTTCAGCTTGTGTCTCGACTTCTTGAATATTCAAAGCTTGTAAATCGAAATCAAGATACTTGGTTGAGGCGATCACCGAGTGTATTCTCGAGAGAGAAGTCCAGCATCAGACATCCCGGCATTGACGAATGTATCCGTACAAGTACATCCGTGATAACGCCAAAATTATCAGCGGTGTTCGCTTGTTGTTTAGTGGTGGATATCTGGTTAGAATTGTGTGGTAAGCACAAAGGGTGAGTGGTGGCTCGGTTTTCTTAGTGAAGAACATGGTGGTCGGGCGATATAATAGTAAATGTGAGTGATGAGTTTGGCGTAGTTTGCCTTCTTTTATAAATTAGTCGCTTCCTTCTCGTGATTACATTCGGAGCCCTATTCATAGGGTGGGAACCGACTAATTTCAACATAATTAAACTAAGGACATAGTACAACTAAATCTGCGGTGATGGACCGAACCGCAATAGGATGGCAAAGAGAGCAGTTCTTGACTTCAAGTTATTCATCCTCGGCCGGCTGGGTTGTGACGCGGTCCATGCTCTCCAAATGTCTCATGAGGATGGCGATGGATCTCTGAGGACCCATCACCCTTACTCTGTGGACTTTACCTCGAGGCCATCATGGAATTGGGATATGCCTTCAGGTCGGAACCTGGTTGCGCGCCGATCCTCCGTGACCCGCTCGCTCGCCCCGGAAGGGTCTTTCCGGTCACTACGCTGGTTCACGGGCCGGTGGCGGAGCCGACCTATCATCGCCCCCCTACTCCATACCCATAACATTTCGAGATGTCGGGTAAGGAGTAAATCCCTAGTTTTACGAGATAGCTTTGACGGTATGAAGGCTCTTGACGCTGAAGTTGCACTCAGCGGACAACCATGACCGATTTGAAGCCATAATTAGGCGAATAGCCTACGCTTTCGCTGGGATATGGTCTTCGTGATCTTTGATCCCTAGCCGATTTGAAGTCATGAGTTGGCGGATAGCCTTGACTTATCATGATCTCGATCATTTAGGATCTTTGATCCTCAGCCGTTAGAAGTCATAAGTTGGTGGATAGCCTTGACTTCGCACGATTTATTCATTTGGGATCTTTGATCCCCGTCCGATTTGTAGTCGTAATTCAGCGGGTAGCCTTGACTTCACATGATTTGGCTCATTTGGGATCTTTGATCCCTAGCCGGTTGGAAGTCATAAGTTGGCGGATAGCCTTGACTTCGAATGATTTGGCTCATTTGGGATCTTTGATCCCTAGCCAGTTCAAAGTCATAAGTTGGTGGATAGCCTTGACTTCGCATGATTTGGATGACGGTCAAATTATACCCATAAAAGTCATCAACGTTATCCTTAAATCGAGCTTAATATTATATATTTTATATTAAATCACATGTTTATAATGTTTATTTAATGTTATGTGATTTATAGAATATAATTTGGTATTTATCTATTTTTATTATTAAAATATGATTTATCGTGTGTGATAATTATTGATTTTTGATAGACACGGTATATCGGAGGATATCTACCGACATAAGAAAGTAAATCTTATTTATAAATCGGAGCAGTAATCGGATCGTATTAAAGATACACATCAAATCAACACGAAGAGTGGAGTGTGGAACAAGAAAAGCCAGCGAGCCAATCGTAGGTCGTGAGCTCATTGTGGCAAATGAGATAGAGCTCCGCGGCCGTAGATAGGAGCTCGGTCAGTGAAGCGAGTTCAACGAAAGTCACAGACTGTTCGGAGTTATCTCGACACGTTTTAGACTCCATTAGGGTTTAGGAAATACGATTTTAAGTCGGTTTCTACAGCTTATAAATATATTGTTTCATAGCAAAACATTAGAGAACACAATATAAAAGAAATACGAACCGGATTAATAGTTATTGAGTCTAGTTTAATTATATAGAATCTCTAGATCCAAATGATAACACAATGATTCGGGGGAGGTTAATTACGTTGTCTTTGTTTGTGTTGTGTCGAGGTAGATTTTACCTTAACTTGTCTTTTTGTTGGTCTTAGACCGCTTACGTGTGCTTGACATGATTAATTGATTGTTTATATATAAATGATTCACAATTGGTTCTGTGGGATCGACCTTGATTCGCTATAGCTATACTACGATGGACCTAGTCCTCTTGCTAGTATTGGTTTACGGTGATCGAGTATTTTATTATCACTTGACTCGATCACACAATCAAGTTTTTGGCGCCATTGCCGGGAGCCAAAAATCAATTCTATATATAAATATTTTTTTATTCATGTCGAGTTTTCTGCTTTAGAATATGTTTT